>VWPU01006494.1:38405-561844 GCA_013398955.1 Callaeas wilsoni
TGTGGCTGGTGTACTCCAGCACGTACCCGTGTGTGTGGCTGGTGTACTCCAGCACGTACCCGTGTGTGTGGCTGGTGTTCTCCAGCAGGTACCTGTGTGTGTGGCTGGCCCCAGGCCTTGTCCGCAGTGTGTTCACAGACAATTTCAGCTCTCGGTTCCAGCTCAAGGCCTCTCAGCAAGGGACACACCATTTCATTTTAATTTTCCTGCTCCAGGTCTGAGGAACAAGGACTCAGACCTGTTGATTTCTGCTGAAAAGTGAGGGAAGGAAGAATGATAAAATCAAAGCCAGAGGTCAGGGGCCAACTAAAGAACAGGCACAAAGAGTTGCCTGCCAGGAAGGCAAGGTGGGAACATTGGCTCCTGGTGGAAAAAGAGCTTACCAGCACCCCTGCTCCTGACTTGTACCCAGCAGTGTCCTGTCCATGCAGCAGTGGCTCCAACTTCTCAGGGCTCAAAGGCAAAACAAACATGTTGTGGTGCCACAGTGGCTTTAGAGGACTGTGGCCCCACCTGTGCCATTCTGCAATGAACCGGTCTGAGTGTTCTGATAGATCCCATCCCCCGGCTCAGTGTCTCTGCAGGCTCAGCTCAGTGTCTCTGCAGGCTCAGGCTCTCCCGAGCTCAGCCTCTCTCCCCTCGCCAGGAAAAACAACCCTTCTGGGCTACATGTGGGGAGAGAGGGGAGAGGGTGTGTTTGCCACGCTCAAAAATAGTTCTTCAGAAAGATAAGCTAACCCTAATGACTTTCAAAAATTAGTACTGCATATCATCAATAGAAAAAAATTAGAACTTTCTATAGGCGTTCCAAAGTGCCACTTATGACTATAATTCAACTAGCAATTCAATTTTCCAACGTCTAAATTCAGGATATGATGTGTGAAAAATGCCCAATTCAAAAGACATATGAATTAAATGGAAATGCAAGCCTGTGTGATTTATTCTGTAAGCCCAAGGTCAATATTTCTGTTATTNGGCCTGTGTGATTTATTCTGTCAGCACCATCAGCTTCACAAATGCAGGTTCAAAATACCCAAGGTCAATATTTCTGTTATTAAAGTGAAAGGAAACTGCATTCATGAAAATCAGCAATAACTTGTGAGAAGTAACAGCTTCTTTCTTTCATTCCTCAAGGCATGAAAGGTAACTATAACTGCAAAGACCTGACTGTGAAAACAGTCAGTGGCTTGGCTTTTGTCTGAATCCGGATTCTCCCATACAATCAGAAAAGAGCTAGGAAAAAAGCAGAAAAAAGCTTTTCTACTCCCCTTCCTTTATCCCATTTATGTTCTCTAAGTTCCCCCAAATCTTCCTGCATGGGAAGTTACTTTCTCTGACCCTTTTCCACATTTTCCTGTCAGGTGGTCATACTCCCTGTAGCTTCATTCCAGAACGTGCTGGAATTATGGAATTTTAGGATAAACCTATAAATTTGTTATAAATTAATCTCTGCTCAATATTTACTATTTTTCCATAGCACTTGCTTTTAAAATTATGGAGACATCCCAATGTGAATTTGGAAATTATATTAGAAACAAGGATTAGTTTGGTCTTGAGTTACTAAATTTGCAGTGACCACCTTTCTTTTGATTCAATGAATGATGCAACTCCAGTTCATAACAGCTTTTCTATCTGATCATTTCTCATACCTACATGAAAACAAATTGTCTTAATACTTATTGCCCTTAAATACAGTGCCAAAATTAGAAAATATTTGGTTTTATATTTGTTTTTATGACTGCTTATTAAGCCACCTTTTCTTACGGTGCTGTTTCACTTTCCTGTTAGCTGATTGACATTAGTAAAACATAAGTAGTGTTCTGTTGTTGGATCACTCTGTTCTCTCTTTGTCTGGCTTCATCTTAAAAACTCGTATTTTCAGTGCCAAATGCCACACTGAGAGAACCTCTCTGACATCAGTGCCACTGTTTTCGACATCAAGTACACTTCATCTCTGCAAGACATGCCCTGGTATAAAACCGTCTTATATTCTTCCTGTTTATAGCCTCCAAGAAGGAGGCTATCAAATATTTTCTTAAATTATTTGTTGCTGTTTGATTTATCTCTGACATAGTCTTTATAGCTGAAAATGTGCTTGAAGACAGGTAAAGACCAGTCTTGCTCCTGCTAAGCTTTTTTTTCATTCTTTGTAAGATGCTTTTGTAGCATATTTGTCTTATTAATTCTGTTGTTGAACTTTTCCTAGGTTGAGCTTCAAAATTTATTTAGCCCCTAATACTATAGATGAATGTGGGCCTTGTGATTTACTACCACATCTTTCAACATTTATAACAATTTTCTTACTATTCATGTTAATCCTCTTGGATTTTTCTATACTGCTTTTATTGATGTGATTTTTATTGATTTTGCTTCACAGTGAAGAGTTCTGAGTCTGTTGGAGTTTTTAAAAATTTTTTTGAAAAGTGTATTTTGGCTGACTTCCTTTGGTTAATAGAGCTCTATATCTACTCATGCTGAAGGATTGCCTCTGTGGAAACTATTTTTTTCCTGAATTTTTGATACTGTCATAGAGAAAAGGCTTCGAGATGTCAGTGTTGATGGTCTGTGATGAGTAAAGCTTTCTGCATGTGAAATCTCTAGCTCAGTTTGAAAATGTGCAGTAAATAGCACTACTCTTATTCCTCCGTGGTCAAATTACTCTTTTCCAGCATTGGGGTTTTTTTTAATGTTTCATCTGCTTTCTTATCACATATAGTTTGTTATATTTGGTTCTGAGGATTAGGACTGTGGCATAGCCAGATATTCATGTCAGTTTTTTCCAATACATATATGGCTCCTGGTAGCTTTGCTGGGAGAATTCCAAGTTACTTCATATATTTCTTCATGAGGAAATATAATTCATGAGCTTCTGTGCCAGAAACAACTCAGATGTCTATGCATCATTCCAGTTTGGAAACTCATGCTATATTCGTACATTTATTCTGAGTTGTTTTCCCAGCCACTGGGTCTGAAGATCCTCATTAACCTTGCTGGAGATTTATTTAAGTAAACTGGCTTGAAGTTTATGTGAAAACAGGAAAAGTTCTTGGCTAGATTCTTTGCTTAGTTCAGATTTGTTTTTCCTTTTTTATTATTTGTTTGTAAATTCTCTTTTTCCTAATCTAAAAAAGAAAGCTCACTACAGTTAGATCCTATCACAGGAATGGAATGAGACATAGTCAGTTAGTGAAGATTTCTTTAAATTAATTATTTTCCCACAATGTTTTGACAGTACATTTTTTTAAATATAACTTGAAAAAATTACAATGTTTGTAATCAGGAGGTTCTCAAATCACCAGACTCTGTGCTAGTAAGAGGTGGCATGTCCAGGTGGTGAACCAGCTATGTGGGGTTTTTCCAATAGAGCCTCACTCCATATTCTCACTCTACTGAGTTGTGCTTAAACCTGGAAAATTAACTTTAGTCTCCACTTAGTCAAAGCAACCGATGCTGCCAATTCTTTAACTAAAATGTAATTTTGATCAGGATTTAGAGGTAGATCTCACTTTCCTTCCAGCTAGTGGTCTCTGAGGGATGCAGCCAGTTACAATCAGCAGTAGACAGGAGGGGTGCCATTACCATAACCATGTTCGTTTCAAATATTTCATAATTTTTTTTTAGTACAGTATTGTTGATATGAACTAGGAGTTAGTAGCACGTTTTTATTTCTCTTATCTCCAGTGACCAATTTGTATTTCATCTCCTGCTATACATGACAAGAATATACTGCCCTCTATTCAAAAGAGAGTTAAAGCAGAGCAAGTCAAATTGGAAAGAGGGTTTGGAATACAGTTACATTCACCATATGGTAAGAGTTATTATTATGCAATTTTTATAGGTATTGGTATAAATTAAAACATTTAGAAGGGCCTTCTTAAAACCCTAGATGTTTTTAAACAATTCATCCAAATCCCTAATCCCCAAAAGGCCTTTTGGACCATTAATCAAGCCATGCTGGCTTTTGCCCTGCACATTTTTCTTCAGACTAATCCACAGAAACAAGCAAATAAATTACACATTAAAATTTATGAGTACAAATTTTTCCTTCCCTCTAACTAACGTGTGCGATTTTCCCTGGAGAAATGCCCTCCTGCATAAGAAATTAAAGCTTTTAAGCAAAGAATAGTTCCATTGTCACAAAGAAAAACAGAACCATTGCCATAGCCATGATATTTTCAAATATTTAATAATATTGAATACTATATTGTTGATGTGAATGAGGGCTTATTAGCATATATATCCATAGTTATATATATAACCATAGTTAGCTCCTGAATGTTGCAGCACTGTAACACAGTAGGGAAAAAAATTCATTCATTAATTTTTTTTTCTGCCAAGAAGGAGATGTTGAAACAGTTTGTTCTTTAAAGAAGCCTCAAAAGGAAAAAAAAAAACCAACAAAAAAACCTCAAAGCAGCAAACCTTTCAGTTCTTTTGATCTCCTGGCAGCTGAAATCAACAACTGCAGAGCCTTGGGACACTTTGGTTTCCAGCCTAGAAGATGGACTGCATTTGCAGGAGATTATTATCTGTTTGTAGGGAACAGACAGACAAACCAGATGCCTGACTTGAGAAGGCTGTCTCAGTTCAGATTAAAATTTTCCTCAGTTTCTGAAGACTCAGCAAAACTCCAGCATAGGTTGTTATTTTAGTCAAGAGTAACACTTTGAGGTCAAAATGGACCCTTTGAAAATCATAAAAATGTGGATGTAGGCATTTTAAATTCCTGCTTGATAAATTACCAAAGTATTGCCTCTGGAGGTTACTTCAACATACTTATTACCATCATTTTTACATCTGAATGCTTTTGAAAACCAGATTATTTGTAGAGAAAAGTAAGGGCTTTATCTTGGCTTCCAAGAATATACCCAGTGCAGTTATCTGCTACACTATAAATACACATTGTGCAAGAGAGAAAGCATAATTATCTAATGCCATTGGAGCTGATGGTTAGAAGACAGTTATTTTCTTGGATCGCATCAAGATGGAGCCTTGATTAGTTCTATATTAAGCAAAATTATTGCATCAAACACTTGAGTCAAGCAGGCCTTGTTTTTAGCATAATGTATGTAAGAATTTTATCAATATATCGCTAATGTGACTTTCCAGTTGTAGAATGGAAGGTCCTGCAAAGGAATAACCAGTCTGTGGCTGCTGAATTTTCACCTGATACTTACTCAGCATTTGAAACATGTAAATTTGGTTGTGATCTCCCAGCAGTAAAAGGCCTCACAAAGCAGGGAGCAGTGACTGACAGGCTCTTTGCAATCAGCCTATTCAGTGTAATTATACCTTCCTGTTGCTCTGATAGGTTCATTCCTCTGAAAGCAGAACAAGGGGGACTTCATTTTATTTGAATCACCTGGAAAACAGATTTACTGAGCTCAGCTGACTATTATACATAAAAACAGTAAAAGAAAATAATTTTAGAATCCTAATTTCAGAGTCAGACCTGCAATAAACTGGCAAGTAGTTTTATTCTATACAGCACAAAAGCATAAAAATTCACCTTTTTTTGAGTTATACAAAGATAGCATAAAAATAAAATATTAGAAGTTATTAGAAAGTTTGCAATTTCTCATTTTATCTTCAAGACAATTTACTTAGGGGACTTGAATTTTTCAAACTAGGGGGAATTCTAGGCCTGCAGTATTAGAGAAATCACACAGATGTTTACTTAGTAGACAGACTCCAAAGTAGAATTTGGAAGGGAAACACAATCCCTTTGTGAGATAACACTCCAGTAAGTCTTAAAACTACAGAATTCATCAAGCAACTCCTTGTTTGATCCTGTCTGCTCCACTCCAGCTTTTCAATTTCAATATAAAATTGACTTTTCCGTGCGAGGCAGAGGTTTCCCATGTTCTACAGTGCTCAGAAGAGAGCCTGCTGTGCTCCAGAAATGAGTGCTGCCACTTTCACTGGGACCATCAAGCTGTATTTGTTCTCTGGACATGCTGAAAGGATGAGGACATGAAAGTCTGCTGCGACTTATTCCTGAGCTTTCATCCAGAAAGAGATTTAGTGGACCCAAGAGATAGCACAGCTTCATAATTTTTGGGAGAAAATAGTTCTCAGGAAAGAAGAATATTTATTTTTAAAATAACTTAGTGGCATTTTGGGGCAGTTTGGGAATGAGACGGTCTTTCACATAAAGAAAAAAAGTTATAATTAATAGCCAGAGTCAGATAAATGTTTTTGACACGGACACATTCTCAATTTGTTTAGAAAGAGACAGAATTACAGAAAAAAGAAAAACATGAATACAATAATTTTATTTTAGTCTTTCCAGATCTGCTTCAAAGATTTAAGAAGCACAGTGAAGCCACCGAGACGTTGCATGCTTAGTCTAAGACAAAACCAACAGCCAAAATTTTGATACCTAACTCACTACAAGTATTGGAAGCAAACATGATCTTTGACCTAAACTGGTGCTACTTGTTCTCCTGATTTAGAGGAGGAATTGAGGGGGTTGCTATTTGTTTTGTTTGTTTGTTTGAAAACATATATGAAAATTGCCAATGGCTGTGGGAATGGGCACTCATAATAGAAGCTTTTCATGTTTCTCTTGATAAGCTTAATCAAAGTACCAGATTATAACACTTCCCTTAGCACTTCATGTATTGTTTCCTTAGGAGCACAATAGATGTAATTTCACTCTCTCAGATTAAATTATTTTCATGGTAATTTCATTGCCATTATCCATCCCACACGTGGTGGTTTTGTATATAAATGTGTCTGACCCATGGCTCCTCAGTAGTAGTCTGGAAAAGTAGCTTCCAAACATAAAAAAGGTAGAAGTCATAGCAGAGCTAATAGCAGCAAGTACAGATAAAAAGACGTAACACGGACACAACGAATTTGCTAAAGAAGCTGAGTAAGAGGAGCATTATGAGACCATACCTGATTACTCTTCAGTGGAAATAATTCTTGTAAACATATCATATAAATTAGCTCTTGCTAGATTATTCTACACATCAAATATTTCATTTTTATAAAAGTCTGATGCATCTAAAGGGTCTCTGTGGAAGATAAGAAATTAAATGTGATTCACCTTTTGTTCCACTATTCAAGTATTACAGCTTAATCTTACAGCTTAATCTTGTGAGGACCCTGATTACAGGGAAATTCAAAATTCAGGATTCCCTTTACAATGCACAGACAAAGCTCTCCTGTTTGGCTGTGCTGCTCCCCAACAGTGTGAAGCATCACAGCTACTTCGGGTTCACAGCCAGCACCTTCTCCTGCAGTTAGCCAAGTTAACCACCTCTATCTGTTCAGTCCTTCCTTTCTCATAATAGACACCTCACAGCACGATGGATAAATGGGAGACCTGAGTTAGCTGTCTCCCTTCAGGTGGCTGAAACAATGGAAACTTGAAACAATGTCTTCCATCTTGCAGGTGTGTACCATAAAAACTGATGTATTTGGTTCTGTCACACTGAAACAAATGCAAAACAAATAAATGGTGGACAGAGAGGACAATGTGCTGAACTTCAAGAGAGCACCTGAAAACCCCACAGGGTAAGGACTTACATGCAGGCTAGAAAACACAGGACTTTTTCTTCACTTTAAAAACTGCATTAAAAAAAGAGCAACCTCACTACTTTTGCCCTCCTGGAACTTCCCCCCCTCCCCTCTAGTTTACAATGCATTGCTACTTAATTCTTAAGAGACTGTACTGGTCTCAAACTTTTTTGCTGTTATAATTTGTCCTTTCACCTATCAGAGAAGCCATCATGTCTACTACCCTGGTAGAGTTGGCTTTCTACCTTGTGTACAAGGTGGCATATGACTATGAAATACTCAAAATAGGTCAACATTGCACCTAAACTTCCTCTGAAGGATTCCACAAATTGAAAAAAATTCACTGAAATATGATGATCTGTGCTCATATGACTAGAGCTAGGCATTAAGGACCTGTGCTCAAGAGAAAAGCTTATTTCTCTAATCCATGGTAAAAAATATCCCTTCGTTCTTCCTTAGGTGAAGTAGCAGGAGCTCTTCAAGCTGTTTTAAAAGGATCTTTTATCTATTCCTTTTTGTTTTTCTTATTTTGAATTTCACTACAGTATGTGTGTTTGACACTTTTAGAATGGTGTCAAGAAGGCAGGTAAAGGGAAAATTTGAAGTTGTTTCAATGAAGAAAAAAAGCAGTTGTTGCAGAACAGATAGTTCATTATATTTAACCCATTAACACAGAAAGTTTTAACATGTTTCAATACACTCTCACACTCTTTGAATGTGATTTATACAAAGTTTGGTTCCTTTTTAAAAGGAAAGAGAACTTTCTTTGTCAGAAAGAGAAATATTTGAAACTCAGAAAATACACTAGAATGCAGTTTTCAATTACTTTGCACTAATCTGATAATCACATCCTCCCTCACTATGGAGTGACAGCCTACCATACTTGAGTAATTGTGATGGAAAATATACCACAAAAGTATTCATTATTTTTCCCAAATGCATAATATGTCTTGAAGGAACCTTTGCTTTACCTTAGCCAAACCTGACTTCCTTGAAAGACCAGGTTGAAGTCATCCAGCCTCATCACGCATCCTGGCTCTCGGGTAAGGTTTCAGTTCTTGACGCAAACACGGTATGTGGAGAACACCTTGGATGGCAGCGGGTCTAAGACAACTTAGCCCTTGCTCAGGGCTGTGTTCTGTTCCCAGGGGATCCCTTAGCTGCTGACTGCAGCAATGTGGCTCTGATACTCCCAGTCCTAAGTCTCTCATTGCTTTCCCCATGTTTGGAGAGAATGTCTTTTTGTGCCTGTTCCGGTGGAACAATTTACCATCCATTCACCATCCATTCAGGCCCGGTAGCTGGAGCTTGGGCTGTAGCCAATGATGTTTTTTGTTTATTCTTGATGCTTGTCTTCCAGGGGACTTTGAGAGCAGTCCTTGGGCCCACTCTCATGGCCTGGGTGAACATCCAAGTGCGACTGGCCAATGCCAATGCCATGAGATGTCCCAGAGCCCCGTAGCCCCTGTGTGATGGATGATGGGCTCTCACTAGTCCATAGATGGGACAGTTGTCATGGAAACAAAACTGCCTAGAGATACTAAAAATAAAGCTGGCCAGACAAACCCTATAGGTTTTAGGCAGAAAACTGAAGTCATAGAGTGTCATGGATATACTTGGATTTTAGACAGGCATTTGCTAAGGAAGCATATGATAATCTAGAGAGAAAATTAAATCAGTTTGGCTTAGACAACAAGACAATTAGTTCAATCAAAAGCAGGATTGTGAGCTTCTGACAATGTAAAATTGTAAATAATACAAGAAGAGAGAAATTGGCTAGTGATATCCCACAAGAATCAGTATTGAGCTACCTGTTTAAAGTTTGGATAAAGAGATCTACAAAGTTCTGTCAAGAATAGTGAGTTATTCAAGACACATGTAGAAGAGAGAACAATTTGGCATAATTCACTAAAGTAGGGAATAACTATCCCAGCACTAACTGCTCTGAGGTGTAGGTGTGGGTGCTTATTAAAATACATGACCAAATTTTCCAGCCTTCCCAACACAAACACTTTGGGCTTTTATCTGTCAGTGGAAGCTTTCTGTAGATAAGCCTGATTTTACGTGTCTCCTGCTAGCAGAATAAGGATAAAAGTCTGAGAACTGGGCCTTAGTTTCACGGGTGGGAGAATCCAAAAATCCTTCAGTCCCAATTTTCTCACATTCAGCCCTACATTTTCCAGTATTTCCTTTAATATCAGCCACACCAAGTAGCAGTATAACAGAGAGTCCAGAGCTGTGGGTCCCTGGGCTGATATTGAGGAACATACAAGATCCTTCTCCAGGACCAGGTAGCTCAATATACAGTGGCAACTTTATTCAGCTGTGTTAGCATGTGTGATTAAATTAGACCCCTGCTAGTAACGTCTATGATAGAAAAAGCTGACTAGTCTCTTTTACCTTCCTTATAACAAGAGTATATTTACTGTCTGGTCTCAGAGAGTGCTGACACCTCAGCGGTGGAAAGCGTGGTGCTAATAAGGTAAATGGACTATGTAGAAACATTTGAGGTGGCTGAAGCTATCTCATCCCTGACTTTAGTATTAATCATTTAAGTCATCCAACTGTTGCAAACATCAACTTTAAATAACACCGGCAGCTAAACTTATAGATACATCAGTAGTCAAGGCTTGTTCACATTTGAAAAAGTGGTGAAATAGCCAGAATAACTGCTCCATTATAAATCCTCAAATGGTCACTATTTACCGAGACAGCCATTTCACTTAATTTCTGAAGAAGAGAACCTCTGAGTCATCAAAACTATCTCCCTTGTCACTGAACAGGGATTTTCAGATAACTGGTTTTATTTTATATCTCTTCCTCAGTCTTCTGACCTATCTATTATTCAAGTAACAGCATTTTCCTCTGCCCTTGAATTATTTAAGCTGTTGTGCATGCAGACAAACACTCTTCCCAGCTCTGCAGCGAGATTCTATTATAAGCACATATTTCTGTCTAATCACATGCATTATTGAACTTAAAGACTGAACATATCCAACACTGTGATATTTCTTGGATGCAAACTCTCATCAATACTATTTAAAAAATACTTAGAGCTTTCACTTTAGATTATCTATACTAATTTTTTCTGTAAAGGAGCCAATCTGGCTGTGCTAAGTGTATATTCTCCCAAAAGTTAACACATGGAATCTCAGGCTGAAGGCAATTTATATTTGTGATTTAAAACTACCGTCTTAATCAGAGTATTAGCGTTATTATCACAATATTCATTAATGTTGTTTCTCATAGATAATTTAAGCATGAATCAATGCCCAAGAATAATTGATTCCTCGGAGATCAAATAAATTAAGGAACTGAAAGATGTAAATAAAGTCTATTTATTTCAAATTAAAGCACCAGCAGCATGTGTAAAGAGATTTTAGTCTGGGACTATTATGCGATTGTAATGCAGGGAGAACTAGCTTAGAAAAACTCACCAAGAAATCGAAGTATGCAAAACATACTTGAGAGATTCAGTTTTGCCATGTAGAAGAGAGAGCATTGTAACTGCAAAATGTATGAGAGTGGTTGGGACTACATTGTAAAACCTCTGTGGTGAGAGAGAGAGAGAGGAGAGAGAGAGAGAGAGGGAGGCGCCTGGGAGAGTCAAGGTGATTATGTTCAAAATTATAATGCAGAATGCCCGTTACAGACACTAAAAAAACCACGGTGGGGTTGAACTCCAAAAGATATTCCAAAGGTTTCAGACTCTGTGAAAGTCTTTAAAAGACTGGAGAGCCTCCAGGTCTGTCTTTGCCACCAGGAGAAGGATACGCTCAGGATAATACCATTCAAATAATAAGCAATTTTTTTGGTACAGTATTTGCCATACTATTTTTCATAGAACAGAAGTGTTCACTTATACAGTTTTCATCCTTTCCCTTGAAATCATTGACGGGACACAATTCAGAGGCCCTTTCAAACCCCCAAAATCCCATTTGTGCCGCTGTTAAATTAGTTTGGTCAGGTTTCCATGTGGTTTCAGTGGACCATGGTATTAAATATACTGTTCATGTGGAGACCCCAATTTCAACCTTTGTACATTCCATACCTCTTCATGTCAGAGATATTCTAGCACATAAGTAAAATTTTAAGAAAGTATCAACAGTGACACACATTTGGATACTGAGAGTAAAAAGAAGTTTCAGAGGAAAGAATTTATGGCTTGCACTTAGAAGCAAGTGTTCCATGAAAAGAAAAGAAAAATCTTAGAGACTTCTAGTAACAGAGGTCATTTCAGAAGAATTTGTTTGGCAAAGGTTTTCAAATTATAAACGTTATAAATGTAGGTGGAAATGAGCAACTGCTACAGTGGTTGAACATATTAACACAGAATATTTATGAATCCTGTGATACTATAAATGTGTAGCCATAGGATTGTACCAAACCTTCTGCATTCTGCTATATATTTTCTGCTCTTTAGTTATTTAGTTTGTGATAAAATATTGTTTTCTCCTAACCACTGGAAATAACAGGCTTTCTGAGCCAGAGATAAACAGTGATGCTTCTTCCAACTCAAAAACTTTCAGTAAACGTTGTCTGCCATGACAGTTATGTAGTGGCCTCCACTGACATTTTAAGGATTCATAACGTTGTATAAAATATCACTTGGAGACCTCACATTTTTATGGCATGATTTTTTAAAAACTGATCAAGATTAAACTCTCTATGTCTTTTGCTATATTTATTGTACTGGAAAGTTGTTCCAGACCACACTGCTGTGATGGGTAAAACTAACCATGACTTCCAGCCCACCTGTATTCCTAGACAGTCTGGATCCATTATTTCCCTTGTTAGTTATTTTAAGTAATACTAACAGCACTTTGTTTTTCTTCTGTTCTGATATATTTCCAAACCCATGATATTCCCTCTTAGCATTTGCTTTATGTAGTTAAAGGAGATGAATAATTTACACTCCTTTTATTTCCTCTTGGTTCCTTGCATTTTTTTCACAGAAATTTGAACACAGGTGATTAAATTTGCATGTAATACTCCATCAGGGTCCAGCCATGCCTTCCACCCGGTCAAAACTACTCTTCCTCTAAAGAAAGGACTCAGCCTACAGCAATCCTGCTACTGCCTTTCATTTCTGATAGCTGCAAATAACAATGGATCAAGATTATTCTGTGACCTAATTTAGCCAGATTTCTTTTTAAGGAAATAAGCAGCTACAGCCAGTGAACCCGTTTGTATTATCAATATCATCTATGTACAGTGTGCATTGCATCAGCTCCCAAATTTGCTACTTCAGCCTGAAAAAAACCAGTTAAAATCCTGAAGGACCACAAGGGTGACTGCAGCCAAGTGACAGAGAACTCCAAAGCAGACTAAGGAAAACTGAGCTCAAGAGCGTAAAACGAGGAATGTTATTATGAGAAGAGTCACAGCATGCACCTTATTATGGTGTTTTATCCTCACACATTACTGTACATGTAATATCACAATGTATTCATAATTCCACAATGACATCTTAATGTAAATAAACCACAAGATAGGAAAAAAACTACTGTGATAAATCTTAAGATTGGAAATCCACAGATCTGGATTCAAAGGTCTTCAAACATTTTCCTTAGAAATACAAGTCATTCAGTGTTATATAATAGTGTGCAGAAAAATTTTGGAGGAAAGTATTATTGTAATGCAGCAAAATAATCTGTTTCTTTATAATTAGAAAAGCATTTTGAAATTAGCTTCCTTTATATTATGAGCAGTCATGAGTATAAAAATAGATGCATTTTGGCTTTTTAAGCAACTTATGCCCTCATTTAGAACACAAAGTGACGTAAGTCAGTTAGTTCTCATGCACTTGTGTAATACTCTGAGGTATGTGTATCCAGAATGGCAGAAACAGGTTTAATTTTAAAAAAATATTATTGTTTTCACTCACATTTTCAAAAACCTTGGAAGTTTTCCTATCCTGATTAGTCCATTTTAGGGGAAAATATAAAGCTCTGGATCTTATACTGCCTGAAATCTCTCTTATCATTGTCCATGTTACAGGCAGTAATCTAACTAGAGAGGTCACTGGTGAACTACAGAAGAAAAACGAGTATTTCTATTTTAAGAGACACATGAACCTTGTTGGAATTAAAATACACTGGAGATGTAACCCTTGAAGTGGCAGAAGTCTTTTGCTTTTCTGAATTTTCAGTGGAGCTGCACATGCAAGTAAATTTACTGGAATTCCATTAAGCACCATTCTCCTAAAATCCAAGTTCCATGTAATATTTTTTTTGCCAAAAAGATAGCAGGTGACAATAAATACCTGAAGCAGAGTTTCAAACCTGAAAATCCCCACAAATGCCCTGCCAAGTAGGCTTACAGCCAGCTACAGAGTATTTTTAGAAGACAAGAATCAACACAAGCCTTGAGTTTTCCCCAAGCTGAGAAGTAATAATTTTCCTCTGGATTTTTCATTCTTGCTATAGTACAAAAGATCAGTTTGCCTGGATCAAACTGAAACAAAATGGTTTAATCACCTTGCAGTGATGAAGATGCCAGTGTTATGAAGGACTAGTGATGTTTGCTATGTTATGATGTATAGTGTATGTTAAAAATCAAAGAAAACTCAGATACTAGTGGATATTGCTTTGAATCAGCAACTGTCATTGCTGCAAAACTTAAATTATTAATTATTAAACTGAAAACAGAGAATCCTGATTTGTAATCTATGCTGCCCGTTTCAAACTGAGCAGTTTAATTTTTCCTACTGGAAAATATTTCCTCATTGCTTGTGACATCCACGTTCCAGAGCCGCAATATATGGGCAACAGTTTGCCCTGAGCAGTTTTATTCCTGGTGTATCTGTAATACCATCCAGCTCATCCTTTGCATGATTTTTTAGCTGCATCCAATGAATAGTTCAGCAATAGCACATCTTGTAACTTCCCCTCTCTAGGCTGTTTTTCCTAAAGACAGAAATGGAAGATATGCGGGACAGGAAAGATGGGAAAGAAATGAAGCGAGGAGAGTCTTCACAGAAACACCATTGCTCATGTGCACCATGTGTGAACTGTGGCATAACGTGAATGAATCAGATTTTGTTTTGCCATATTGCACTTTGTGAAGAAGCAGGACACTCTGCAAAGTGAGGTCTTGGAGGAAAGAGAGTAATTCACCTCAAGAGAGTACCTGGGGCAGTGCAAAGAGAAGCAAAAAGAATTTTAAATGTTCTGCCAAGGACCCAGAGTGGCTCTGGCTCCTGCTGTCGCTCACCTCCAGGAACGAGGAGGTGAACCTCCTACATGCTCTTCTTGATGATTCAGGACGCAGTATTTGCTATGGTCCCATTTCACAGGTGGGTTTTGGAAGAGTTATGGAAAAAAAAATGAGTTTTGGAGGCTGAGTTTTGGAAAAAAAATAAGAATTTATCAACAAATGGACACATTCCTCAAAATGTTCCTTATGCCTGCCTCTGCTTCTCACTTCCCCAAAAAGCCTGATTTATTTATTCCAAGATAAAACGGACAAATTCTGGTGTGTTTTTCCATGTATGCTCAACTCACCACCTTTAGCCTTCTTTCCTGTGTTTCTCCACAGTCTCTAGTTACTGACCTAAAGTAAATAAACACTCCTATCTCTCAAACCATTCTTTTTGAATGTTCTTCAGTGTGTCCTGGTCTTTTTCCATCCCCCTTTGGGGATCTCCTACAGCTCTGTCCTTTCTGTGTACATCTTTTTAAAGTAAATGTCATCTACAAACATAAATTCTCCCTCGTGTCTACCCCGTATTCTGTCCCCACGATTGGAATTGAGATATCTGGATGTAGGTATTTATTTCTGAAGAACCCACTGTAGGGTCTCTGAGGAGTCTGAAAGTAAGCCAATAATATTTAAAGAACTTCTCAGAACAATTAATCCAAGTGCTAAAGAACAATCTCTAATGATGATCTAACTATGCATCTTTCACTATAAAGGGTAATATCAACATTGCAGCTATTGAAAGTTAGATAGGATAAATCCTACACTTTTGTCTAAACTAAAATTCTAGCCCATCTACTTCTTTGTAGACATTTAGGCTCAACATAACTACTATAAAAGGAATATTTTTCATCATATTTTTTTCTCATTTCTTCTGGACAGAACTATTAAGCCACCAATCACACAGGACCATAACCTGGCCTTCATTGTCTTCTGACATCTCTAAAATACACAGTTTCTGATTCATTCAGTCAGCCTATTATCCAGGCTCTGCTGTCCTGCATGTGGCGTGCTTTCTTGGGACTGAGTAAATTCCATGCCTCCCCTCTACACCCAGAAGACCTTTGCAAAGATAATTTTCTCTCTGAGGTTCCTCCTCTCTTTCATCTGAAAGAAAGGCTTTTGAGGATTTTGCCAGCCAACAACAGCATTTTTCTTCTGATTTGGCCCTGAAGCCAGCTTCAGGCTTTGTTCAGATCATGTGGCTCACTTGTGCCTGGCTAGGTTTTCAAAAAGCAGCTTTATTCTTTCTTTCCAGCCACTGCTAATGTTCCAAAACAACCTCTTAAAATATATGCAAAACTTCCCAGTTTGTCTAAACTCTTTCTTAAAACCTCTTTTTCCAGAATGTTTCAACAGCCCCTTTGCTTGTTCGATAGTTTCTTGTGGCAAATGTCCCCTCTCCTCTTGACAAGCACTTGTGAGACTTTTATTGATCTGCTGCTTCTTCTTTCACATTAAATCCAAGTTGTCATGGTTTTAACTATGTTTTTCTTCCATTTTCTGTGCAGCTCCTGAAACACCAAGGTCCCAGGACATGTGTTCAAGTAGAATGTTATCTCCTCTAGCTCAGCAAATATGCCAGATTTCAGAAAATTGTCATACTGGAAAGATCTAACAGTTATGAAGGTTTTTACCAATATGTTCATGAAGTATCTACAGTATTCCAGAACAGATTTTTAGTAGTTATTTCTTTTCCCAGAAGAAAAGAAGTTTCATTTACAGAGCAGAAGAGACTGTCAATATAGAGCACATTTATAAAAGTATACATGACTTGTCCTAAGGCAAAAGGCATTAAATGAAAGGAAGTTCAAGTGTTATTGTAACTGCCAGTCAGAGAGGAAGGAAAGAAAACCCCACAAGTTTATTTAATTATTTTTATTTGGATTTATTTTGCATTCTTGATTAACTAAATCAAATAACAAGAAGAAGCTGCTGTGAATATTCTCCAGCTGGCTTGGAAGTATAGAGATAACACTGCATGTGGATTTTCTAATTTCCCTTGTGGAAATAATGCTTTTAGTGCATAGTGCACTGAAGCAAAACAAAGACAGCAACAGATGCTCTCAAAGTGTTTCTTAAGTGGACAAATGGCCTTTATAACACAATAGAGACTCAGAGTGTTATTTATCAGAAGCTCTGTAAAAGCTAACATTCAACTTTACCTTGGGGAGCTGGAGTCCCACTTTCCCCTTCCGTTGTAAGGCAGCAATTAGTTCTGAAACATGTAAAGTCCTTGCACAAGATCATGAAGGTGCTACATAAATGGTTAACAATAATTGCTGAAAAGGCCAGTAGAACATGCTAATTAAAGGTTAAACAAACAATGTAAAAAATTCAACTATCAATTGCTTAGCTAGCTTCAACTAGTCAAAACACTGGTTCAAGCAATTAAAAAAAATGGTAGGAGACTAAAAGGAGGTCATATTAGCACAAGGAAAACACTGTGCTTCCTTCCATCCTCCATCTACTTCAAAAGCACGACACCTTGTTAACTGGTGTATTTCTCCTCTGCTGCTTGGATGGACCTAATGAGACAGTAGACCAAGTATTTGTTAATGATTTCTCTTTCCTTTGCTTCTACACAGTTATAGTGATGCTTTCAACCTCGTTATTTCCACTTTATTAAAAGACATTCAGAACAAGATAAATTCAAAAGAAAGAAAGAGGCATCCTGTTCTCCTATACAAAGGAAAAACAGAAGACAAACTGAAGTGATTATAAGATGAAGGTTGCTATATAGTAGAAATTAAATAATGTTCCTTTTAAAAGAAATCAAAACACATTAAAGCAGCAAACATAAGGCAAGAAAATGTAGAACTAAAAGAGCCATATGTGTATCTGTGAGGGAAATCACAAAGAGGAAATATACACTCTTTTAAAAAGGTTTAAGCTAATGTAAAAGGAAGAATAATGATATGCTTTAGTCATGAGAATAGAGTCACAGCATGTTGTCACAGCAGTGTAGGTTTAAAGTTGCCCTAGTGCACTAGATACTGTTTTCTGATTCAACTTTTTTGGATTTTTTCTTACAGTAATTATTAGTTTTCTGAGCTTTTATTAGACTGGCTAAATAGTGATACATGCTTTTGTCGCACATAAAAGGTCAATTGTTCTCAAATTCAGCAGCACTTCAAGCGTAGTTTGAACATGAGTAATAATGTGAGTATCAGTGCTTTAAGAGTCCTACAAGAGATTTGAAAAAGTGTGTAATTTGCAAGTTTAAAGAGAACTGAATGGGAAGATGAAACTGATTCTGATATGAAGCAGTCCTGGTTAGCTGGGGAGGTCCCAGACAGCTGGAGGCTAGCCAGTGGGGCACCCATCTATCAGAAGGGCTGGAAGGAGAATCCAGGGCACTGCAGGCCGGTCAGCCCGACCTCAGTGCTAGGGAAAGACATGGAACAGATCATCTGGAGTGCCACTGTGTCCAGTTCTGGGCCAGTCACTTAAAGAAGGATGCTGAAGTGCTGGAGTGTGTCTGAAGAAGGGCAACGAGGCTTGTGAAAGATCTAGAAAATATGTCTTATGAGGAACAGCTGACAGAGCTGGGCTTGTTCAGCCCGGAGGAAAAGAGCTCGGTGGAGACCTTGCTCTCTACAACTACCTGAAAGGAGGGTGCAGCCAGGTTGCATTTGGGGAAGTTCATGTTGGATACTGGGAAAAATTTCTTCACTGAAAGAATGGTTAAGCATTGGAACAGGTTTCTCAGGCAGGTGGTGGAGTCACCATCCCTGGAAGTGTTCAAAAAATGAGTGGACATGGTACACTGGGATATGGTTTAGTGGGCACGGTGATATTCAGTCAAAGGGTGGGCTTGGTGATCTCGTCTTGGAGGTCTTTTCCAACCTTAACGATTCCATGATTCTTTGAATAGAAAACAATAATCCTCAAAGAGGGAAGTCATTTTCCACTGTTTGAAATGGAAGGCCACCTTCTGAATCTAGTAGCTCAGAAAGACTGAGATTTGATTCAATTTTTGTAAAGTAATGTCATTACCATCTTACACATTTTCTTAGCACCCTTTTTGTTGTTCATGTTGTTCACGTGGAAGCACCAAATTCTAACTAAATTCCCTGGATGCTGAGAACCAGTTTGAGAGTAAAAATTAAGGATGCCTTCAGGAACCAAAAGAACTGAGGAATTAGATGGTTACTTAGTGGACCACCCCGTAATGCATAGACACATGAATTGCACCAAAGCTGCTTTTGGAGATGCACTCTCACTGAAGAAAGGAACCAAAAGATGAAATGATGCCCAGATGAAATGCCAACTGTCAGATCTAAGTGGTGGAAATCTTTCCAGCATGCAAAAGCAGAGCCTGGAACTGTTGAAGTATACCAAAATTTAACAGTAAGATGTACCAAGTGTCAAGTTTCAGTTTGTTGTGCTCCGTTCTTTCAGCTTTCTCATGAAATGAAAATGTACATTTAAAAAAAAAATAGATAAGAGGCCACTCTGGCATCCCTGAAATTGTAACAGGCTACATGTGAATTCAGTTCTTTAATATTACCATCATGAAGCAGGGTGGCAGTAGGCCAGCAATCGCTAATTGGGGAACAATAAAGCTAATTACAGCTAACTGCATCTGAACAGTCACCAGACAGCAAAAATTCTCTTTCATTATGGCTGACTCCCATCCTGAATTTCATTTCAATTCAATCTGTTCTGAGCAGTGAAAAGCTGGAGCGTAACAAAATCCTTTCCAAGGCAACTCCTGGAGCACCAGCTCACCAGCACAGCTTTCTGTCAGCTATAGTCTCCTGCTCTGGTACAGCAGCCAAGATCCACATAAACCAAACTGGTATCCTGGTTTGTCACCCAGGATGACTTTCCTGAACTCTCATGGAGACTTGTCATGGAAATCTTCCAAGTTTTAAAAATTAACACATTATATCCAAATGACTTGCTCTCAGCTGGTCTTCAAACACTCTGGTTGCTACCAGGCTTGGAAAAAACAGAGATGGGCTACTGGACAGAGCTCTATAGGACTTTTTTGAGGGAAAGAAATGTCAGATAAATTTCATATCCCCCAAGGTCTCAACAGAAATTGTGGGGTTAGCTAACGACTGAGCTTATTCTTGAGATACAGTAGAACTTTCTCAAAATTTATTCTAATTATGCGGATCTGACCCTGCTTCCCACTGTCTGTTGTAAAATAAGCTTGGCGCATGTCAGCTATTTTTATATTGACACGTGTCACAGACACAAAAGGTTCTTTTATTATACATATGAAATATTTTTGAATGTACCAATGTTGAAATACAGTACATTAAATTAAACACTAGAAAGAGAACAAGAGGTCTCTCTATACCACTAAGGTTTCTCCAGAAGGATCCATCAGTTTTCATCAGACACTTGCAACCAGACACATCTTGCTGTTTTGAGCTCTCTCTCAAGGCCTCATGAGGGGCATTTGTAGCACTTCACATTAACAGAGTAAAATGGAAAACAGTGTGAATTCCAGAAGCAAAATTCAGTATGATTTGGCAATCAGATTCTTGTCATGCGTATAAGTGTTTTAAACCAGTAATCCACTGAGTGCAGAGGACTGTTTGCTGAACTAAACCTATGAGAATAACTATTTGAGGCCATTTGTACGAAAACAGAATAGGAATTAATGTACATTTACCACTTTTGCTATTTTTCAGGCCAGCAGTCGTATTAACTTACCTTACAACATTTGGCCAAATAATGTGCTTAGAACACTTAAATTTTGGAACATGTATCAGTGGTTTGGGAGGAAACAGTATGCGGTAAGACCCGAATCAGGATATGGATCTTTACAAGTTTATGGAAGTTTCTATGCATTTAGAAATCAAAAGGCAATCACGGGATCCAGTATAACTTTCAAAATCAATTAAAAATAATTCAAAATTTATCACAGTCTAGAGATGTTACTGCATAATGAATTAACATTTGGCACTGAAACTGTAGCAAAATTTTCTGATTAATAACCTGTAAATTAGTCCTTTCTTGTATTGACATGACTGTTATAAATCCCTGTGTTATTTTGAGCAGAGTGTATTTTGTCATTCAGTGCTCTCCCGGCAGGAAAATCAATTTATTTTGAAGACAGGACTGCAATTCCACAGCACACAATTTAGTTTCAATAGTGGGCACAGGACTTTGCTAATGGGAGACAGCTTTCATTATTTCAAATGCTATTCCAGGTGAATTGAAGCATTCAATAGGAAATTTTGCATTTGTTTTCCTCATTTTGCTGGGCTTCTCTGATAGGAAAATGGCTGTACTGCCAGAGTAGAAGACAGCATCTGGAAAACAGAGCAAAAACGAAAAAAAAAAAAAAGCTGCAGGTCGGGTTAGGAGTCCTATCCTTATGAAAACAGAATCAAAATAGACCTCCACCAGAGGAGGTACCATGAAGTATCATCATTTACATTTTTCAAGCTACTGCTATATCTTGATAAAGAAAGGGGAAATTACTAGGCTTATTTTTCTCTGTAGCAGACACTAGATTAAACACTTTCTTTACAGAATTGGATTTCAAATCTAACCATGAGGCAAAAGGATTGTGTTCATTGAGCAAAACAAGCCCTTTTGGAGGGGTGTTTTGATGAGTTCCTATGAGATATTTGAAGAGAAAAAGAGTTAAAACATGGCACTTTGTTCTTGGCAAAGGCCTGTCAGTGCAGGGGCAGAGGGCTGACGTTGGCCAGCTCCCCTCTGGGTAAAATGAAGCCTTTTCTCTTTACCATTCTCCCTTGGGCCAGCACCCACATTACTTACAGAAAATAAAGAGACATGAAGAAATTGATAGGAAAGAAGCTTAGTTACTTTTGAAAAACCCCTTGAGTTTCCAGCTCATCTTTAGGAATTTAAGTGTATATCTGCATACTCCTAGATTGAATCCTCTCTAAAATATTTAAATGGATGAATCACATTAATAAGCAGGAAATATTGAGATAAATACAGCTTAGAATCTATGACAAGAGATTTAAAGAATATTTTTGACTCTTTTCTACATCCACAGAGCTGATGCTCAGGCTCAGCAATATGAAACAAGTGAACCTAATGATGATAATAATAACATTCATGGATTCTCCTTTAGCTTCCCACAGATCAGAAATGGAAAATAAAGTAACCCAAGATGGGTTTATAAACTACTTGCTTGTATTGAGAGATGTGTCATGGAACTTGGCAAATTTTCTCAGGTCACAGACTTTGCTACCACAATGTAATGTGAGCAGTTTAACCAATTGAAGTAAAAATAATCATTTCCTATGCTTTAATCATAAAATGTTCCTAAACAGAGCACAGATAACTCCCCCAACATAGTACAGAACAAGTCCTGTAAATGGAATTTGTTAAACACATGTGGTAAGAAGGCAGATAACTCAGTGGGTTTTAAGTTGAATTTCATTTCCAAGGACAGCCTCAGATTATGCCTTTCACTTCCATAAACTGAACAGGAGAACTGGCAGAGGTTTTCCAGGCTAACAGAGGAAAGTATTTCCTTGGTAGTATCATCCTTAGTTTGGGGCTCTGCTTATCCAGTTTCTAAACTGAGGGAGGAAAACTACCTGAAACATTTTGTAGTTCAAGCTACTGTTTGAATTAACTTCTTTGGGATGCTGAAAGTAAACTTCCCTATGCTCTTTGGAAGACAGCATTGTCTCTGAGATCCTTTCCCACTCTGAGAAGTCAGTAATCATTAGTGCAATCTCCTCACTGTGATTTAAAGAAAGGTTGGGTTTGCAACTGCTTGCAAGCCATGGACAATGGGAAGGCTAGAAAAGTTCATCTAGGCTTTAATTACAGCTGAAATAATGCTAGCGTTTGGAAGACATTTAACAGCAAGGTTAGCAGATGAGTATTCCTGTGGGGTTTTGTTCATTTTTTATTGTTATTTTTAACAATTACAAAGCGTTTCAAAAGCAGCAAGATAAGTTCGGCCTGCATGTAAGAATGCAATGATAGCACTGTTAATCATCCAGAAATCATCTGCTTGGGACAGTGTGATAAATAACAGGCAAACTAACCAGCCAGTTCTTGGAAGCAGAGCCTCTGCTTTGGAACAGTGTGAAACCACAAATACTATCCATGTACAAACAAATGTGACTTACAGTTTATCATTTATATTCGAGCTGCCCTGAAAATGTCTTTCCTCTTCCTGGATCATTAGCTTGTCTGAAAAAAAATAGAATCAGACACATATTAGAAGAGGTCGATAGAGGAGAAGCGAATGACAAAAATTAAACAAAACAATAGACTGTGTTATGTTTCCATGGAAAGGCAGCAAAGGAAAAAAAGAAAGTCCAAAAAAAGAACTACAAAAGGATTAAACAGAACATAACCAATATTTCAGTAAATGGTGGCAGGTTTCTCTTCCCTTTGCAAATGTTTCTCATATGTCAATAGTCACAGGCCTTACCCTGGGCAAGCTGGGCAGAGCAGACCCATAGAATCACAGAATCACAGAACCACAGAATCAGCTAGGTTGGAAAAGACCCTGGAGATCACCAAGTCCAGCCTATGACCTAACATCACCTTATCAACTAAACCATGGCACTGAGTGCCACATCCAGTCTTTTTTTTAAACACCTCCAGAGATGGTGATTCTACCACCTCTCTGGGCAGCCCAACCACTGTTTCTTCAAAGAAATTTTTTTCTAATGCCTGGCCTAAACTTCCCCTGGCACAGCTTAAGGCTGCGCCCTCTCGTCCTGTTGCTGGTTGTCTGGGAGCAGAGGCTGACCCCTACCTGGCTGCACCTTCCTTTCAGGCAGTTGTAGAGAGGGATATGGTCTTCCCTAAGCCTCCTTTTCCCCAGGCTAAACAACCCCAGCTCCCTCAGCTGTTCTTCATAGGGCTTGTGTTCCAGAACCTTCATCAGCTTTGTTGCCCTTCTCTGGATGCATTTGAGCATCTCAAAGTCCTTCCTAAATTGAGGGGCCCAGAACTGGACACAGCACTCAAGGTGAGGCCTCACCAGTGCCCAGTACAGGGGAAGAATCACTTCCCTGGTCCTACTGGCCACATCATTCCTGATACAGGCCAGGATGCCTTTGGCCTTTTTGGCCACCTGGGCACACCTGGCTCATGTTCAGTTGGCTGTTAAGCAGTACCCCCAGGTCCCTTTCTGCCTGGCCACTGTCTAGCCCACTCAGGGCATCTCCTCACTCCTCTTTACACACCAATGTATTTATTTTGCAAGTTATTTTGAAGATCGCTTTTTTTTTTCATTTCTCAAGGCCTTCTCCATGTGTTCAGAATTACATTAACCCAAGAGAAAAAGATGGTTGTTGCCCACTTACATGAGTGATATGTAATTACACCCTAAGTCTGCATTTGCAGCATATTCCCCCTCACAGCTCCAAAGCTTCTCAAACCTGAGAGCCCTTCCAAGGAAATGTTGATCTTGCCACTATCTTTAGAGACATGGCTGAGTGAGGAAAGCTAAGTTGATGCTGGTATTATATGAAAGCCTTGGCAAACAGAATCCAAGGCAGATGTTCACAAAATGTATTACCCTGGTAATTACAGATGTGATAAATAGTGGGTTATTGGGAACATAATACCAGTGGGAAACACAACAGAGAACTGTTGAGGATGTTGTGGTGCCAGGAGAAAGTGAGAGTAGGACCTGGCATGAGAGCATTTACTTTATGGTAAAGGTTCAAGGAATAGCTGTGTGCTATCCACTCTGATTACACATGGAAATCCATTTTTGCAGTGTGCTGTTCTGGTTTTGTAGGCACCATTAACACATTTGCATTTCGAAGACACAAAGCAGAGTTTGCATTTTTTCCACATGCAATCACTTTTAGGGGCTATTTTTACCAAATATTAAAGCCATAAAATAAACATGATTCTAAATATTTGTGAATTATTTTCTTTTTTCCCATGCTGCATTTATATACATTCTTTTACATTTTATTTTCATTCTGCTGGCTTCCATTCAGAAAAGGAGCTAAAGTGCAGAAAGGATGATAAAAAGCAGATATCATACAGATTGATTTTTTCTGCATTTTACTTTTTTTGCAGAAATAACAGTGGAAATAAGGATATACCTTCGTTTAAAAATTTAAAATAAAAACGAGAGAAAGCCAATGCAAGTTTGTACAGAAGTGATGCCTATTTCTTGTGGGCTGTTTTCAAAAAGTTAACAGTTGTGGATTTCATCTGCTGTTCTGATAACAACACAAAGATTTGTACTGAAAAAGAGCAAATTAGAAGATCAGGTCATAACCATGGGAGTTATGTCTAGCATTAGTCAAAAAAGCAGTTGCAAAATTTCTCTGATGTAGCATTTGCAGGGGTTGTAGCTCCAGCCTAGAGGCCAAGGACCAGTCCCTGGTAAATGGTCACAAACCCACTGCAGTCAGAAATGCTCCCTCAGTTTATACAGGCTGGCCTTTTGTTTAGAAAGTCTTGAAAAATATATACTCTTTAATTAAAATTGCCTAAATACACAGGCCTGGAAAGCCCTTTACAGAGAAGCTGAATATTAATCTCTGATCCATAAAAAGCCTTCCCCAAGACTAAATCAAGCAGCTGCTCTTAAACATTTGTTGTTGAACGTGCCTCTAGCAGATAACAGTATAAACTAACTCATGTTCTAGATGTGATATTTGAATTTATAAAAGATGTAACTAAACCACAAATTTTCACTGGGCACAGTACCATGCTTAGCAGTTGCTGTATGAACTAATTATCAGAATAATTTCATCTAGCTGTTCATCTCAGCAGAGCAGGCTTGGGGCTCCAGGATTTTGTCACCGCAGAGTGAGAAAGTGTTTTCTGGTGTCGCCAGGGATGTGACTGCTTCTCAGTGCTGTGGGAATCCTGAGGAAAACATATTTTTGTTACATCTGGGAACTGATGCTGGTATGTCTGGTTTCTGTTAAATTAAATCTTTTATCCTGTCAAAATGCAGCCACATCCATTAGGGAAGTCGCAGCTTTCCCTGTTTTCCCATTGCAGTGCTGGGACCGCTGGCCACCACTCCAGATTCGTGTGTGTCACTGTCCGGTCACACCGTGCCACCTGCTGGGACGTGCCGTGGAAAGCGACCTTGTCCTCTGTCCCCGCTCTGGGCTGCACTGAAGATTACCTAAACGTTAGAAGAAAGCCAAGGTGAATAGGCTTTTGGCATTAAACTGATCTTGAGACACTACTAAGAATCTGCATTTCAGGCTTTATAACCTGTGTTAGGAGTGAACAGGGTAGCAGACAGCACCTATACTGACCATTAATCACCTTTTCTCAATGCCTTTTCTTAGAGCATTGCACTCTTTTGGTGAATTATGACCAGATAGGGCTACATTTTTACCTATCTTCTTGTAGTCGAGATTCTCTAATAAATACATTGCTGAATATCTGTCAGTGTGCGTATATATGGCTTACATACATACAGAGGATTTTATGTTACTTGCCAACTGATTATTGGAGAAAAATTGTTTTCAATTCACTTCCAGTAGTGTCTATGCATCTTTTGATTGGTATTTGGCCAGAGACTCATGCACGTGGCTGTACCACAGCCGTAGCAGGATGCCAGGGTTACTGTTCAAGAGCATTTACTTAGCAGGAGGTGAGGAAGGGGAAGAGGAGTTGTTTCTGAAAGATGCTGCCAAGAAATCTCAGCAGATACGAGCTCTACGTGCAGCACCTTGCACAACGAATTCAGCCTCTCAGATCCACAGCAAGGAAGCTATGAATTGCTCACTCATTTAACTTTGTGTAACTATGTGTACCTGCCAAAGGCCACCTAATGAGAAGAATTTTAACTCTGGATTTTTTAATAAAACTACTTTGGCAGACGCATCCAAAAGATCTGCAATTTTTTTGCTTTTTCTTTTCAGTGTTTTCCTTATGTTCACAGAAAAGCAAAGAGCAATCCCACATACTAACAAAAACACAGATTACACAACATCTGATAAATGGAATATGACTTTTTTGCAGTTTTTCCCAGGACTCAAACCTGTGCGAAACAAATGAAGAAGTAGTTGTCATGCTGGGAGCCCTTCTAGAAGAAAGCAGAACTCAGAGGTGTTTGCTGTGAAGTAAAGCAGCTCTCAGCAGCATCACTGAGCACTCAGGACTTTGCTCTCCTTCAATTAATAAACTGGTCTTGGGACACAACAACTGGATGTTTCACAATCTTTTAAAAGAACAGAGTTTCTGATTTTAATCTAGATGGATGACATGTTTCATGTCTACAGTTCTGGTAGGCAGAACAAGGATTAATATTTTTTAAATGTTTTTCACAATCTATGTTATCCTAGTTTTTTACTCTCTAATCCTAAAGGTCAAAAGGGCATTTACAAAGCTGTATTAGACTCCCTTTCCTCTCCAAAGAGCACTCAAAAGCTTTGATCCTCCTATCCCTGCACTTTGAACAGATGGATGGCCCTTTGCACCAAGAAGAAAGGAGTGGAGGTAGGTGAAGACAGCCCTGAGGCACGTGGATACTCAAGCATGTACTTGAGGTGACCTGCATTCAAATACTGATTTTACACTGCTGAACTACATGTCCTTTGAAATACCTTTAGGGATAGTGACTCCACCCTTTCCCTGGGCAGCCTGTTCCAATGTTTCACCACCCTTTCACCTTTTCGGTGATGGAAATTTTCCTAATATCCAATCTAGACCCCCCTAGTTGCAACTTGAGGCCAATTCTTCTTGTCCTATCACTTGTTTCTTGGGAGGAGAGACCTCTTGCTACGATCTCCTTTCAGATGGTTGTAGAGACCCTTGGCTTGGTTGAACCAAAAGATGGTTGTGGAGACGTGAGCAGAGCTGTAGGCTGAATCCATGCCAGGTAAGAAAAGCAGGAACAGAGAGGTATTTTTGCTGAGACGCTAGCAGCAGCTCAGTGAGCCAGGAGGATAAATACTGATATGGCAAGGTAAATACTGGTATGACAAGGTATCAAATCCGAGGGGGAAAAGCAGGGTGTAGGGAGATGGCAGCTCCTCAGCACAAGGATCAGCAGAGGCCAGCCCTTCCCCTAGGGCTGACGTCCGTGCTGCCAGCAAGGGTGTGCAAGGTTTCTCACTAAACACAGTGAGACATAGCTCAGCTTAGTAGGTTATAAGGCCTTGGCTTCTGCTCTGTGAGTTAGCCAACACATAATTGTCCTCGCTTCTTAAGTGGGTATGTCCCACTTAGTGTTTCTGCTCACAACAGTAGGGGATGAACCAGATGTGATCACTGGGAGAGGTTCATCACACTGCTGTCTGGGGCTGTGGCAGCCTGAGGGCTATGGGGACTCCAGTTCTCCCAGCTGGAGGAGAGCCCAGGGCACCAGGTGCCAGTCACAGCTTTCTTCCCTGCTCAGTGACAGGAGTTCTCTGCTGTCTTGATCTGAGGTACTTTCTGTAGCTGGCCCTGAAGCAAGTCTGCCTTCTGCCACATGTTCTGTGCTGGCAGTTCAGTCCCTAGCATGAGTCCAGCTCACTACACGTAGATAAGGCCATGAAGAGAGGCAGAAGAGCACAGACCTGGTTGTGATATTTCCTCCTGGCTTCTGCCCAGCTGTGTCCATAGCCCTCCTGAGCCAGGCATTGGGAGACACAGCAGATATTTCCCAGAGGTTACAGCAGTGCAACTCCAGCCCTTCCTAAGCCTGCCCAGCCAGACCAGGGTCTGGCTGTAGTCACCATCAAAAAATTCACTGCAGGGTGCCTGCTACACATTGTGCCTCTTGTAACCCAGATCCTGAGCCAGCTTAGGCACTTTCACATTAGCACCACAGGAAATGATGCTCAAGATATTGCAGAGATGAGAAATATTAAATCAACCATTTCTGCTGTTTCTCTGCTTAGACAGCAAACCCTTATCTGGTCTCTCCTTTCATGTCTCAAACCAGGCAGACCATCTCTTGGTTTCAGCATTGCAGACCCCAAACTCATCTCTCTTCCCCTGGGACACTGTGCACCCACCATGGCTCAAACAGCCAGCCTGAATGAACAGGGTTTCCCTCAGTTTGCTCACAGCTCTTTAAGGAGAAGAAAGGTGGACAAAATATTTAAGATGCAATTTTGAGAAAGAAGATTTCCTAGTTATCTGCTTTCTACATAAATTTTTTTATTGGATTTTCAAATTAATCTTAAATTACTGTAAATAACGATTTTCAATTCTGTAAAATCCAGCACTACGCCCTTAGATATTGCATCATGTGCCCCCATAGTTGGTACCTGCCAGAAGACTCAGATAAATGCTTGTACAGGTAAGTCACCAGACAACTTTCTTTTCAGGAATTTTTCTTCTGTTCTCTTTTTTACAAGGGATTAAACAGTTGCTGTTGACCCAGAACTCAGTAAAACTAAGATCAATCTCTAAGGATGATCAGCTGCAAGAAACTAAGTGGCATACGTGGTGAAGTCAGCCTCTCTCATGTGAGCTGAAGTGCACATGGTTTTCATCTTCTGATAATGTGAACTAAAATACCCTTGCTTAAACCATTGCAGAAGGTTACAGTGCATCCATGAAGACAGTCAGTAAAATTGTTTTATTTCCATTGCAGCGGGATTAATTTCTACGCAGGCAGCCTTTGTGCCTGGGCTTCAGGGCAGACTCTTCCATCTGGCAGTGGCAACTTCTGGCTGCTGAAAACACTGACAAAAAGCCTATACTCTCTTTTGAAACCTCCAGCCCTTTGCCTCAAAGGAAAGCTCTGTTTTTAAACAGCCTCTCCCATCCATTTTAGGGCAGTGTGTAAGGCAGTCACACTCACAGAGAGGAATACTGGATGCCTTTCTTCTCAGCTTCGATCAGTGCTGGGTTAGAAATGGCCACAGGAGTTTTACAGAGCTGGGCTACTGATGTTCTCTTACCCTTGCCCAGCTGAGCAAGCTGGCTTTACTGTGATCTCCACATGGCCTGCACAAGGAGTTGGAAATTTCACTATATCTTAAGCTTTAATTAACACAACATGACATACACCTTCCAGGAATTGGTCTAATTGAATTTCTTTCTTTAGACATCTAATCTAAAGGAGTAACTCAGATCTTTATTCTAAAGTTGGAAAATTATCCTTACTTCTTTTGTCCTCAAATACCTATGAAATGTTCTTGTCTTGGTTTTTATGGCGAGGAGGCTGTAATGGCATTGTACTGTTGTGCCTTGTACGTGTTTAATGGTCCTTTGCTCACAGCCATCCCTTGTTTCCACACATTCATTCATTTCTTGGCTCAAAACCAACTGAACTCCTTTACGTCTAATAAGGGAATCTCTAATTTTATATGTAGTATTACTGTAGATATATCAGCATTTATATACACATAACCATGCATAGTATATGTGCTATATGTGCAATACAACATTGTAATATAGCAATACTCTGTATGATGTTATACATTTGTCTTTCCCAAGGCTGGAGAGGAACTTTCCTCCCTGTTGCCTGTAAGATTAGAGAAACTTGGTTCAAAAAGTCTTATGGCAGAGGGAGGAAGAGGAATCGCTTTTTCTTCACTGCTCCAGCTTTCATTCATATACTCAAAAAATTAACTAATATTTCTGGATTCTTGGCCTACCATAACCTGGATATCAGTGCCTAAAAGAGGAGGCTAAGTTTTTTTTTCCTATGGAAGCTGAAAACCCTGGGTTTCATCCTCAATGCATGATTAAATGCTTTAGTGAAGTGTTTTTCTTTTACAAATTTATTTATTTCCAACACAGTTTATTTAGACCAGTGCCTCTAGTCCAGGAGCCATCTGTGACTCTCATGAAAGAAAAGTCAGTTCCCAAAGAATAAATAGAAAAGTGTTTATCCACTACGAATTTTTCAATTACATCCATTTCACTTAAAGATTTAAATTATAGCCTGGAAATTGATCAGTGTTTCTTTTAACTTACCCCTTCATCTTATATCAATAAAGCAATTATTTTAACTAATGAAGATAATGGATTATGAGATAGAAGAAGAAAGCCATCTATATTAAAGTTGCACACAGAATATCAATTTGCTCAGTTGTGAAAACATGGGGTATGAGTCAGTGCAGGAAAAAGTTTTAAATGTTACCCAGAGAGATAAGAAATCTAATAAGAGATGAGTTTAATGGGTTACATGCCCTTGATTCCTCCCTCTTATTGTTTCTTTGTCCTAAAACAAACCTGACAGTATGTCTTCGGATCATCAGGTTAATGAAAGATATGTATATTGTGAAGGTTAAATAAGACCTCTGGAAAGAAGTTTCAACAGAAAAGCCTGAAGCAATTTGAATTTTTCTTATGCTTCCGATTCCTAATGCATTCACTAAAGAGGCAATTTGACAAACATAAAGCGCTCAGGGCTCTTTGTCCACAGTTGTCAACTGTTTTTTGTTCAGTAAAAGCCCAGTGGAAAGAAAGGGCTTAAAACAGTCATTTTGTTAACACAGAACTTGGAATTAATCACACGCATCTGTACCCAGTGGTGCTTTTAGCACTGTTCTTTGGAACTGTAAATCCCCCATACGAGGAATGTGCAGCCTACATGTGGGAGCTCATCCGGCTGCTCCTACTGCTCCTGCTTTTAGAGTCACCAGGGGAACACAATGTGAAAAGGTTTTTGGAAACAAATAACCAGATTATGTGAAGTATTCTTGCTCCTACTTTTTGTAATGAACTTCACGTTTCTCAGCGCACACATTATTTTTTATGCATCTATTTTTAAGTTTTATTTAAAAACTTAGATAGAATTGTCTACCAACATGCAAGAGAAAAACCCTCAACCTATAGCTCTGTGAACATCATTTAAATCAGTGGATTTACAGAACAATCAGTAGGAAGGAAATAACTCAGTGTTTTGTTTCCTGACTTTTTTTCTAAAGTCTTTGATCACTCATCACCTTCATGAAGAAAATAAGGATACATAAGAGCTGGTCTATCAAGTAAGACCAGTGGTTCATGAAATGTACTTTCTCCTCTTCCAGTGGAAAATGCCAAATGCTGACATCAATCTTTGTGACAGATAATTATGGATTTCATTATATGTTGGGGGTTTTTTTTGTTGTGGGTGTTTTGGGATTTTTTGGTTGTTTGATTATCTTTTTGTGGAATAACCAAATCCACAGGGAAATACCAACTTACTTGCACACTTCAATGGCATCTATGGAAATGTTTGGAGACTTTCCAGGAGCCCAAGGAAAATGGAAATTGTAGAGAGTCTGTAGAAATTAAAGACAACTGCAGGAAATGGACAGGCCTTGGAGACCCTCAGAGGAATTATCTTATGGACTTATATTACTAGCTTAGTTCCACATTTAAAAGATGGAATGTTACACTTAGGAACAATGATTTCTGCACTATGACAATAACAATTCATTATATGTGCAGGACCTTATAATTTTTGATAGTTTAAAATTATTTTGTTTTGTTGTTCCTTAATGCCAGGGAAGAGAGGCAGCTGTGTTCTGATCATTACAGTCATTGGTCTTTTACATAGAATTTAACATGTAAAAAGTGACTGGACTTTTAAGAAAAAATACACTGTCCAGTTGTCAGTGTAATTTACAAAATCCCCTTAAACTATTAAATGCATATTCTTAAGAACAAAATTTGACCTTGCTGCTTCTTGGATTAATAATAAATCATTTTCTTGTCTTCCAGAGGAAACGAATTTTGTAAGAGCAAATAGATGAACTTGCTTTCAGGCCTCCTAGCTCTAGTATGTTAAGGGAAAGATGAGCTGATATCAAGTTGCATCAACAGATGGCAAAACCATTATATTTTTAAAATGCTGGTAAAAATCAAGAAGTGGAATTATGAGGGAGTCTATTTTGCAAGAGGAAAGGAGAGAAAAAAAGTGGTTTGATTTCTAGAGTTTCTCCTTGCAGAAACTTATTAAAGATACTTTGCTAGGAAGAACTATTCAGAAGATTGTGATTGTCTCTCAACATCAGATCTTTCCTATAGGCTCATTATATCTACCTAAAAAGCATGCACCAGGATTTATTTGCATTGAAATGTGTCCTAATTTCTAGGGTTTTTTTCCTATGCTACCTTTTTCTGTCCTTTTTTTTTTGATTCCATGATTCTGATCATATCATACATTCTCCTGGTAGCCCCTCAGAGTTGCATGTCCTCTGTCTGTTTAATGAGCATTCTCATTCTCTGTCTTTCCATAGTTAATGGCAATGGGCTCCACAGCATCTCCCTTCATTATCACTACAGAGTACACGTCTCCAGCCTGTTTTACACCTCAGCCCTTTGTAGTTCCATTTAGAAATATATTTGCAAAGCCTGCTTGTGAGAATGCTCTATAAAGCAATGTCAAAAGCCTTGTTACAGACACCACCCTGGTAGCTTCTTCTTGTCTTCCACTCACAGAGCTGCAAGAGGAAGTTTAAAAAGTCTGACATTATTTGTTCTTGCCAAGTCCATGCTGGCTGTTGCTCAGCTCTACCTTCAGCTCCCATCATTCTCCCTTCTGCTCTGACTCCTGTGCAGTTGCTCTCGGCTCTGCAGCTTTGCTTCCAGCACACTGAGGTCCTTTCCACTGAAAACACTTTTTGCTGTCTGTAGAATGTAGTTATCATTCCCTTGGGTTGTCATCTGCACACTTTGACTTGCATTTCCTTTCTCCCACCATTTTTCTAAATATTTTAATGTTTTTCTATCACTTGAGAAAACTCATTCATTCATTCATTATTTGCTTCTAATTATATTCCACCTCTCTGACTGCTCCTTCAATTTTTCTGTCACTGTTGTCCATGTTTTCTCCTCTGCTTCTAATCCTTCAGACCACCCTCCGACTTCTTTCTCCTCTTCCAAGAACCCCCACAGCTATTTCTATCATCCTTAAAATCTATCTTTTAAATGCCATTCTTTCTAATTCAAAACAAAAACCGAAAAAGCTCTTTCACTTCATCTGCATCACATTACCCTCCACCACTGAAAAGAAATAACCTTTTAAATATCTTTGTCACCTCTGAAAATGAAGAGGGAAGATTAATCACTTTTACTGATTTAATTGGGGACCCATGAGCACTATGGTAATCCAGGATTAGATTCCTGGGGTTATTTTTTAAGACATGCATAACCATATTCTTATTTGCTAGTTTGACAGATCACAGCAACATAGTCATAACTTTTTACAAATTGCCAATAATCCCAAGGCTTCTGTCTTCTAAATAAGGCCATTCTGAGTTTCCAGCTCTTAAAAAGTAATTATGTTTTGTACCTCATTTACAATGAAAATGGATGAATTCAGTCTAAAGAAATAGGCTTTTTCAAAGGAAATCAGATGGAGCAAAAGTAGCTTTCCAATCTGAGAATTCATACAAAGCAAGCAGCTGATCTTGCCTACACACACTGGGAGTTTCTGTTAAAAAAAAAGATCTAATTACACTTTGCACTTTGAAACCAAATAATTCAACTTTGTTGTAAAGTGACACAATTTTCCTGAAACTGCTGACATGGGGCACAATGTGCATCATTTGCCATCCTCTCAACTCCAATCCAAAATTATTAAAATATAATAGAATTTTTGTTTAATTTTTAATGTCAGAACTTTGGCATTTTCTTTTGCAGCATTATGTCAGGGAAAGGGTTTAGAGAAACATCAGGCCAGGCAAACTAATGAAAATTGAAGGGCTTGTTTAATCCCCTAAACTGTGGTAATAAACTCAGAGCAACAGTATTTATGCTTCAAAAGTATCATTTGAAGAATTTGCAAATGGTCTTTTTAAAACCTGACAGATGACCTAAAGAGGTAAATCCACTTTAAAAAAATCATATTCTTTTAAAATAAATGTCATTCTCCCTATTCACAATAACATTCTCCATTCACATATCAGAATTTCCTGTAACGGGCCAAAAAGCTCTGAAGTTAACGCTGACTGCATCAGTGATGCAACTCATTGCTGGGGATGCAGGAGAGAGCTGTATGCTCCAAAGGGAAGGCTTCTCACAGGTAGGACACACAGCTGGACTCCAGATTTTCTGGATGGGAAACAGGTGGGACCTACCTGGCCCCAGTCTTTGGACAGGGAAAACCTGTAAATGTCATCTGAGAAATGTGGGTAGCAAAACCTACCAGTGTATTCATGAAGGGTGAAAAGGGGTCTAGTTAATTTTATCCAGGATAATTTTCTAAATCTTAACTAACTCTATATTAATAACTGATAACTATTTAAAATGCTTTTTTTTTAATGCCATTGAGGTGTGACTCTTCTATCTGGTAGTCCAGATTGATTCTTTCTGCATTCAACTCTTTTCAGTTTTACCATCTTTTGTTTAAAAGAGACTTGTTCAACAATTTTTATGCTGTAATTATGAATTTAGACATTTCTGATTCTGTACAAGGGCTTTAAGTGGCTCCTTCAAGTGGCTTCATACTTGGCAAGAAGTGCTTTATTCTTGACAATATTTCTAATGTTCACAGATTTATTAAGGTTGGAAAAGATCTCCAAGATCATCAAGTCCAACCATTAACCCAGCACTGCCATGTTCACTAAATCATGTCTACAAGTACCACATCCGCACACCCTTTGAAGACTTCCAAGGATGATGATTCCACGGCTTCCCCGGGGTGGTTTTACTGTTTGTGGTTTTACTGTTTGTCCCTTTTTCCTTTGACTTACTGCCATGGACTCCAAGAAATGTTACCCATGACCCTACCCCCTTTCCAGCTGCATGAAGTTAAACCTCCTGGTGCTTGGATCTTCTCCTTACTCTTGGGTTCCTCTCCCTACACTTGGGCTCGTCACCAAACACAGACTTCCATTCTATGTTGATTCTTGTGTCTCAATTTAAAGCAGCCCGAATGGCAGAGTCAGCCTTCCTGCAACCAGGCTGCTTCTGAGCTGACTGAAAAGCAATCAGGACTACATTGTGTGAAAAAGTCCAAGCCTTAAATGTCTTCTTGGTCCTTTACAGTCAGATCATCAAACAGCTGCACAGCATTAACACAAGTGCATTGCGAAAGTTTATATTCTGATGAAAAGAAAAATTCCATTTCTTCCCTATCTGCCAGATTTGTCAGTGATGAATGATAAAGTGTAGGGAAAAATAGAGAAAGAAAAGGACAAAGAGAGAATCTGCTTCTCTCTGTGTTTACAACTGGACCAATTATCCCAAGGCGAGGCTCACTCCACCTGCACAGGAGGGACTTGTTCTGGCAATGCACACACTACCTTGGGACAGGGCACTTTTAGGAAGAGCCTGCTCTACTTTCAAGCCCTGTGCACAATTTAAATTCCAGCATCACATATAAGCCTCTCAGGCAGATCTACAAAAAAGAACAGTGCACTTGCTGAAAGGAAAAGCATTTATATATCTGTTCAGATGCTACATTCCCAAAGAGGCAACATGTTCCTTAAGTTTCCCAGTTCCAAATGAGGAAACTTTTGGAATGAAATCTCCTGGTTTCCAAAAGCTCCATAGCCTCAAAATCCACACGTGCTTTGGCCATGTCCAGAACTAGATGTCTCAACAGTTCTGAGCAATTAGGCATTTAGGTAATCCCAAAGTTTTGAAAATATCCAGAAACCTTTCTGAGGTTGGATTTAGAAGTCCTGCTCTGAAAACCCTGAGCTGGCTGGACTCGTGCAGTGCTTGGCTGTAGAGACGGGATGGCCACACTGCAGAATGGGAGGTGAAAGAGGAATTATCTGCCAGGACGTCTCAACCCAGCTTTTCTAATTGATAGTCCTAATTCACCAGGTTGAAAGATAAACTGGTTTTGTGACCTGGCTTTTGGGAGGAGTGCTTGGATGAATGGGGAAAACAAATATGCATCATGCATATGATTAAGAAAAGGGTAAAGTGAGAAGAGGACAACTATTTTTCACCCTCATGGTTCATCTGGGACCAAGGGCATCTGCTTTTCTGTCCCTGCTCCTAAGAATATATACACAATCTGTTTCAAGATCTTATGTTCTGGCTTGTAAAAAAAGGTGTTTTTAAACCCAAGAAGTGTTGGACTACACAGTGAATGTGCACTTAAAATTGCTGCATTTGGGATATGATCATTTTTAAAGAAGATAACATCTGTTTGAAAGCTGAACAAAAATTGAACTCATGCATTTTTGGGAACTTATTAAATAACATAAGACAGATTGTCTTTCTTTCACATAGAACTTTTTTTTCTTTAAAAGGAAAACTACAAGCACTACACAAAATGAAGTCAAAGGCTGCTAACATTTCCACTCTGCAAATAGTTTCACTAGTAATTGCAGGATCAAGATGGTAATAGTGCTGGTGTGTGCCCACTGAAGAAATAATAATAATAATAATAGTAATAATAGTAATAATAGTAATAATAATAATAATAATAATAATAATAATAATAATAATAATAATAATAAAAATCATATATATCATTGTCCCTGTCTCTGCAGGCTTCTTTTGCTTTAGCACTGATAGTGTCTGCACACACAGGTGGATAAAACAGGATTTCAGCCTCCTCTCTACAGTATGTTTTAAAACTGGAAGGGTTTTTCTTCACATCTGTACATCAGTTGAGTTCTGCAGGTCTGACCTTAAAAAGGGGAAAGATTGAGAGTTTCTGCATGGTTATTACAGCTGGTTTGTAAGAATCAAAGGATCTTTCTCTTTACCTTAGATACTTTAGGCTTACAAGGGTTCCATTGCAAATAATGTGCAGTAAGTAGCTCATGATCCATAACAAATATAGTAATTTGTATCTTTAAATCAGACACTGTGTGTGTGCACATTTTCCTTCCCTAGAGGGAGAAAGAGACACCTTTGAAGCCTCCTTTGAAAAGGGAGGTCTCACTCACCTCATTCAAGTGCTTATATTTTTGCCTAATTGCATATACAGCAATACATATATATCTACTTACATATGAAATTATAAAAAAAGCCTTTCAGTCAGAGCGAGAAATTAGTTTCTCCTGATAAGCTTGTGTTGATATGTTTGGTATATTACTTAGATTATATATCAGTATAACATATTTAGTGTAACATAATGATCTGAGGACAAAAGTGGGTGAGACTCCTATTTACATACTACTCTTGATACCTTTAGTATTCTGAAAAGTCTCAAAAAAACCAAACTCGTCCTAGAAGAACAGTGTCTCAGGTGTGACCCAGAGGAGTCTCAGGCTAATGATACAGAGAGTGGACACAGCACTGTTTTCTCAAGGCAGGCTGCACTGCCTGCCAGGACTCTCTTCTTGCTGCCCTCCATAGACAATGTGCACATAAGCGAGTTAGGCACATTGAGACTCCCGGAGGACTGAGAACCCTCTTCCTCTCCCCATTGACAAGATAGAGAATTTACACACTGTCCACCAGAAAACTAAGAGTAGGAGAAAATTAAGAGTAGGAGAAAACTCCAGCTACTCATGTTTGTGGGTGGGTCTCAGTAAATGGAGGTAGTGGCAGCAGAGAGGTGCATTTTCCTGCAAAATGAGGAAACAGAATAGCTGTGGTTTTATGCTAGCAAGATCTTCCTTCAGTGACTCCAAGACTATTTATCTGACTTATTAATGCTTTCTTTCTTTTTGAAACATAGTTCTTTCGTATTTGTACCCAGAATATTTTCATACATTAATCTGTCTGCCTGTAGATGCTTTTCTTTTCCCCTAGGTCAGTTTGCACCAAGATATCAGTATTTCATTATTTTTGAAGTTTCTTCCTTATTAGTCACAGAGGCCTCTAGCACTGATATGCCCAGCAGTGAGGAGGTTGAATGAGGATTGCAAGCTAAAAACCTGCTGAGGACTTCTTGGCTCTGCTGGGACCCACAGCTTCAGTGCTGGTGAGAAATCTGGGGAGCAGGAGCCATTTGATGAGGGGCAATGAGATGCCTTTGAGTTTTGTGATAAATGGCTGTATTGGGATGAACAGCCTTTGAGGGTCCAGGTCAAGCAGTAAGGGAAGGGATAGGTAAAGGAGGCAAGTGAAGGGGAGCAAAAAATAAGCTGATACAGCCATGCCCAAATAATGAAGCTTCTGGTAATCTCCACCCTTGAACATGCTTCAAAGCTGGAGAAATTCATCACACTCATGCCGTAGCACAACAATTCTTCATATTGTATAATAAATGCTGTCAGCTGCATAAAGTGACCACATTTGCAACCCTCAGGGAGAACTGGACTATTTTCTCATCACAAAACTCAGATATTTATTGGACAAAAACAAATTATGGGACTTGAATGTATTTATTTTAATTTGTTAAGTGTTATTTCGTGGACTTGAAGGGATTTCCTATATAAAAATATTAATCAGTGGGAAAACCTTTTTTTTTTGGAGAAGTACTTCATGCCGCTAAAAACGTTTGCTAACAACATCTGCAAGCAAACGAAATAGCAACTCTTTGTTTTCTGTCAAACACAAGTTTCTTACGCCGTTTTCCTTTGCCAATATGATTGGCAAGAGCTAGCCAAAAGACTGAGTTTTTCCGACTTCTTTAGTTTAATAAATTTCTAGTAGTATGTTCTCATTGTGGACCACAGGTATTGCAGTTTATGTTTGACAAGTATTAGGTTATGTTTTAATTCTGGGGCAAAACCTTAGGAACACCCAAGTGCTTGGGAATGGCAGTAGAGTCAGGCATGCAGGAGCAATGTCCACCATCGTTCAGGCTGTGCAGAGCAACAAAAGGTTGGTTTACTGTGAGCCTACCAATGCTCTGAATATCTGAAATGGTCAAACTTTCAACTCAGATGCAGAAGAAAGCCTATAAAACCCCCTCCTCTGAAGTACATGTTCTCTCCCTCCATTATTTAAGCCCTTTCTAGACCAAGAAACTAAGCTATCCACTGCATAAAACCTTAGGCTTTGCCTTGTTTGCTTTGTCATAACTCTGTTTAATGGCAGTTTGCCATTATCAAAGTTCTGAAGCATCCTGAAGCACTCCACAAATCATAATACAAACTGGTAACTGGGGTTACTCTGTTAAGCACCCAGGAGCATCTGTCCTTTAGGCTCTTCACTGTTCCTCTTTACCCATTAAATCTATTTTGACCTCACACTTGGGGTTTTTTTAATCATTATCTTGTGAGTCTTAGTATGAAAATACTCTAGGCAATAAAATTCAGACTGACAAACATTCATTCTTTAAACATGACATTAATATGTACCACTGTAATACCTCATCTTGAAACACTCAATTGGAATTAAAAGTACTTACCTGCTAATATAAAATAGTTCTCTCAATATATCTGTAGGTATATTTCCCAGGAGAGAGATAAGGGAGTAGAAATGTCAAAAAATCTATTCCCACCTGTTTTTAAACTTGTGGGTTTGTCTCGTTCCACTCACTGCAGACATTTTCTTGTTTTTCTGTCACCCATCTCTGCAATAATCCAAGACTCAAAAGACAAAGGGATAATTCAGCCCATTTTTTACATTAGTAATAAAAATACAACTTACTTGCTACACCTATGTTACAGAGCAGGTATGAAATCTTCACAAGTTTCACCCCTATAATTTTCCTAGTAGTGACTTTGAAAGTCAAGACAACTCAAGAGGTTTGTAGTTCCTGCTCATATGAAGTTTCTGCTACTTTTCACTATTTATTACTCACTCATAATTCACCATTTTCAATTAGAACTCTTTACTTCTTATTGCCCTTTTCAGAACAATTCAGAATTCCTGAACGTCTACTGTATTGCTCTTACTCTTTCCTACTAGTTACTTATTCCAATATCAAATGTTGCCACTTTTGCCAAGTAACCACTCCATTTGGATGCATGATACAATTATTTTCTAAATGTCTGACAACAGTATCACAAATCTCAGCATGGTGAACACATAAACTTATGTCTTAAAAGAGAGAAATGATCAAATTTCATAGTGTGGTAGAGATAAATGGAGATAATTTATGACTCTTCCTAGGCTGTGAGCACAAAGAAAGGTAGCCTGGCACTGGTTTGGTGTTATAGGCCACCCTTTAACAAAGCATGAAAACTCTCATCATCTTAGACAAAAAAAAACGAAAAAAACAACAACCAAGCAAAAAGCACTTTATCCCTAGATAACTGCATTTATAGCAAAGGCATTTATCTAACTATCTAAAACATACCAAGGGCTACCACATTGATTTGAAAGTGTGTCTCCTTACAGTGCACTCTGGACCCAGCTCTCTTGATGGGAATGTCTGCATAAGATATTTACTGGAATCTGAGTCATTACAGGTCCATCATTCAGAATTTAAAAATAATACTAAAAAATCCTTGTGGCACAACTGATTCTGGATCCAAGGTATGGGAAGCCCAAACTTCAGTAACCAGAGGCTAAATATGCACTGTGCAAAAGAAAAGTACTCACAGGAAACTGGAAAAAGTTTTAAATTAGGAACCTGTGAGACAGAAGAGAGAGAGAAATCTTTTCCTCTGCAGGCCTCAGCTTAGATTTTTCTACCAGCTGATTTAGCTTATGGTTGCTTTAAATCCCTTTTTTTCCCTCACTCAATATTTACTTTCGGCATAGCAATTTAGGTGTCCATCAAAGCATTGTGAATTCTTGATGCCAGACAGCTAACATTTAGGAGTTGCAGCACTGAATATTTCATTGGATTTTGATTCTTTTCCCAAGAGAAATCATAGTTACAGGATGTTGTGACCAGGAGCCCCATAATTAGTCCTCCTGCAGTCATCAGCTTCTCTTATACAAAAATGTGACCTAACCAGACTGTGCTCCTGAGCCTTTATCATCCACTTTGATTCCATGACCCTACTGTTCTCTCTGTGATGCATCCTGGACTCCAAAACTTGCCTTGGCTGTGTGCCAGACCAAGAAAAATGGTGGTTACCACATTTTACACAGCTCCATGACCTCTTGGAGGGTAACAGCAAATTGCCAGTGCAGCTGTCAGCTGGGAGGTTTGTGTCTGGCTGAAAGCAAATGTCAATAATAATCAGCATCTGTTGTGGGTCTCTCACTGCTGGGCACATCTTCAAGTATGCAGCATAGCTCCAGGAGAAGCCACTTATTTAGCTGCCTAAATATGGGTCAGGAACGCACATTTATTTGTTGTTGCTGATCATATGCATGAGAAGTGATGCATCTCCATGCCCACTCCAACCACCTTGGTAGGGATGACTAAAACATTGATAAGAAGAAAAGTTCTATTAAAATGATTGAGTTTTAATGCATAGTGAATTCCTATGCTACATGATACTGAGTTATGTTTGAATCTTGTCCTGTTTCACAGAGTAAATGAAGTCTCCAGCAAGACTTTCAGGTGCTAAATCTGATACTTACCATTCAATTTACCTTAGAAATCTCATAACATTTCACACAGTTTCAGATTAGAAGAAACTGTGGTATAAGTTAGTCTGACTTCTTGTATAGTGCGTTTTGCTAAAGACTTGATCTACTGAGGACGCTCTGAAATTACCACAGTGGCAGAGAACCAACTAGGTCAGATCACCTTAAATGATCTTACTGACAGCCTATATCCCACAGAGAGGGCAGGGGAAATAGCCAAAGTTATCTCCAGACTGAGAACTTGCACTTAAGATCATTCTGGAAGCAACCAACTTTTGTCTCCCAGAGAGTCTGCCACCATGCAGGTACAACCTAGGTGACATCCCTTGCCCTCCAGCAATAGTTTACAGTCCCAGGAAATCTTTTATCTCGATCCCTAGGTCATCACATTTTTAAAAATATACCAAGAATAGAACTCATCTTAAGTTATGGTGATCCACCATTAAAGTAAGGAAAGATTCCTGGCGAAATTCCCTCAGTCATTGTGAGCTGCCATTTGCCCATGGAAGTCCAGGTAAGTGCAGTACCAATCTCTTTAATGTCAGTATCTGGTGTCAAGGATGACAACATTATTCCTGGGCATAAATAAAGTAGGTTACTCTTTATACTCAGACTGATTCCAGTACATTAACAGGACACTGTGCTTGCTTACTGTTCATTCCCAGGACTCATGGTTATGTAATAGGCTTCTTAGACAAGGATTCCTCTGATATTTATAGTCGTTTTTTTCTTTTTTTTCTTTTTTCCTCTCCTTTTAGGCCAGAGTTTCAGAACTCCTCTAATATTTAACCTCAGGGTAGACCTTCTCCCCTTCTTTTTCTCCTTTAGACATGAACACTTTCCTCTACTCCTTCCCTCCTGCCAGTTGAAGAGCTGCTGGTGAGAAGGTATGTCCTCAGCAAAGGAGAAGCTTTGTAAACCTCTGGAGATGTGCTCAGGGCAGATACACTTGGCTCATGACAGGTCTCACTGAAATTCATGGAAAACTGAGCACCTCATTCCTCCAGTCTCCTTTGAAAAATCAGTCTTCAACTCTTCTAAGCATCAAACTATCCTGAGTTCCCTCTTTCTGCTTCCTTAGACTTATGATATAGTCTCAGATTGCCAGCCTACAAAGAAGACTATGGAGGGTAAAGAAAATGACAAGGCATTTGATACTTATGTGTGGCCCTTATATTTCAAGATAGATTAAGAATCAGTGTCCTGCCAATATTTTATTAATCCTTAGACCTCAAAATTCCTCACATTTCAGCTTTCAAAATAACCTTATTACAGTGCAGTTTTTAAATGACACAATTGACCGTTCAGCAAAAGATAAACATCTTCAGATTCATTTGCTGTCTGACTCTTCAAAATGAGTCTTATAGATTCTAAAGGAAAGGAAAAAAAATGTCTGAAAAAAATGTCACTGACTGCATCTGTGTGCACATACTACCCTCTTTAATACCAAGAGAATTTGTTATGATTTCTGTTATTCCTAAGACTACATAAATTAAAACAATAAGACAGCTAGAATAAAGTGTTACCAAACCCTAATCTCTAAAGTGATGTGAAATATTTTCCAGCAAATAAAAGCCGAAAGAACTAATGATCCAGAGCTTTTAGTCTATTTATGTGAAACACTAAAATAAACCCAGATTCTAAGTCTTGATCAATAATAGAAACATGTGGTATAGAAAATAGCCTAAAAAGTGTATACATTGGTCTCTGGCTGAAAAGTGTGGTCATTTTTTAGTTAAATATTTTGGTGGGGGAAATTCACTCTGCAGTTTAGGGGTTTCTGTGTTAACTTCAAAGGAAATGTAGCTATTTCTGGTTGTTATTACAAGAAGTCATTCACAGGCCTAGACCTCTTTGGAAAGAATGCTAACAATTTCAAATGTCATAGGCCATTATTGACATGAGCTTTGAAAAAGGATCACATTCAGTGCACTGAGTCAAGAGATTTCTTCCCAGGTAATGATTAATTCTCTTTATACAATATAATTGCGCAAGGATAAGCAAACTCACCTTTTCATCAGAAAGAGGATCTCATCTTTTCACTTTATACTGCAAGTAAGAGTTACTCTTGCAGCGTTTCCTAGAACAGGGGCTTATCCTCCCTAATGTCCTGATTAGTTAATTTATAAGTGATAAGGAACAGGGGGACAGTGAGGCCACCACGTTCACTGGGGACATGCTGGTGACCACACCCCCAAGGAACTCCTGAAGAAGGGCTGTGCTTCTGTATGCAGAGGAGGATGTCGACATGTTCAGGCTTTGCAGCCCTTAGGACACCTTTGGCTGAATACTATGGGTGACTTTGACAATCTCTGGGCCAGAGTGCTCCTGAGCAGCACCAGTGTCACATCGAGTCTCCTAACGTTAGAAAAAAAAAATCCCTAATCCTATGATTGATCACTTTTTTCCTAGTCCAAATTTAGGACCTAGCTGAAATCTAGGTGGGGATACCCCATGCCTTTCTGGACCCAAGGGAGCCCAAGGCCATCGAGCATCTCAAGTGTCTCTACACATCTATATGTGGGCAACTGAATTGAACACTGACAATTACTGTTTTAGATACAACAGAAAATTAGTTTTGGGGTTTTTGGGTTTTTTTTTGTTTTGTTCTTTTTTTAATATGGATTCAGCATATATTTATTATAAGTGGTGCACTGGCACTCTTGGAGGCATTTCCTGGTGTCAGCTGAAAATCTCACTGAAACTAGTCCCTTTTCTTGTCCCCTGCAGTCACTGGTCGATCTCTACTGCCTCACCAGATTTTGTACTTTTTTCGTTTGTTCTTGGCTCAGCAGATGAAGATTAGTTTAGAAACAAATGAAAGAGGATTAAAATACAGATGCTAAATAAAGTAACGCATGTTAATGGGCATCCTACAATTTCTCCCGCTTTAGCCAAAATTGTCTCTAACAGCAAATGAAAAGAAGAGGATGGGAAGCAGATGTCTTCTACAGATGTTGACTGTAGACTGGCCTGACACTTCCCCCCAAAGAGTTTATCAAGAAGGTTTGGTTCCGTGAATCAGTCCCAAACCCAGAGCTGAAGCACCAACATAGCCAAAGTGATCAACTTCTTGGACCTCATGGGGGAAGAAGCAAACAAACCAATAAGAGAAAATATTTTGCCTTTGCAAAGACACATTTCTTTTGTGACAGGCAAATACTTAAAATAGTATAGGAATCCTGAAGGATAGTTACACCTCACATTGATATCCCCAGGAGTTACCTATAGACCTCTGCAAGTCAACTTTAAGTTTCAAGTTTTTCTTTAAAAGAAAATTTAAAATTTAGTTTACTCTGGAACATGCTCCCTTGTAAGATAAAGCAGTACCATGTGGGAGGAGCTGCCACCTGAGTTCATATACAGCAGAAGACAGGAATAACTGATGTCACAAGTCAGATGTTGGACGTGTGCTGGGCTAAATGCAAGAAGAAAACAAAGAAGCAAAAACCCAAAGTAACCAATCTCATCTAAATTTTAACTGAATTTTCGATTTAAAACTGTATTCTAGTCATTAGAATTTGGTTTATTAAAGATGTAGAAGTTTTATAATGAGATAAAAGTAGACTCTAGTGTTAGATCTGAAATACAAATCAAAGCATAAAATAAAAGAAAATTATTTTAATGCAGTTATTTTAATGCATAGCAGTGAAGACCTAGAGAAACACTACTTTAGCTTGTCACAAAAACAAATTGGAATAACAGTCATAGTTCTCATACAGAGAACATAAATAAATAAAAGAAAAACTAAGAACCATATGTCCTCATTTTGGAGGATGAGGAAAAGTAAAACAGCCAAGGAAAGGATAATAGTTAAAACTGCATGGAGATAAAAATATTAAAGAAATGGGATATAAATGCTACTGCCAGAATGTTGCATAATGACTGCTTTTATGAACAAACAGAACTAGAAATGTTGCCTTCTTGCTTTCCAAGAAACCTCCAGCAAGTCCAGAATGTGACATGATTAAGCAGGAGTATAGTTTTTTCCCTCTGAAGCACTGAGGATGGGGCACTTCATGTTCTCTTGGAGAAATACACATGCTCTTCTGGTAGATATTCAACACACTTCACGTTCTGTCCATTTTCTGTCAGCTCTGGGGAATTGAGCAACACACTTTAAGGCTGATGGAACTTGAGGGTTCATCAACTTCAGATTTGTAGAGTGATAATAATATATCAGTCAGAGTCTGGAACTATATTTATTTTTCCCAGCAAATCTGCAAAATTTCAGTCACAACTATTTTCCTGGATTTTTCTGATATCCTTTTCTTTCTGAGATAAGAGGGAAAACACAGACTCCATGCTGGAAAGAGGGATTGTTCTACTAAATAAATACTCAGTGGTGCCGATGAGTGTTTTCCATGCCTTGAAGTACAACCACTGAGGGAGCCATGACCAAATCTAAAGAAGATTGAGGCCTGCTAAAAGAAGCTTTTGACAAAGGCAGAAGAGAGAAGAGATTATCACTGCTGGAGCAGGGGCAAGCATATGTACTCCCTTGTTCTGCCCCAATTGCCCTCCTTGTGATGGAGCTGTTGACTAAAAAACACTGCTTCATGGGAAATGTGAACATTGCAGCCAGTAATTATGGGCTGTTCCTGGACAAGGATTTCATGTGGCATGTTGTAGCAGCCCTGCAAGTCAAAGGAGTGTTCTGTTGTATTCATATCCCCCTGTGGCCCAGAGGTGTGATCCTCCGCTCTAATCCATCTTCATGTCTGGACTGTGGCTGTCCCATCCATCAGCCTGTGCTGAGGCCGATAGACCTTAAAATAGTAGCTGCAATGATGGGAAATCATTCCTGTGATGGGTTGAAATCTGAAGAAGGGACAGGAGTCCTATGATGGGGAAGAGGTGGTTAAAGGAGGACAAATAACCAGAAGAGATAATATGTATATAACACACCTGAGGAAGGTATTTTTCCCTCTCTGGGAAGTAGAAATCTTTCTAATTTTTAAGAATTTCCATTTGTGTGAGTGACTTACTATCCCATAGCAGTCTTCCAGTAAGCGTTAACAGGACAGGTCACTGAGGTTATGCCTACATTAGTAAACTAACCAGTAAATAGCAGTGATAAATAACACAGACCAGTGCTGGCTCTGAAGCTGTATGGGACCTGTAAAAGTGTCCCCTACCACCCAGAGTGAGCAGCTGCATCCAGCCCCCTTAGTGGCGAGATGCCCCCATCTGCATCATGTCCTGCATCTCATGGCAGGAAACCACTAGGAGCAAGCCGCAGTCATGCCAGGCCAATCTTTACAGTTAATAATAGAATAGCTCCATAGAATCATAAAGTTTGGAAAATATCTCCAAGATCATTAAGTCCTCCAATCTTTGACCGATCACCGCCTTGTCAACCAGACCATCACACCAAGTTCCATGTCCAGTCATTTCTTGAACACTTCCAGGGATGGTGACTCCACCACTACTCTGGGCAGCCCGTTCCAATGCTTGACAAACTTTTCAGTGAAGAAATTTTTTATTAGGACCAACCTTAACCTTCCCTGGTGCAGCTTGAGGCTGCTTCCTCTATTCCTATTGCTTGTTCCCAGGGAGAAGAGGCCGAGCCCCACCTTGCTACACCGTCCTTTCAGGGAGCTGGAAAGAATGATAAGGTTTCCACTGAGTCTTCTTTTTTTTTCAGACTAAACATCCCCAGCTCCCTCAGCCTCTGCTCATAAGTGTTGTGCTCCAGACCCTGCTCCAGATCCATTGCCTTTCTCTGCACATTCTCCAGCATCTCAATGTCCTTCTTGAAGTGGGGGGCTCAGAACTGGATGCAGGACTTGAGGTGGGGCCTCACCAGTGCCCAGTACAGGGGAACAATCACTGCCCTGGTCCTGCTGGCCACACCATTTCTGATACAGGCCAGGATGCCTTTGGCTTTCTTGGCCCCCTGGGCACACCTGGCTCACGTTCAGCTGCTGTCAACCAGCACCTCCAGGTCCTTTCCTGCAGGGCCACTTTCCAGCCACTCTGCTCCCAGCCCGTAGTACTGCAGGACCCAGCATTTTGCCTCATTGAATCTCATACCTTTGGCCCCAGTCCAGCAATCCAGCCTGTCCAGATCCCACTGCAGAGCCTTCCCATGCTCCAGCAGATCAACACTTCCACTCAACTTTGTGTCATCTGTGAACTGACTGAGGGTGCACTCAAGCCCCTCACCTAGATCACTGATAAAGATATTAAGCAGAACTGGCCTCAGTACTGAGCTCTGGGGAACACACTTGTGACCGGCCCCCAGCTGGATGTAACTCCATTCCCCACCACCCTTCGGGCCTGGCCATCCAGCCAGTTTTTTACCCAGTGAGGAGCACAGCTGTCCAAGCTGTGGGCTGCCAGCTCCTCCAGAAGAATGCTGTGGGAAGCAGTGTCAAAGACTTTACTAAAGTCCAGGCAGATATACCCACAGCATCTCCCTCATCCACTAGGTTGGTCACCCAATTGTTCTCCACATTGTTGGTGACAGTTGTGGTGCCGGGATCCTGTCCCCTGGTCCTTCTTTGTTTACTTGTAGAGACAGAGCTAACAAGGTGAGCGAGTGGCAATGACAATCTCACCATGGTTTTGGCTCTCCTAGGCAAGGTGTAGCACAGTTCAGGGGACAGGAAAGGCCAGGGAATGGTACCTGTTACCAGTGTGGACCACTACGGGCCATTATCCCCCAGTATCTGCCAACCGCAGCCAAGGCCTAATAATGCCATAATACAGATATAATAAGTGTGTAAATTTTTATTTACCTAGTCTTGGAAGACTGATGGCCCAGGGATTACTGCTGACAGGACTTACTATACTCCACAAACTTTGAAGAGGACTCATGAATATTTCTCATAGCTCAAAGGAAACGTTTCAGAGAGCATTCCTGCTGCACAGCGAAAGCAAATATTTAAAGCTCATTCTGAGGGATGGGAAGGAACAAAATGTGCAAATTTTATATCTTCTACAAAACAGTCATTTAAATTCACAAAGGTAAGAGTTTCTTGTCAAGACACTAAATAACAATATACTATTTGATAGAAAATAGGCCAAACTGCACCAAGAATAGTCTATGATGATTTATTTTACAAGAAGCTCCAGTGAATTACAGCAACTTAATCTAAGATCATGTCTACTATTAGGGTTTTAGGAGGATGCTTTGTTTGAACTTCCCATGATTTGATTCACTTGATAGGGAAGTCCCAGAATGCATAAAGAATTTTCTTTGGGTAAAATCAGAAGGTAACTGCAAACACATTCCTCGTGGGCTCCAAAAGCACAGGGTAGGTTAGTCCAGGTGCCCCGTCCACAACCAACCGAAAGCAAATCCCACAGAATTGTGTATGGTATGGACACCAACACCAAATACTTTACCTGTCTGCTCCCAATATCTGCCCTACTTGCTGGTGTAAACATAACCTACAGTGCTTTCTGTCTACAGCTCAGATATTAACGTCTTTTTAACATTTAAAAAAAGAGTAGATCAAAGAGGCAAAGCAGAATTTTAATATGCTATTTTGGAAAGAAGCAAGGCACAAGCATTGTACTATAACACATCTGAAGAAAATTCGAACCTTTGACTCTTCCTAGTCTTAGGCAATATATTTGGCATTACTTCCAACCATCAAGTTGCCAACAACTTAGCCTTACCATTCCAATTGACTGACCCAGTTTTGACACAGTCGGATAGCCTGGTTGCACGCATACACTGTTATCTGTGTCCAGTGTGGCCATATCTGTGAGGTACATATGGATTCGCCTCACAGTGCAGTATTGGATTTCTGCAGAAATACATGTACTGGAGTCTGTGAAGCTCTGCAAAACCGTGGAGCTCCAGGTATTCACCATTCTAATTTCTTCATTAGCATTTCCATTGAATAATAGTCAAAAATGCTTAAAACCTATGAAATGGGCTGTAAGGCAATCATTAGTAGTCATCAGTATAATTTGCGAGTATCTGAAATGAAAAATCTTGAGGTTTACAATTTTAGGGCGTTTGGAAGTCCCCAGAGAAGATCAGAGCAGGCACCCCATAAGCAACCTTCATTTCAGTGCCTGCAGATGTTGGTAACAGATTCTTTGGGTCAGTACAAGAAATATTTTCTTTAAATAGCAATCTTCAGGTGCAGAAGTAAGGCCAGTCACAGCTGTTAAATATTCTCTTGTGACTTTCTAAATATAGGCAAATGCATCACTGAGTTTTATTTCCGTACAAACAGGATGCTGCCTGTGCATGGTACAAGTGAATCTGCTAGTCAAACACTTAAATGCTCATGGAATGCACCTATCTGAGAAGAGAGGTGTTATGTACTCTCCACAGGCATTATAAAATAACATCTGAATATGGAGTCTATTACGCTGCCTCATGTGTAGAAGCATCTACTCTTTTATAAGAGAACAATAGCACTTGAGATAATGATGACAAAGTTATTAACGCTATATTAATGTACAGGATTATTCTTTCATTTTTATTGCTAAGCATAAAAAAAAGTAAAAGTTAATAACTGAGCTAGAGTCTAAATAATTCTTCACTCCCCTTGCCAATCACCTACTTCTCTGAGTACTTCCCATACATACACATCCAGTAGTCACTGTCTGGACCTAGACTACAGGAGCTTATGGCTGAGAAGTTGGAATAGCCATGAGATAAAATCTGATACAACTGGAAGGCTGTATCTGAGAGGGCAGCTGAAAATGCAGGAGATGCAGACACATGAAACAAAGCAGAACAGCTTGGTTGGAAATGAAATGGAATGAGCAAAGTGTACAATGATCAAGGTGTTGAAACAAGATACCGGCATCTACAAGAAAACAGGTCACCAGAAACCAGATGAGCAAACTGAGACTTGGGGTCTACTTTCCAACTGATCTCTATGCTTATTTCCTAGTAACAAATGACCCTTTTAAGAAAGAAAGAATATACCCTGAGTTACTTTTTTTCCAAACAAAAGAGACAGCTAATGGAAAGCTGGAGGACAGAGAGAATCAGTTATGGCAAGGGAAAGAAAAACAAAACTGGAGGAGTCAATGTGATAAATGCATGCAAAGGAAGCCTGACCAGAAAAGTCCACATGATGCCAAACAACTTACTGAACTAACATGAATGCAAATAAAAAACAAAGTCACTCTTCAAAAGATAAATACAACAGAGATGCACATCAATGTTCCCCAGCTGTTGTGATATAAATAGCATAGAAAAGGTAGCTGGAGGTCAGAAACTACGGGAGCCATCCAAGGGCAGATTGAGGCTGAGAAAAGGCCAGATTCTGCAAACCACAGAGAGCTGAGTTTGAGTAAACACAGGAGCACAACATTCCTGGTATCAGGAATGAGCTGTTCATGGGAGGGCTCCCTTGCACCCCTCTGGTCACCCTTACCACCAGCACGGCAGGTACAGCTGTACATTCTACCACTACATTTCTGACTTGGCATTGTCCTCTCGGACAGATGTTTTATCCATAATTCCAGCTGTCAAATTCTCAAAGCAGGGTAAACAAGATCTTGCTGGCTGCTTTCCTCCATCCTGGATCTGTTCATGAGATCTCATGGCTAGATCATTTCACAGCTGCTTTAGGGGTTCTGCAGCATATTACACAAATATTTACTTTTTCAGAAGGAGAAACCAAGTGCATTAGACCCAAGTCTGAAAAGCTTTGTTTCTTCCAGCTCCTTCCTGTGGGGGTTCGACAGGCTGAAACAAATGAGTGTGAAGACAACACGGAGAGTCATTAAAAGGTCAGAGTAACACCTAAGTACTGCAGTGCTGCAATATCCCAACAGCCAGCGGAGCACAAGGAAGTGGTGCAACTGCAAATGCCATAGGAAGGACCTCTCCAGCCCCAATTGCTAAAAGCAATTTACAGTGGTCTTTTGGGAAACAGCCTTCAGCACACTCTACTGAAGTCCAGGTGAGGCTTGGACATGTGCCATCGGCTGCAGGGAGATACCTTCTGATCCACAAAGACACACCTGCACTCTCCTTGCAGAAGAGCAGGGTTTCTGAAAGTTTTCAAAATCTCTCTGTGGCTTAGTATCTCAAGTTTTTTCTTCAAGGCAACTTATGGTTTGAAAACAAGATCCAGGTTCTTCCACCATCATTTAGAAAGTCAGAAAATGAGTACTCAGAACTTTGGGAGTGAGGCACATTTGAGCTGGGCACATTTGCATCACATAAAACAACCAGACACAGGGCCTAAAAAAGCAGTTACCATTAAAGAAACATGAGATTACTCAGGCCCTGAATAATCTCACATTACTGACTGCCTTTGAAAAATTGTGGCCACACTGCTGTTTTCACGCTGTAATCATACATCACATAAATCTGGATCTCAAAATGATACCACACAGAAAGTGTCACTCTGGCCTGACTCCAAGGGGTTCATTTAGGCATTTCTTTTCATTTAAATCATATGCAAACAAAGTGATCTCAGGTTACTATGAACAAAGGCAATTTGTAGTATACAGTAATGGATATATGGGAGGAATGTCAGCTGCTTTTCTTTCTTAGGTAGGTACAATTAAGTATTTAAAATATCTAATGTGATTAAGTAGCATTTATTGGCTATTAGTGACTATGCATGTGCAGTTCTTACTATATCAATACTGTTCCAGAGCAGCCAGATTTAATTCTGCTCTACAAGCAATGGTGTCAGGTACATGTTAACGTATTCCTGAGGTGGTAAAAGTGAGAAAAAGTCATGCTGTCACTTAAGGGGAGTTTACAGTTGTTGCTTTTGAAATATTAATTTTCAGTTTGAAATGTCAACAAACTTCATATAGAATGATCAAAAGAAGTCCCCCTTGCCCCGTTTTTTTTTAACCTCTTTATGTTGATTAAACTAATCTCATAAAGGTATAATGCACTACTCAGTAGATTCCTCAAAATTAATTCCCTGCAGATGCATGAAGAAGTAATGTTAGGCATGCAAAACACAGTAAAATAAGCAGCATATTTCAGGGCAGGATGCCTATTTCACCAAGAAACAGGTGGCAAGAGTTTAGCAGTGCTATCAACAGTCACCTTGGGAACAGCGGCGTCAGATATTTAGATTTATGTAATTCCACTGACCTGGATTTTGGGGTTTCCAGCTTAACTGGAAACTTTATATGAAAATACTGGTGTACTAAATCTTAAAAATGGCAATAAATATATCACCTCACTTTCTTTAAGAAGACTGCGTCCATGTTGCCTTCAAAAGTGGCATTCTTGAGATCTCCCTTTCATGGCATGGTGGGACAGCAGAAAGAGCAGAGCATAGCAGAGACTTCACTTCTGCCAACCAGGCTTGATGAGGTGGCGTGGATTTCCCAGAGAAAGCCCTGCCAAGAGTTCCCTGCCCGAATCACTTGGGCTGGAAAGTCACATTGCTGTTTTCATTCCCAGCTTGATGAGAGGTACTGGAGACAAAGCTCACACTGCCGAATTCTGCATAGAGAGACAGACCATTAGTCAGTCAGCTGTGAAATGTAAATAATTTTTGCCTTTCAGAATATCCTCCCTGATTCTGTCAAAATCCATCATGCACAACTGCTTATTCAAGCAAAAGGTAACACAAAGTAAATATTTCCCAAACTTACAGTCTAGTAGTGAATATCTTCATTTCAGTCCATCATTCTTCTCATGACACTTGGTAAAAAATACTGTTCTTCCAATATCAGTCTGTCCTGAGCACTTTTGAAATAAAAAAAGGGAAATCTTTTAAAAATCAGAGACGTCTGGTCTTCCTCACGAGCTGTGAATTGGGAAGAACTCCACTGGCCTCATGAGCCAGGTTACTTTATTCCTAATTGCAATCAGGGGTAACGCTTGGCCCACAATCAGTGAAAAAATCAGTAAAGGCCAAACCACCAACAGCCTCCTGATCTGCTTTCCAGGAGGTCAATGACCCCTCTGGGAGCGTGCCCCCTGCCTTTGCAAGGGTGGGAAAGGGAGAGGAAGAATCAGCTTTGGGAATCAGCTGTTTTCTGGGCCTTATTTTGTTATTTTCCTCAACAGATTCATAGGCTGATTATGCAGAAAGTTGAATTTGATTGTATTTCAAAGATGCAAAGGGTCATAACAGTGTTCCCTGCTGGATGCTTTCAAAGGTCCAGGCCCACTGCAACAAGAAGGGCTGGCTCTTAGGGAAACACGTGAACCTCCTGAGTCGAGCACAGATCCAGAAGTACTCACCAAAACTGATATTTTGACCATTTGGCTTTCCCATCATTGCTGGGACCCAACCAGCAAGAGTATGACCATAAATTGTTCTTTAAAATCTTTGTAGATGGAAACTAAATTTCACAGAAGATTTGAATAAAACTTAGCAACATAGAACAAAAAATGTGTTCTGCTAAGCCACATTTGGGGTTAATTAAAAAAAAAAAAGAAAACTAGCACTGTAGCATTAGCCGAAAGCTAAAAGAGATATAAAATCAACTTAAATTTAAAGATTGTATCAATTTACTAATAGAAGAAAATAAATACATAGAAACATTGAGAAATAGCTAAATATGTTAAATGATTCCTTGGAAACACAGGAAATAAACCTAATTTGAATATCTATTTCAATACTAAAGTTGCCAAAACCAATGCCTGCCTTTATCAGGCAGATAAACGGTGCTCAGGCATAATTGCAATAAAACCACCCACAGGGACAAAGTCTCCTGGATGTCAGCACTGAGTCCACCTTTAACTTTGGGTTTAGCACTTTCTGTCTTTTTATCTTTCTTTCACTTACTGGTTTGTGCCCTAGGATATCTTCCCCATGTATTGAGAGGTTCTGACAGGGGATCTTTACAGAAGCTGTCAAGCTTAATATTTTGGTCAGTGATAGTGAATGCTTTCTTTAATCTTATGCCATCAAAAAGAAAGCATCTACCACGTTCTGTGTTAGCAGCAAAGAAACAGCTGTCCAGGTTAAATGCGATTGCTTCCATCAAATTTGAGATTTTTTTTTTCCATAATTTTCCTCAAGGTGCACAATATATTCATATGACCTGCCAATGCACTTAGAATGTCACTTTTAATTAAGAATACTGCTGTACTGAAGCACCTCAGAAGAAGCATGCCTATTTCAAAGAAACAGCTCAGTCAGAGCATATTTCCTTTTAGGGACTGAATAATTAATTAATGAATTATTTTTCATTAATTTTACAGAACAATCTTCCCCACCCAATGTTGTCATATTTCTCCTAGTGTAGAAGTTAAATCAGACTTAGAACTCAAATGATATTCTTTCATCTGCTGTCATCACACAACTTTAAGATATCTAGCTACCTTGGGAATTGATTAAAGCTCCTTAGAATTATAAAACCACAGAATCATTTATGTTGTTCTTTGAATTGAAGTAGCCTTCCAGCACGCCACTTTCCTTTATTCTATGTTCGTAAACTTGTTAAGGCTGTATGTTAGAAACCTATCTTAGTAAGAATTCTCAATTAAAATTAAAGAAGTCAATCCTGCTGATTGACTTCCAAAAAAAAAAAATCTGTCAAAAGGAACAACCATGTCAAGTTTGTCAGTGGTGCTACAGATAGCTTCTATTTGAAAGAAGAGATGCTATGCAACAAAAAGATGTGGCTTCTTTTCCCTATACTCCCCCACATCACTCACAACTCCCTCTCTTTTCCCACTCCCAACCCCCCACAAGTGATTAGATTTGACCTGGGAATCAGATTCTTTAAAAAGAACAACGCATCTGGATACTCCTTTTCAGATAGCATTAAACAACTGGATTACAAAATACCTCCTGTTTCTGATTCCACCAAGGCAAACTCTACTTAGCCAGGGATAAGGTGATGATGTGCCAGAACTACAAAATTAAGGAAGGTTCTGATACAGAGCAGCTTGGAGACATTAAGGAGGAAAAAATTCTTTGTAGCTAATCGAAATAATTTCTGTCATTAGCTCCTATTTCACATGACACATGACTCTTTCAGAAGAAGTTCATTTCAAATACAACTAGAGGTACTCATTTTTCTTTTCAGGATAAGGTAGATTTATTTCTCAGTTTCTAACTTTCATGCCAACATATGCTACACACCTGATCCTCTTTTTCTGTCATTTTCCCCTTATGCACCTGCTGCTCTTTCCCCTGCTTCTAAGGAGTCACCTTTCAGCACCCAAGTGCCATCCTGCATGCAGGGTGATGCAAGGGCTGCCCACCTTCAGCCCCAGTCTGGGCACTGCAAGAAGGATGGCTCAGTGCTCCAGCACTGCCCTCAAATCTCTCAATCTCTGTATTCTCACTGAGGCAGTCAGAAAGAAATGCCCATATTGCATTATAATACACGAGTTCCCAGTACCAAAGCATGTAAATGAGTGTAGGAACATGGGAAAGTGCTTGGTGCAGAAAGTAAGGAGAGAAAGAAATTCATCTCCTGAATAAGGCTATTGGTCTCCAGCAAAGCTGGCTCAAGCAGTGTTTTGTCTATGTGTCTGAGGAAGAGTGAAAGTTAGAAAAAATGTCAAAGCCAACTGTTTGACAGATAGCTTTGAATACTGCAGACTACTTTTAGGTTCAGGTTGGGAAATGTTTAAGGGCATCCCTCTGCAATCCTAGTTCCCTGGCCTGGATACTACTGGAGCCAGCCACGAGTCCTGGTTTTCTACCCATGGGAGCCACAGCACAGGGAGAGGCACGAGGCTGGGGCACAACACTGTCTCTTGTGTGTCCTCCAGAGTGGAGGCTTGGACCTTCCTGTTCCTACAGCCAAAAGGGTGGGCATACACATATCCTGCTGATCTCTCTCTGGAAAAGCAGAGCAGAAAGCACGGCCTACCACCAGGCTGCTGATGCTCACACCATACCCTTCCTCCTTATTCTGCCTAATGAAGCACTGGTGGTGATCCAGCCACTATTTCTCACCCTTTGGAGTAGGTACCGCAGTGTTTAAAATACATGGATGAGTTGGTGCCCTCTCAGTGGCAGCTGCCCTGCACTAACACACTCTGGAACGGTGTCATGCTCCACAAACCAAGAGAAGATGACTAAGTGTCACAACCCATGCCTATAACATTTAATTACAATTTAATTTTAAAAATTAACTAGAATTTTTTTACCTAGTTTAGATACACAATTGCAATCAGAAATCAACCACTGTGCAAGTATCACTTATACAGAGTTTGCAATTAAAAGGCCATCCACTTGTACACTCGTGTCAAATCAAGGAGCTTCAAGCTCATCATAACAATGCTCAGCATTTTCTGTTTTGTTCTGTTTTTTACAAGTGTTGTGCAACCTAACCCTAATTAATCCGCATGACAATAAGAAAGAGAAAAGTTAGATTTATTTGGGGGTGGACGAAGAATCAGAGCTGGGAGGAGAATTTCTGGGGAAGACAGTCTTGCGCTAAAATCATAGTTTTTGATAACTTTCAATATATAATTAATTTGCTAATTTTGGTCTAAATTTCCTTTTTTTGACTGCAGTAATTATTATTAGCTGATGCAGTGTCTGTAACAGAGTAAATGCCTTCCAGACATACAACCAAGAAAAATTATTTTTACAAGACTGCCTATAAAAATACATGGCATGTCTGAGATCGCTTTGGATTAGTGAGGCTGAGAGATTTTAAACACTGGTATGCACAATGTATGCAGTAAAACTATGTGGATTGGTAAAAAAACCCCCTTTTTCTTGTTGTTTTTTCCAGTTACTGAGTACAGCATGCTCTAAATTAGTAAAATTGGAGTTTCACTGACTATTGTAAGTACTTAAAATTGTATGCTTTTCTCCCTTTCAGAGTCTGATTCTAGTCTCATTTAATCATAGATTTTTACCTATGCAATGGTACAGACAAAACAAACTACCACCAGCTTCTGGCAATGAAAGTAAGAAGAGGATTTATGGCAACTATTTTTATATCTCCGCTATTCTCCGATTCCTAGAAACAGTGAGGTTCATCCAAAACTAAAACCACATTTTCCTCATACTTATCAGGAATCTATGTTTATAATTGCATTATATATATACACATATATATATATAAAATATATGTGTTCATTCATTCTATATATTTGTATTTAAATACTTCCAGATGTTTATATATTTTAATAGACATATATATAGAAAGCACTTTACAGCAATACCAGAAGTGAACTTGCCTGTCAGATTGTGTCTGCAGCTGTCTGTTCTCTTCTGCCATCATGTGGGTATTGCTGAAGCACAGGAATGCAGCAGCTGCTGGGAGAGCATGACAGGATGAGTGGGTGAGAGGATGAGAGGGTGAGAAATGCCCTGTGCCTCTCAGGTACCTCGGGCAAACTGGGATAACTGCCTTCTCACTTCAAAACTGTCTGGCAAGAAGCTTGAAAGCTGAAACACTTCTCCATACCTTCAGGTCTTTAACAATCTAAAAGTCTATGGACGTTCATAAATAAAATAAAATAAAACAAAACAAAACAAAACAAAAACAAAAAAAAACCCCAGACACTTTGCTGCAGAGGTGTTTTATTGGAATACAACACTCCTTGGGATGATTGTGATATTCTGGGTGTTTGTTGCAAGGAAGTCCAGGAACTGAACCCTCCAGGCTGGATTCTGGTTTTTCCCAGGGACCATCCAAATCTTCAGACAGCCTCCTTTTTTAGAGGGCATCAGAGATTAAGGAGCTGCTATATGGATATGTTATAAATATGGCTGTTTCAGTTTAGTGTACTTAATCCTACCTCCCTGTGATTATGCTACTGACAAAATATATCAAATGTAAGATGTATACAACACAGCTACTTCAAATAAAGGCTCTTTTTACTTTGCAACTTGTTAAACAAAGAATTATCCATCTAGCTCCTGACTCAAAAATGTTCTGCAAATTGTTACTTCTCTAGTAAAGGCCTAAACAGGATAACAAAATTTTATTATTTTATTTATTCCAAAATTATTTAAAATCACAAGCACTCCAGAACTCCAGTATAATGGCATTCAAATTGCTAGAGTTTTCTCCCTAATTAGCAGGAAACAAAACTGATATATCTTTTGGCTAATGCTGAAGGACTGTTAATGTAGTAAGCGGTAGCTTTTAAATACTGTATTTGAAGAGTTACTGTGTGGGGATTTCACCCTTGCATAAACATTGGTGCTCTGGGTAAGTGCATAGTTTGTCTTTCTATTGAAAATAACAAAAGAAGCAAAAGTAAACTTATGTCTTTTTGTTAAACAAAGGATAAAATAATGCCTTTAGAAAGAAGCTACAGAAGGTTTTGTGGGTTTTTTCCCAAGTGTACCCTACATTTGCAAATAGTTAATATTTTCTTTAACATCAGTTAATCTATAAATATATTTTTGACCTTTGGATAACAGCACGCTTAATACATCTGCATGTCAAACACTGCAAGTTTTACTTTGATTCACCCACTTTAAGATAAGCTATCATGTGCCAGACAGCTGCTTTTTCTCATAACTTCTCCCATAACTAAAACTTCTGCATAGTTACAGAGCAAAAAATGACACCAGAATCACAGAGCAATATGTGTGTTTCCCAGGACTAAATGGCTTCTGTTACTTGCTCCAGCCAAGTATAAACCATGCAAAAGTACACTAGCTTAGCTTCTAAAAGAAAATGTCTTCTCAGAGTGTTTCACACTAATGCTAAACTCTCCATCTCCGGATTTTTTCTCCTTCACCGAGTGTCTGAAGTAAATAGTAAAAATCGTGCAAATTTTATTCAGAGTGGTAAATACAATTTGAAATAATAACTCTCTCCAGTACAGAGACCACTTTCCATGACCTGCATTATTCAACACAGTATTTTAATGCTAAATAATTTGCTGCAAAATTCTCACACTATATAGCAGAGCCCTCTGTATCTATTCTTAAATATCTGCAAGCACTTTGAAAATATTAACACATTAACATTAACTTTATAAACATGTTAGCATTTTAAATGTCCTAAAAATTACACAGGAATCTATAAAGGGCAAGTCTCCTGAAAGTTTATGTACTTCCAACACAGGCATTGCAGTCCCTAAATATTCAGTGGCTGGAGTCAGAGGTTGATTTTAAAAAGCCAAGTTGATTTTTAGGTTGCTCTGTACAGTCAATGGGAAGAGTCAAGTCCTTCCAAGGTCAATGTTCAATGACTGAAAAGAATTAGGTCCCTCTAAGGGACCAACAAAAACTGGAAAGTCCAACAAAAACTGCTTACGCTGGAAAACAGGAAATGTCTGCGAGAAATCAGAAGGAAAACAATATAGAGTGCAAAGTTGCATTAACTGGGGAAGTGCAGCTAGGAAATAATTTGCATAGTCTAGAGAGATGTAGCAGAAGTAGTAATGGCTTTGAACAAAGCAAGAATGGTGGGTTAGAATGTGATGCTTTAATCTGGGTTTTCAGAAAGTTTCAAGACTTTAAGTAAAGCACACCATTTTGAAAAGCTATTATCAAAGCCCTAAAAGCTTGTAAACTGATCAAGACCTAAGTGATGTTAGAAATACAGCAAAATGCAACTGGAAACCAAAAGCAAAACTATTCCCTGTGTACTGTGCAATATACACAAATGAATGCATGCAAAGGTTTGGATCAATAAATGGTTTTATTTTCTTTAGTGCTTTAATCAAACTGGCAAATACTACATCTACTCATCATCTCGTTCTGCCAAGCAGGTGGAACGCTTAGGAGTGGATAGTAATCAATGCCAAGGTTTGCTTAGCAAAAAATGCTTTGCCTGTTTTAACAATAAATAATGCTCACTACATGTTTACTGGGCAAGGTCGTGATTCCCTTTCATCTCAGTTTGGTGAGAGACAAACCAAGAAATATTAAGAAGAGTTAATTAATCCATGTGTAAACTCAGCAGTCCTAAACTCAATAGGAAGCTAGAAGCAGCCTTACCAGACAGAGAACACTTGGGCCCTACTCATTGCCAGCAACTTAGCTCATACATTTCACATGCAATCAGTATTATACGAAAACTACAGTGACTAAAAACCACAGAAATAACTATTGCAAGAGGGCAAATAAGTCCAAACTTTCCCTCAAAAGAAGGCTACAGTCAGCGTATTCATTTTTCTCCTTTTATTTCACATTTCTTGTGTTTGAAGTTACACCATAGCTCAATTTTAAGTGGAAAGTTGTCCTGTGAAGCCCCTTCCATAATCTAGTGGTTTGGTCAATCTGCTGCAATCCCCATGGCACCAAGACTGGCCTTTCAGCTTGCTGGGTTGGTCGGTGGCACTGCAAACCCACCAAGTCCTTATGGAAAGGCTGGCAGAGGTGTCTCCCCCTCGCCTCTTGCGGAGACGAAGCAGCAGCAGCTGTCCTGTGTCGCACTGGCTTCAGGCACCTGCTGAGTGTTATGGTGCTCTGAGCAAGAAGGAAAAATGCAAGAGCTCCTGACCAGCATCACGGCAGATTTCAGCTGTGAGAGAGGCATCTACTTACCCAGAGGACTCTTTCTACAATCCCTGACATGCCCGACTCTGCAGTCCAAAATGCAAGTGTCTAGGACATTTGAGGATCTCTGAAATGTAGGCCACTAGAACCTTTTGTGGATTTCAGACAAAAACAGCTGTGGACAGCCTCTTTTTTTCCGTACCTAGAATGATTTGTCCCTGTTGTAGGAGTTAATGTTGTGTTTGGCTGGCTCCTGAATTTCATTATCCTCCTTTGCTTACCAGGCTTGATGCCCCCTTCAAGCTTCTTATTCAAGTTTAGTTTTCCATGATGTCAACAGATTGCAGGGAAGCTGCTCCGCTGATCTCTTCATTCAGGAAGTGAACAAATAAGCGAAACTTGCTAATGTTACATTATTATTATTTCTCAAGTTCCCAGAGCTATGGAAAGTTCTGACAGCTCATGCAGAGTACAAGGCTGTTAGTACTTATCTTTCACTAAAATACACTAATGAGAAAATTTCTCATCAGATCTCAACAAGAGTGTTTTGTTCCTTATAATGTAATGTTGACATATTTGTGTGCTGCTGTTCCGGGCCTGGATGTCAAAGCATATTAGACTTGTACACTGTAGTCATGAATTTGGTAGGTAAAAATAAATTAACGCTTACTTTCCATGGTTGCAGTTGTTTATTAGTATTTTCAATTCCATGGATGGCATGTTCACAAGCAAACATCTGGAAAAATATTGGCATAGATTAGCAGAGGTCATCTCCCCTATCTGAAATCACCAAGAATCTTTAAATCCAGGGAAATTCAGAAGCATATTTGAAAACAGACCAAATTCATCTACAAGGTCCTATCCTAGCTCTTCTTTATCAAATACCTGGAAAAGCAATTACTTTAGCCACCCCATTAAACATACAGATTAAAACAGGGTTTAGTCTGAGTTTAAACTGGTGGCAATGAATATTTTAGTCTCCAGTGATAAATTGCATGTCAGAGTTTTCCTGTCTTTTCAGCCTGGGCAGTAACCCTGAAGAGACTGGGTTTGCAGTGCTTATCTTAAGCGTGTCTTTAACACACATAAAACCTTTCACAAATGCAAAGAGGACGTATCATGTCGTCAGATCCGTACTTCCTAAGCAGGGTTCTACTCCAGCTGACAGTAATGAACTCTGACGGTGGAGCAGAAGTTATTTTTGTCCTAAATGACAAACTGCCATGTCCTGTTATCTAGAAGATTTAAGGCCTGACACACTCTATTTAATCTAATGGAAACAGTTTAAAATGAAAAGACAGGTTAACATATGCCAGTAGGAATGGATATGGAGCTGTATTTCCCCAGGTAGCCAAGAACTAAATACCAGTGATTTTTCTAACCATGGTGGTTTTTGTCAGTTCCTTTTATTTCAAGGTGTGCTTAAACTTCAAACAAATACTGGAATTAGCATCCCAGCATCCCTTCAGCTGGCCACTTTTCCCAAGAGAAGATAGAAAAAGGCTGAGGTTATCAGAAGTCATTACTCCTGACATTCTACCAAAAGAGTGACAACCACCATTTTAGTCAAAGAGAAGAGATGCTGAAGGCGAACACCTTGTTGCTTATTTTTCTGTTGGAAATGGGTGGTTGTGAAGTAGCTCAGACTAGCGACTTCTCTTTAGATAAACCTCACAGTCCAATGCAGTTACCATTTCCTGAGGGTAATTTCATTTAGTATTTAGCTCTAATCAGCCTTTTGCCTTTTGTCTAATATTTTGCATTTTCAGTGCTGTAAGGCAGTGACTGCATTTTTGCTCTGGTTTTATGCAGTGCTTGAGCCATGATTAGGATTCCTACAGCAGGTATTGCTACCAACATTGCACAGCTAAGCATTCAAAATGGCTGGGGCTTCTCTGTCAGACTCATATTTCCAAAATTCAGCACACAAGCAAGTATTTGGCCCAGAGACTTAAATTCCACACAGTGTTATAAACCATGGGAGTATGACATGTCCTAGAAAGACTATGCCCTGGTTCATCTTTAAAGACTCATGCTTTTAACGGAATTTTATCTTCCCAGAGATTATGAAATCCATTAAAATGAAAAATACTTCTTTCCAGTTCCTGGAAGTAATTAATTCCTTTATAGTTAAAATAAAGGACAGATACTGTAGTAACTGTAACTGTCAGAAAAGAGAACACATTAGAAGGGCTTAGGAAATACAGGCTGTGCTCCTGAGGAGCTGCAGGGAATTAACAGTGCTGGGGACATTAAGATCTTTTATATCATATTAAGAGGAACCAAGGACCCTGAAGTGTGGTTTAATGACAGAATTAAAACTTTACAAAGATTCACAATTTCTTTTTTCAAAAGTATTTGAGCAAGAGGAGATTATTACTTAGTTGCACAGAAGTGAACAAAAACCAAAGAAGTTTTTTGCAAACATTTCAAGGTGTCTACACCTTTCTCATGAGGGGAAGAGGAGGGGAAGACACTGATCTCCTCTCTGGTGACCTGTGACAGGACTCGATTTAATGGTCTGAAGTTGTGTCAGGGCAGGTTTAGATACTAGATTTTGGATATTAGAAAAATGTGCTTTGCCCTGAGGGTGCTTGGGCACTGGAACAGGCTCCCCAGGGAAGTGGCCACAGCACCAGGCCTGATAGAGTTCAAGAAGCATTTGGACAGCGATATCAGGCACATGGTGTGACTCCTGGGGATGGTCCTGTGCAGGGCCAGGAGTTGGACTCAATGAGTCTCTTCCATCTCAAGATATTCTACGATTCTAGGAATGAAATTACAAAAAATAATTATGCAGAGGCAAAGTAAAAAATGCTGTCATACATGTGTAGTAAAAGATTAATCACACTGAGAACCTAAATGAAGCATGGCAAATCACCCAATATATAGTAATCACCTTGAATACACGAGATTCCTCTAGACATTTCTTCTTCTGGGTCTATCTGCATCAGAAGAAGCAAAACAGGAGTCCACAAAAGTATAGGTCCTGCAAATGGGTGAACAAGACGGGCCAGGAATATTGGATGGCCAAAAGACAAGTCCTTGTGTCAAGGTATAACTCTTCAAGCTGTTGTTTTGGGGTTTTGTGTTTTCTTTTTTCACCTATAATGGAAGTTGCAAATTCTTTCTATCTGGGTCACAGTTTACAGAAACCCTTGAAATGTTTTTGGAAAGGAATCTCTTGTTTCCGCTCTGGCTTTTGCAAACTCTACACACAACCATACTTAATCTTAAGATTTCCTTAATGGGACACTAAAGCATCTTTCCATCTTCCTATCACAGAATGGTTCACTTGGTAGGAATCTTGAAGTTTCCCTGTCCACAGGCAGGGACACCTTCCACTATCCCAGGCTGCTCCAAGCCCCGTCCAACCTGGCCTTGAACACTTCCAGGGATGGGAAAGCTACAGCTTCCCTGGGCAACCTCTTCCAGTGCCTCACTGCCCTCACAGTAAAGAATTTACCTATGTCCTATGTGTTCTTGGATTCCTTTAAAAATATATTAATTTTTGATTTTTCATTATTAAGGGGAAAAAAAAGTGTTTTTCTTTCTAGATACCAATGCTTTTGTCAGTGTATGTAGCATTTCTGTTTCTGTCTACAGATATGGCTTAGAACAAATGGAGACAGTGCTAAGGTATGAATACCTTAATAATACAGTACAGTATAATACATATCCTTTGCACATGTCACAACATCTGAGTTTGTAGTTCAGAGTCTCTGGATGCTTGAATTTATTTCCAGTGTCTGGACTTGTGTACACCTTGCTGAAGGGACACACCAATACATTAGTTCTGAATCTGAAAATAGCTTTACTATATTTTTTATTGGATTTTACATGTGAAGCAACTATGATTCTCTATTGCAGAACTTTCATTTTGGTGTTTGCTATTTGGTTATTAACTGAATAATTCAACACCATAACATTGCAATACATGTGCATTAACAATTATAATATTAATTTTTAAAAATGAACACGGCTTCTAACTGCACTATTCATCTTAAAAATGAGCCCAAGTCAAAATATTCATATCCAGGTCTCAATTTCCCTGTTTTTCAGGTGATATAGATGTACTGCTGGCTTTTAACTTACATCCCATTTAAATAGCCTTTGCATTGTTATGTATATTGCTCGTTTATCTTTAGCAAGACAAAATAAACTCTAGGATGCCAGTGACTTTCTTTTAGGGGTTTATCAAAGAAGAATACAAAATACATTTTTTGTGAGATAGTGTGGCTGAGCTGAGCTGAGGAGCAGGTGTTTGGAATGCATGCAGAAGGATTCACTTGCTGTCAGTGTGTTTAAAGCTGGAGAAGCCAGCCCGCACTGTGCTCTTCAGCTTGTAAACTCTGGTTGCTGATGTGATGAGAAACAGTGAATGTTCTGCTTACAAATGTAGACTCTTCATCCCAAGAGGTTTCTACTAGATCCCAGGCTCTGCGACAAATCCACTTTCTGTTTTCATGGCCCATATATTTCAGAACAATAATATATGTCATATGTGTGCATTCTGAAAGCCCGGAAGAATGTGGTTTCCTTCTTGTGCAATGTGAGCAGCCCTTTCAGTCTCCATCAACACAAGTCACACGGCTCTCTGAGAACCAGGAGGGAATAAATGAAGGATTAGAATATATATGTTATTTTTTCTGTAAATTGCTCTCATCTGTGTGTTTATAAGACTTGCCTTCCCAGTCGATATGTCAATATAGGTAAAATAATAACTGCAGGATAATAAATAATGCAGTGTGTAAAGTCTAATAAACTGGACTTGTGTGAGAGTTGCAATCAGAGTTCTGCCAGTCACTCTCCACTGCCTGGCTGGGAGCAGTGCACTGAGTAACACCGTTCAGTGCAATTCCTTGGGCTGGGGCAATCCCAAGCACAGGCTGTACAGAGAATGATTGTGAGCAGCCTTGGGGAGAAGGACTAGGGGATGTTGGTTGATGAGAAGCTCAAAACGATCCAGCAATGTGCACTTGCAGCCCAGAAAGCCAGATGAGTCCTGGGCTGCATCAAAAGCACTGTGGGCAGCAAGCGAGGGAGGGGATTCTGCCCCTCTGCTCTGCTCTGCTCTGCTCTGGTGAGACCCTACCTGCAGTGCTGCATTCAGCTCTTGTGCCATCAACAAAAGAATGAGAAGGACCTGTTGAAGTGAGTCCAGGGGATGCCATCAAGATGATTAGAGGGCTGAAGCAAGTCTCTTATGAGACAAGCTGGGAGAGTGGTGGCTGTTCAGCCCAGGAAAGCTGGACAGGGACTGTTTACAAGCGGAAAGGACAGGGGGAGTGACAGGATAAGGGGCAATCGCCTTAAACTGTCAGAAAGCAGGTTTAGATTAGAAATTAGAAATAAATTCTTTACTCTGAGGGTGAGTCACTGGCATAGGTTGCCCAGGGAAGTTGTGGCTGCCCCATCCCTGGAAGTGTTCAAGGCCAGGTTGGATAGGGCACCCTGGTCTAGTGGAAGGTGTCCCTGCCCATGGAAGGGGCATTGGAACTAGATCATCTTTAAGGCTTCTTCCAACTGAACCCATTTTACAATTCTATTATTTACTATTAAATGCATTTACATAAATAGGGCTAATGAATAACATAGTTTTGTACCCTTTTTCTTTCTTATTTCTTACTTCAGAATTATAAACAAGCAGAAAAAGCCAAGTTTCCCAGTAATATTCTTCATGGATTAATAAAAGCACGGATGAAAAACATTGGATAGAGCAGAGCAGTTGCCAGGGAAGCCTGCAGCCACGAGAGTTTGCAGAGACAGCAGAAGGCAAGGTATTTTGAGACAGCATATATATGAGATTTTTAGTAAAGTGAATGATGCATGGCAAGGAGTAGATTGGGAGAGGAGACACTGCAGGAGCATGCCTTATTCTGCCTGCAAGACAGTTTGAGAAAGAGAATATATCTTCCGAAGAAGCAGTATGGATGGAAAAAGTCCAAAATTATTAGAACCACTATTTTTCTTCACGACATTTCATGGTTATAAGGGAAATCGGGGCAGGAATGCCACAAAAACAGCTGTTGCTATGTACTCTGTAAAACTGTGCTTTTTGCACTGTCCCAGGCCAGGAATTAAAGAATCATGATAAAATCAAATAGAAAAAAAAAAAGAAACTTCTTCCAACAAAACCAAAACCTGAAGACATGAGCTAATGAGCTTATACTACCCAAATCATGTTTTAACCTACATCAGCTCTCTGTCACTCAGGACATGGTTTATATTCTGACTTCTGAAAGAGTTGGAATAAATAAATCACCCAAGCAGCAACTGCTTGAAACACAAATAAAATCTTCTTATGAGTTGACCTGATGTCTTATTACCACAAAGTATTTTGGCTCCTTAAAAAAGTGACAGTCATGATCACTTGAGTTTACAAACTGTCAGCTCCTTCCAAGGTGCCAGCATATTACCTCCAGAATATTTCAGTTCCAGAAAGACAACGTTGTAAGAGATTTTATCACAATATTTATGAAATGAGTTACTGGCAAAGTTGATGTTATTTGTTTTATTTAAAGGAAGTTTATAGGTGAAAACTTGTCTAGTTTCTGTATACGTATTAAATGAAAGATTAGCTGTGTTTCTTTTAGAGACGGATTGTGTGAACTCTTAAACATTTTTTCATATTCATTTGGAAAAATAATTCTAAGACTGTCATTAACTCCACAGTTCTCCAGAACAATTTTATATACACTGAAAAAAAAAAAAAAAGTAAATTATGGTATTCATAACCACTGTAATGAGGTTAAAAATTTTACATTTTCAGACATTCACTAATTCCATCAGTCTTCACGCATGCCTATAGTGGACCCCATGGTGAAGTGTGTCTACCAAACGACCTCAGGTTTACACAGAAGCAAGTGAGAGAAAAACATTTTACAGAACACAGAGGATTTGTCATGCCAGGCATAAAGACAAAACAAGGTCTGTTTTTCAAAACTACAAGCTTATTCTCCCATGAGCTGAACATTGGCAGAAATTTTTACAACAGTTTTAATCTGTCCTTGACACTTTTCCTTTCTAAAAATACCTGGTACATCTTGCTGGCACATAGAGGACCAAAAGCCTTACGAATTTATTTTGAATACACAAAGCAGAAAATCTGGAGTTTGGTGTGATGTCAGTGTAAGGAGGACACGCACAGACCACTGCAAAGGCCTTAGCAGCTCAGCTGGGAGCTTACAAGGCTTCCCTATACTCATGCATGAGGAATGCGACTCCCCATGAATTCAATTGTGGGTCAGATTTGTCTGTTGAGATTAAAGCCCTCATTAATACGTAGGGAGGATGTGAATTCAAAGAGGGAGTTTGACAGTGATGAATGTCACTGGGCATGCTGAGAACTCCTGCTGCACATTTCATTAACATGGATCTTGCAAATGTGTTCTTGCTATAAATCCACCCCAAGTTTACAGAAATCTGCCACAAGGCTGGTCACATTTTAAAGTTTCCTGAATTTTGAAAGATTTTCCTGGTTTGAAAAAGATTCTTTGGGTAACATTAGGGCCATGCTGATGCCAAGAGGAGTTTTGTCATTGATTTTAGCAAGGTGTGATGGGCTGACCCTGGATGGACACTAGGTGCCCACCATGGACCTCCATGGGCTGCAGAGGCACAGCTCCTCTCCAGGGTCTTCAACCCTGCCTGAAGGAGAATATCCACTCTGGCACTTGGAGCACCTTCCCCCTTTTCTTCACTGATCCTGGCGTATGCAGAGCTGTTACTCTTGCAGATTCCCAATGCTTTCTCCAGCTGCTATTGCACAGTTTTAGGGGTTTTTTACCCCTCTTAATTATGTTATCCAGAGGCACTTACAGCTGTTGCTGATGGGCTCAGCCTCAGCCAGCAGCGGATCTGTCTTGGAGCCAGCTGGCATTGGTTCTATCAGGCATGGGGAAAGCTTCTGGAAGTTTCTCTCAGAAGCCACCCATGTAGCTCACTGCTACCAAAACCTTGCCATGAAAACCCAATACACATTGCCAGAATTTGCAGTCTGATGGCTGAAGAGGATATCTGTAAAAACACCAAGTATTCAACCAGCCACTGGTTAGAGCTTGCACTGTTCTATGCTCTGCTCATGTTAATGTGGCTGCATCTCAAATCTGCAGTCTTCAGAAAATTCAATTATCTACTTTCAAGCACTTGGTTTGTGCAAAGGTACTTCCTATTTTAACCTACAAAACTATAGCAAATTGCAACCCACTGTGCTTTGTGAATTTTCTGTGAATGTGTATTAGACAGAAATAAAACCCAAAACTTGTGAACTAAGTCTCACTGTTTTCCCAAATGCAATTGCAGAGTTTCTTCAGCAGACGAAGACGCAGTTTCCAGCAAGGAAAACACAATGTCTTGAGATCTGAGTGAAAACTTGAGGACTGTCCTTGCCCTTCGGTTCTCCCAAACATACACCCCTGCTTGCCCTCTGAGTCCTAGAAAAATAACAAGTCAGTAAATGTGAAGACTTCACCAGTGAGACAGTGAGTGTGTTCTGATGGTTAACAATAAAAATGCCTTCTCAGACTGGCACGTGAAATTCAGCGGCAATGCACATCACGTGCCTGCAGCGTGGTCTTTGTGCCTCTTTCCCTGGATGCTCGTCACAGCATCCCACGATTTGTGTTGCAATGAGACGCTGAACAAAAAGGCAACCACAGTTTTGTCTCATGAAACAAACTAGGATTCACACAACCAGTCTGACACTCAGGACTCCCGGATACAGAGCAAGTTTTGCTCTTAAAGCTGATTTGGCTTGATGGTTACAATAATGTTAAACAACATTTCTTTACATGCGATGTGGAATCTACAGTTATTAAATCAAAGAAGCAACTTGCCTGTATCTTAGAAATACTTGGTCAAAGTTTGGCATTTGCCTCAAGGCTCTAAAAATTCTAAGACATAGGTCACTCAGAAATAGTCCAGGTGTCTCATATTCCCAGTTACTGCTTTGTCACTTTCCCCAAAACATATGAAACAAACTCCCTTCACCATATCATCTTTCAAAAAGATTGTGGAAATTATCCTAGTGTCAGCTACACACTTCATAACGTCCCTACCAGGAAACTGGATTGCACATTTCTGGGGAAAATAAGATTCAGCATATATCTTTCATCCTGTTTTTATCCTTTTTATCCATGGAAAATATTCTCACCTTGGCTACAAATTTAGATAAAGTTTCAGTCTGTGAGAGGAAAATTATGTGGTTTTCTTCTTTTATTTTGTTTTCTCTGCTGTTTGGGTTACTCTTAATCCTTCTTGGAGACCTGATATAACCTTAGTTTTCTACATTTTTGCACTTGAGTCAAATATCTGGCTGTGATAAATGGTCACAGTGAAGCTCCTTGGAAAATTGAGCTGTATCACTCCTGCCTCTGTTGGAGAGCTCCTATATAACAAGATTATAAATGCTTTTTCCTTACTACCCCAACTCTAACAAAAGGGAAAAAAAAATGAAAGAAATGTTGATGTCCTCTGACCAGCTGATAGTCTCATTTGCTATTTCTGTTCTGAAAAATTGTTATGTTATTTAAGAGCCATTATTGCTTTTACATGATACTTCATTTGAAAATGGCTACATGAAAAATACAACTCAGCTAATCAGCATAACTAGCTTAGTGATAGAAATTTCCCACAGAAAACAGGGAGACATAGGAGAAAAAAAATCAGCAGAAAGGACATGATTTATTTTTGTGATAAACTATTGACTTGTGGTAATTTGGAAAAATTCAGAACAAGCAGAGCCAACATTGGCAGGACAAGGAAAAACTAAATGCAATCAAATGATATTCCAGTGCTCACAATGAAACCATTGCACACTGCAGCTGATGTTAGGATTTCAATCCTCAGAGACAGAGAGTTGATTCAAATGCCAAGCTCTTTTGAAATTGTCATAATTGGACTTAAAAAGATGCAGATTTTGATTCTGTTTCAGCTCCCACCAAAAGATGTGGGCTTTGCATCCATCATTTAAGGCATTTAGTCCTTTTACCTGAATCTTAACAAAATTACATAGATCCACAAAACCTTTGAAAGCACAGAGTATTTCATGTGATCACCATAGAGAGATAACAAAGGGTGCCCATAACCACAAAAAAATCTCCAAAATGTCCACCTCTACCTGCAATTGCTTTGCCTTTGTCTTCCAACACCTTAGAGAAGTTACAGGGAAGCTGGAAGTACTCTCTTCTCTAGGATGCACAGTAGAAGGTCAAGACACAACAGGTACATTTGTTCCACGGGTATTTTCATGTGGATTTAAGAAAAAAGATTATTCATCTTGAGAAGAATTAAACACTGGAACAGGCAGCCCAGAAAAGTGGTGGAATCCCCTTGGCTTAGAAATATTCCTTGGCTAGACAGTCCTCTGGAAAATTGAATCTAAGGCCTGGCTGTTGGCTGGAGATTGGTACAGATGATCTCCAGAGGTCCCTTCCAACACAGAATTTTCTATAATTCTGTTATTTTTTAAATTACGTTGCTAGTGCTCAAGAAACAGTAAGTTGTGAAAAGCACTTGTTCACCTAATATATGAAAACACATGAGAAATACGATCATTAATCTTCGTCCATCAGATTCAGATATTGCTTGAAAGTCAAACCAAGGTATTCAGCTGGGGTGAGAATCTAGAGACATTGGTCACGAGTGCTCTGTCTGTCCCAGCTGAACTGGGGATACCTGGGCACACAGACCAAGAGGCAGTGAGTGCTCTGTATTCGTGTTAACAAATTGTCATTGTCTCCAACCAACGACCTGCAAGCAAATGCTTCTTTGGGCTGGCCAGTCCTCACTGCCAGCACCTCCTGTGCAGGGTGGGTGCAAAGAAAGTCCTACCTGGGACAGGCAAAGCTTCTGCTAGATAACGTTCAAACCATTTATCAGAGAGATAACAGTGGTTCAAGGACTAAAAATGTCCCTGGGCAAACTGGGATTTAAAGCCTAAAAATACAAGAAAAGGAGGAAATAGGTCCTTATTCCACTGCACATAGGCCAGCAACCAAACACAAGTTAGCACAAAGTATTAATTCATTCCACTAAAAAAGTATAAGTTCACTTTCAAATCAAAACAAAAAGTATTTAGCTTGCAGAACAGATATAGTGAAAGTATCTTATAAATCTGTAGAAGATAAAATTTTACATTATTAATTGTTTGATTAGTCAAGGAAAGGATGGAAAATTAAACAAATACTATGTCCTTGCTGTCTGAAAAGAGATAAATTGCTCGCATGAGTACATCCATTGTTATAGTAGATTGAGACTACCAGTTCAACTCATCACTTTTTTGTCTGCACCCTGGCTCATTGACAACACCATTATAGAACTTATTTCCTAACTCTTCAACAGGCTTGTACTGGGTTTATGTTGCCAGATTTTGCTGATGGAGGTTGTGAAAAACACACTTTTTTTTCTTGTTAGGATTTAAAAGCTTTTAATAAAGGGACAATAAGGGACAAGACAATAAAGCGAAAGTTACGGCGCCGGGAGGCCGGGCAGTCTCTGTCTTGCCAACGGCGCACCCTGACCGTAGCACTTATCTTTGTATTTATCCTTTAAAGTCTTACATATGCATTAAACTTCCTAATGTGCTTATACATATTCATGACGTATCCCCGCTTCGTATTCTAATGAACTTAAAGGTTATTTGCGCATGCGCAGTGCCTCTTGGTGGTCGTGGGCCGGGGTCTTCAGGGATGAAGAAAAGTCTTCTTTTAAGGGGCCAGGGTCTTCCTCTCAGTTGAACTTTTTACTTTTCCTTGTTACGCATGTTCTTTTGGCTCTTGGATTTGGCCCGCGCCATGAACCTAGCTTCAGCCGGTTCAGGGGTTTTGGAGAGCAGGGACCAGGTCAGATTACTCTCTTTTTTACAATAAATCTACATCCTCTCATCTTGCTTCTGACAAGCACCAGTGATAACAAGGGGCTCTGGATGGATCATTCCTTAACCCCCCTTGAACTTTCTTGTACTTTATCTACACAAATTCTTTCTACTTAAGGATGGATTGTATAACTATATCTACTATTAACAGAACAAACTACAGTCATATTCTTATAGTGAAACTATTTTAACATTATACATTTAACATTCTTTAATATCTGCGGAAAGCCAATATTATAATATATCTATAGCAGAGGCCTACAGACGTGGCTCCTATGAGAAGCTGCCAGAAGCTTCCTCCACGTCTGATAGAGCCAATGCCAGACAGCTCCAGGATGGATGCACAGTGGCCCAGGCCAAGCTCATCAGTGGTAGTGGCAATGCCTCTGGGGTAACGTATAAAGAAGGGGGGATAAAAGTGCTCAGCTGTCAAGAGAGACAGGAGTGAGAATACACAAGGGGAACAGCTCCGCAGACCCCAAGGTCAGTGCAGAAGGAGGGGGAGGAGGTGCTCCAGTCCCCTGCAGCCTCTGACGCAGCCCGTGGTGAGGCAGCTGTGCCCCTGCAGCCCATGGAGGTCCACAGTGGAGCAGGGATAGCAGGGATCCACCTGCAGCCCGTGGAGGACCCCATGCCGGAGCAGGTGGATGCCCGAAAGAGGCTGTGACCTGAAGGGAAGACCACACTGGAGTAGGTTTGCTGGCAGGACCTCTGATCCCCGGGGGGCCCATGCTGGAGCAGCCTTTTCCTGGAGGACTGCACCCCATGGAAGGAGGGTACATGTGCCAGAGGCCCACGTGCTGTTCAGTGGCAGCTGTGCAGGCTGTGCCGCAGCTTCGGCCTCTGTCACCTGCAAGCAGGGCAGACACGGGCGGGGAACGCCACTCTGCGCCAGCCCAAACAAGACATGCCTCCATGTACCGGTCTGTCAGGGCAGCATGTGCCGATCTTCCCTTCCCGCTGCTGTCCCTTCACGGAACAGATGGCCTGGAGCTGGGCCAGGTGCTAGAAATCCCCCCCCTGTTTTCAGAGAAGCAAATCAGAGTGGGCAGGATGTCACTTTATTGGGCTTATATGGGACATCCTGGGGGAGCAGTGGTTACACAGCCCCCTGCTTTTCTTACAACCCACTTCAGACACTTTCCCTGTCACTGTGCTGTGGACTTCCGTGGCCATTCAGAGAGATGGAAAGGAGAATCCAAAGGGGTTAGGGGAGTCCTGACAGCACACACGGTGCTGGAAACCACAGCGTAGATGAACAATAGCATGTGATGACACTTAGCATTACTTTTACAAGTCTCTCACGTGGTGTCTGAGGTAGAAGGAGGCTCCCAAACCATCCACTACACAGCAGGGACTTTACACAGCACTCTTCACTCGCCCCTGCCTGCTCCATCTGCCTCTTCTACAACTCAGCAGCAGCCTCAGGCATCTTGTGTCACGGCCGTTCCTACTGTGATAAAGACATTTCTCTGTAACTAAGAGACTGTTACCTCAGAGAGCTGAACCTAGACTCAAGAAATGAGGGATGATAAAAGCTCCTTGTACATAGTATCCCTCAACCTCATGGGATGATCAGCAAGACTTTGCACCCAAGGAGGAGCTGTGTGCTGAGGATGGAGTGGGTCTCTGCACACCTGCCCTGCCCCAGCGCTGATGCCACCTAAGAGGAGGGGTGTGTGGACAGGTCCCGGAGAGGGCGGCGTGGGAGCAGCCCCAGCGCCGGGCTGCCAGCGAACCCCACCGGGGGCCAGGCCGGCAGCGCCTGAAGGGCGTGCAGGGGAGCCCGGCGGCATCCTGCGGCAACGAAAGCACTCGGGGAACAAACGCTGTGCGCGTTCTTACACTGCCATCTTGTGACACGCAAAGGTAACGTTCGTGCACCGAGACCTGACAAACACATTTACTACAGCGAGAATAAAATGGGAGTTACAAGCAATTTCCAATAGCATGCCACTGAAAATCAACGCCTGCAATGTCTGCTAATTAGCTGCAGGTCATTCATTACTCGTAGTTTTTTTCATCTGAAATTTTGAACATTCATCTATCACTGCAATTTGGAACACTTTTTCAAACATAAGAAAGTCACATTCTTTTGACATCTGTATCTCATTTTGGACAAGGATCAAGTCTGGGAACAATGGACACAGTTTTCAAAAGCCACGGTAATTATAAAAAGCTAGTTAACTTTTTTGTTTTGTCTTTTGAGGGGGAAAGCTGGCAGAGTTTGAAGACTTAGAATGTCCTTCATTTGCTGAAAAGGATCTTTCAGAATGCAGTGTTTCTCAGGAAGAACTTACTAGGTGTCACCACTTTCTTGGTAGTTTCTTGGAACCTTCTAGCTGCCAAGGCTTTACCTTCACTTCTCAGATGCTGGTCTCACACTCCGCATTGTTCTGCACACTGATTATATAACAGATTGACATTTTAAAAAAATTGTTCCTTCAGGTAGTTGGTGGCATGAGTCTTATACTGCTTTGAAAATTAGCACTAAAATATTAAACTGGCATTGTCTGGAAGCCAAAGGAGGGACTATAGTCTGAGGCTACCACTCCTACTGTTGTCTAAGCCATGAGAAAGGCTCTCTATCAATTTCTCAATCGGATTCAACTACAAGTTGAATTTCAAACAGTTAACCATTTCAAATTTTTCATCAAAACACCAGCAATGCTGGAATTCGAGACACTTTAGATTAAAAATTAGGGTCAGTAGAATAGTAATGACAAAAGGCAGTTTATGAGATTGCTTAGGTAAAAATGATACAGTTCCATGGCAGATGCTGACTTCCAAACTATTTTGTCATATAGGGCTCTATGCCTCTATTCTGAATTACACAAATTACCTGCAATGGTAAACAAGGTAAATGGATACACTCAAGAAACCAGCTCCTTCCCTCAGTAATCAATGCACCTGGAGTTCCCTGAGTTACCGGAGATCTCCAACTGGAAGCTGTTCTACAGCTGCTGCTGCCTCCTCTGGATGCTGCCTCCTCTGGAGAAGTTCCTGTTCGTTGTCAGAGACCAAGAAGTGACACGCAGTGAGACAGTCAGTGACATCAGCGTGCACTGCCCCTGCCTCACAAATTCGAGTGGACAGAGTGCAGATTGTCAAACGGAACCGGGGGGGAAGCAGTGGGGAACTACAGCGCAAACACCCTTGTGAGAGGTCCAATGTAAAGCCTGGACTGATGTGGGCTGATTGTCTATCGCTCCCCCACAGCCTCACATGCAAAGACAGTCTGGATAACTTATTCCAGAGACCTTGCTCTCTTTCTGTTTTCCAAAGAGAAAACTGTTACCTCTGTGTTTTAATAATCTGAGACATCTTTATTTTGTGAATTAGAATTGCGGAATATGTAAATGTAAAGGAAGAAAGAAAAGAGGCTTCTCCTTACCTCTGCATCTACATATTTCTGGTGACATGAACTTCAATATTCATGGTAAACTTTTTCAGATTACTGTTTATTTGCACAAGTAATCATAAGTGTGTTATCTTCTGTCCTTGGCCTTGAGTTCAAATTAAAGAAAAGAGCAAGCCCACATTTATGCTTTAAAATTTCCAGCATATTTTATTTATATAATTAACGTGTAAAGTCATCTGTATTTTTACTGACAATGTCTACCTTCCCCTGATGTGTGACCGAGTTGTGTGACTCTTCATAAAATGAGTATCTGCTACAGCAGGGTTTAGGATTTGTCTCTTCCCACTGTTCTGGACATTTAGGAAATTTATTGGTTTCTTGATGTTTGATCGCAAAATAAGGGATGCACTGTCACATACTAAGTCCTGCACTTTCTATAGAGAACACCTCTAAATAAGAAGATTTTATTCAGCCTTAATTTATGGTATTCATCTTACCTAACTTCAGGCACCAACCACGTGGAGATTTACAGCTAAACAAGTCACTTCAGTGTCTTTTTATAGGGAGTTAAAAAGCGGTTTGGGATTATGTTCTGCTCCACTTCAGTTACCTATCTGGAGAACAAAATGAATTTATACCTAGACCATATGACAAAAGTAACTGCTGCTCCACTGACTACTGTAACTAGCACAAATGTAAACCAATCTTTAGTTAAGTTAATGCCATTCCCATCATAAAAATGCCCTATCCACACATTAATAAGTATCAGTTTAAAGGACAATTCTCAGTTTAGTCTCAGTTCTTCATTTCAGTCAATGTCATATAACTGTAACACGTTTTATCAGGGCTTGTTGCAAGACTTACATTATCTAAATTGATTTAAGGCTGACACACAGCACAGCCACCTCCCCCAAAGCCTTTCCCTAAAGCTGAATTCTGTAATCTGCAAAGGCTGATGACAGTCACTGCACAGCCTGTAACATTTACCTGCATCTGGGCCAGCTTAGAAGCAGAAAGTTGTTTGCATGGTGTGATAGAGCCTTCAGAAGAGCAGAGGGAAAATCTACCAAAGATTTCTGCTTCTTCATGGATAACTCTGTCTTCTGGAGGTGGGAGGGGAAGGGGAAAGAGAATCTTTTCCTCATTCTTCCGAGAGAAAGAGCTACAAGCAGACAAATGATTGAAAAAATACTACAATCTCCTCTTGATCTACTAGAAGATCTTGAGTATATTATTATATATATTGTTAGATGGAATTTGGCAGGGTTTTCAACCACATTCACTGGTTCACAGAGAAGTATGTAGAAACTCCTACAGAAATGTTCTGCCACAATAAACAGAATATCAGTCCAGCTGTGCAATATAGTGGATTCATAGACATAAGAGGTTTCAATTTTACTGAATGATTAAAAAAAATAGATTGAAAAATGTCAACTCCAGAAACAATTTTTCTTTGATTCAGCTGGTTGGTCGGTTTTCTGGAAACTTATTTTACCTTAGTTAAAAAAAACACCCAAACAAAACAAATCAACCTTTATCTGTCATTCTAATTAAGCTAAAACTGCATGCTATTATGATATGCATCTAAAAAATTATTAAATTTGTACTCACAATTTTTACAGCTCAATCATAATTGTATTGTTCTTACAGTATTAGACGCACATTGCTGAAATTCTTTTTATTAACAGCACCTAACTTTAATGATTTTCTCTATTGCACATTTTGACGAAGCTTTGAAACTTAATGAATTGAGTTTCACTTCTCACTTACAAAATTAAATCAAAATACTGACCAGATTCTAGAGAGTGAGAATTTGAAGTACTAGTTTCTCCTCTTTACAGGAGAAAACCTAGAGTTTTCATACCGTTGTGAAGTCATGCAAGGTAACACTGAAGTCCAGACAGTTTGCAACCTTGACACGAGCTGGCAGGTCAAAATAAGCTCATAGGTACAGCTTTCACTTGATCTACTAACTGATGTGAAAGCTGAAAATAGAGCTTAGCTTTCAATATAATTTAATTCACCTGAGATGATTCAATTAGGTAAAGCTGAAATCAATTTTTTTACCCAGAAAAAATATACAGCCAGGGTTATTTTAAAAATTACATTTGTGATGTGTTTAGTATCTACCATTCAAGTTCAAGTCACGTGATGCCGTAATTCTCAGCAGCCTAAAAAAGAATAGCTGAAAATCTAAGATGCAATTAGGAAGATTCTGACCAATTTCCTGAAATCCAGCTTTTGCGTTAGCCTGTGTGAAGCTGGAATGGTACTGCACCTGCTGAAATTTTTCAGCTGAGTGCTATTGAAAAAAATCAATAACAGAACTGCAGATTAGGAGAAAAAACACAGTCTCCCCTAATCTTTGAGCAGCCTATTATCCTTTGAGTTCACGTGTCATTATCTCAGTAGTGCTGATGGATTTGGAACCATGTGTCCAGAGACCATGCCTGTCTCCGGGACCTCTCTGAGGGATATTGAGTATTTGCAATTGACCCCTCATTGACCTTAACAAGAACAAGTTTTGGGTCTTACACAGCATTTTTTTTTGTTACATATAGTAGTGTGTTTTGGCATAAAATCTAGGCTGTGAAAAGAAAGAGAAAACTTTAAAAAAATCTGAGCTAGACCTGATGAGCCTTTATGTAGGTGTGGTCTGTATGTATGCAGGTCGTCATACTGGCAGAGATTGCACTATCAAGCGGTGTCAGAGAAGAACAAAATTAAATTACAGTAAAGAAGGAATAATCACAATGCTTTGAAAAATAATCAGTAACATCTTTTATGCAGTTATAAAAAAATTATTCCTTCACATTTTTGTTCAATTCATCTTTCTTTGAGTCTCATCCAGTAATGTCTCCCTCCCACTCCCTCCGTCTGGAATAGGAATCCAATTCTTTAAGTACTTTCTCTTCAACTTACTTTTCAACTCTGTCCCCAAAGCTGAAACTTCAGTGACTAATTGAACAGAATTTGGAATACTTCCAAGCCTACCTCATCCTCATTGGTTTGACAACGTTCCTCTGCTCTGGCCATTAGTACAGCACGACCCTGCAGAACTAACTCAGCCATGAAGCAAGTTAATCAGTAAATGAATAGAGTTCTTGAACAGAGAAGTTTTATCCTGAGTTCACCAAAGCAATTATGTGTTAATTAATTCTCTGCCAGGCACAAAGTAAGACAAATATAGGAAGTATGATCTTGAGAGAAATAATTTTCTGGGGAGAAGGTCAAATCCTAAACTGATGTAAATTGTCAGAGCTTGCTTTACTTACATTGAGCCATTATGATTTATATCTTCTGAGGATGTGGCCCTATTATAAGAGGATTCACTTTTAAAATTTTATTCTTAATCCTAATAACGAATAGTAAACCCATGCCAGCTGAGCCTTTCTTCAAAGAAAATGAGTTTCCTCTGAAAAATTGCTTCATATTACTTGACTCATAAATAACAAAACTAGTATATGTCCATTTTCTAGATATACATAGAGGTGTCTCATTAGACAACATACAAATATCTATCTAGAGCCTGATTCTTTTTAATGTTAAATTCCTTAAAAATATATACATATAACTTACTAAATCGAGACAGCATTAAAATCACCAGGAATATGTAGACTTGAAAAAAAAGCTTTGGACTGTTTTTTTTTTATATTTTAAAAATTAACTCCTATGAGCATAACTCAATTAATTAACTTAAACCATAGTTTGGAGTGCTGCAGAAGCAAAACACTTTGCAAATCCCAGACAAAAAATACATCAAGAATCTGTTCTTGTTCCCATTTCAACCAGTAGGATATTTACCTTTCAGTTAAATGGAAACAAAAGAAGGTTTTAAACCAAGCAACCTCTTCTTTATTTCAGAATCCAATTTTTTAAGAATGGACACTGAATGGGGTTTCCAGGTTTTCAGATGTACTTTTTGTATGCCTTTGAAGAGATTTAACATTCAGAGGATTGACAGGTTTAGTCAATAAAATCTCAAGGCACCATTACTTCAAGTCACTTTGGAATGAAGAGACCATCTAATCTACCAGCAGAACACTGAATGTATGCAACTCGTTAATCCTACAGTTGAGAGTCTAAATAAAAATTGATTATTATCAGATTTTCGTTAAATGAAAGCATTTCATATGCTGGTTCTGCCAAAGGTGCTGCTCAGTGTGGTTGTCTAGGTATTGTACTTGCTCAAGAAGGGAGATGTCAAGTCTTTGTGCTCCAATTCCATCAGCACTCTGTTTCATTGCTCTCAGGTGTGCTTTCAGTTCTGTAATCATACTTATGTGAGAGTGAGATGAGAAAAGCCTTTCATACCGGGCTCAGATGAATTGCGCAGGTGTAGCTGAAAGCTAACTGCTTCATGCCAAAACTTCGTATCGGAGATGACTAAGGGGTTATGATTAAAAGTTAAAAGTGTAACACTGAAATGTCTTCACTGGGAAATTGATTAAAATTCCTCTAAGCTAAGCCAAATCAGACGTATGTATCTCATCTATAATTTTGCTATAAAAGCTCCTGTAATGCTTCAATATTTCTTGCATTCCTGATAGTCAAACACAAACAGAATAGTAGTGATGGATGTGTCTTCTCAGAAGCTATTATTACTTCCAAGATGACTGCAGTACCCCCAAAGGGGTGCTTCCGAGGTTCTCGTCTCTTGCAGGACAACGGGATTCGTATTGTTTGCAGACACAACAGATTGAACAATCAAAGGTGACTGAAAGGTGTATTATATGCCTGTAGGCAACCATTTTATTAACTACCACTACTAGTCCTGGAAATATTCCTGTTGTAATTGCTTGGATTCCATGGGACCAGCTGATTATTTTACCACTCATGATGATTTTCAACATATAATATTTATCAATTACTATTCCTTTGTTTGTGATTAATCCCTGAAGGACATTGTTGAGGAAAACAGAGTGTTCTGGGTTTTAAAGAACATAGAAAATATTTTTTAAAAATTAAGTGCCCTACTGCCCTATTACGTATCTAGAGAGCCCAGTTCCTTTTTCAGAGCACATTGACTGTTCAAACTACAAATGCCTGTTATACGATGAAACAAAGTGACAACATAGAAGTTTATCAATAGGCGCAAGCAGTTCTTCAGAGAGCAGAGCCACTGCCAGTGGTTTTTCGTAGCAATGTGGATCTGGATCACCTAATAAATGTTCTGCGGACTCTCCTCTCTCCATCCTACTACAAGTTTCCACAAAACTTGTAATAACAATTTTTTTCTCTCTCTTCCTCTCTCTCACACAAACAAAATGTAATTGTGTGTTTCCCCAGTTTCCTTTTCCCTTCAAAAAGGACTTGGGAAGGAAACCATTGTAGAACAAAATAATAAAATGATAATAAGCGTTTACATATGAGCCAATAAAATACAACTATGAACCAAAACTGAAGTTGCACACTAAATTAATGTTTCTACATACATATCATATCCCTTCTCCCTGCCTTTTCTTTCTCCAACCCTAAAGACAACAGAGTAAGACCTTTAGGAAGGAAAATCTTTTCTCTATATATCCTTGAAGAATTTAGTGCTATGCGGACCTAATCCCTTTATGGCTTTTGAGAGTTAAAATAACACATAACTTCTAGCTGTCACAGTAATAAAGTGAACTGAAGCCAAAAGAAAGCCTAGAATATCTACAGGGACCACTATGAATAGGGATTAACAAGTTTCTTTAAGTTCAATCTCCTAAAATGTGCCAAAAATTCATGTTCCTGCTTGTTTGTAATTTGCTTCACATAAAAATTACTTTCATTATTTTTCCCCCATAATGTTCTGAAATTACACAGGTTTTTCATGCACAGACGAGTCCACTTTTGTGATAACAAACTACTTATGGTAAAGAAATGAAAGGTAAGGAAACTGTCTCCACTTGCAAGATTTGTCTAAGGAAAGGTAGTGGAAGATTACAGAAATTCTTTATTACTTCTCTATAACCCCACAACATTCTTGAACCAACTATTTTAGTTACTTGCCTATAAAAAGTAGGTTAAAATATTTTTTACATTCCTTTTGCTCCTTGACCATGACATACGCAATCTTTCACAATATTTTTTCAGAAGAAAATATGCATGTTTCTTCCAAAAAATATGTCAAGTTTTCTCCTTTAACAGATGGTGACAGTAGTCCTTATCATATTTCCTCATAGCCTTAGATTTTAAGCAAAACATTTTGGCAAATCAAGAGGTATAAATAAAGATTCAGATGTTTATTGAACACCACATAATTTAAATAAATCATATTTATGAATGTCTGGCTGAGCAGAATTGATTGCCAACATATACCCTTTGGGCCTGAGTTTGTTATCTGATGTTTATCTCAGACAGGAAAGCATAGCATGTGAATAATTTATCCCTTCTTGTACTCTCCTTTTCCCTACTTTTCAAATTTTTTTGAAATCACTATTTAAAGTAAAAACCCTATTACTCTGAAACGTGCTTGCATCCCTAATAAGTTTGGCATGTGAGAATCTGAAATAATTAAAACCCAGTAATTTACCAAATAAATTAATCAAATAAGCCCTCACTAAATGCCCCATTTCCTCTCCACAGAAATGAACATAAAAAACTTCTTACATTGCAACATTGGGCTTTCAAAAACTTGGTATTTCCCCCTTAGCAAGCAGCCTGCAGAAGTATGAGCTCTGCTGAACAAGCTCTGAATTCTTGAGAGGTGTGATGCTGGCAACACGCACCAGCAAATCAGACGGACACGAGTGCTGCGAAGGGACACAACACGAGCAGTGATCCTTCAGGTTCCCCTTCAGATCCTTCAGATCCCCCGGCCTGGGGCAACTCAAACTCCGCAAACCTCGCTGGCAAACCCAGGAGGTGTCCTCACATTCTCACCACTACTGCTATTTTTTCCAAGATGAGCTTCATTACTTTACTCCCATACGTATTGTCAACAGCTGATCTAGTATAACACTGGCAGTGTCTGGAAAAAACAGAGAAAAAACATTTTCAGTGCTGCAGGCCAAATCACGGGGCTGACATTGATGGCAGCCTTGCAAGATAAGCAATCTACAGACCTGAACAGAAATTACAAATATTCCTTAACTTTCCCATGTTCTTTCAAAGAGTGGAAAAAGATTCCAACAAAGAGTATCTAAGCATCCCCACAAGATACAAGAAATAAATCTTAAAACCACATAGTGAACGGATTTTTATACTTTATTTTTATACTTTATTTTTATAACTACAATTGCAATGAAACTTAGTAGGAAAAACTAGCAGTCTTTTAAGATGTTCATGCAAATAAGGGGCATCTAGGCTTTTTAGCACTGATATGTTCATAGATGGCAAATTCATCCATTCCAATATACAAGTGTCAGTATCCATAGCAAGCTTTGATTTCCTTCTCATTTACATTTTGATATGTGTACTAAAGTGGATGGAGTACATTCAGCAATGTCCCAGCCTCAATAAAATATTATGTACTGTTTCCACCTCTGATATGCACCAAGTCGGAAACTCTTCTCTCTTAAAAAGCTTTCATGGTGGCAATTATGTCTCCTTTTCCATCTCCTCAAGTTCTTCACCACCTCCAGCAATCTCTCATTACATTTTAATTTTTATATGAATTGTTACTAAAGGCTTCACTCTTTCCAATACTAATTTCTCATTTTACTTTGTTTCCAGAATGCTTATAAAAATAATTTTACATAAGAATATTTAAAATAAGATCCACCTCACAATTAATGTATTGTTACTGGTTGAGCTTGATTTAAAACTAGGAAAGCAGCAATTTTCTTCAGTGTTGGAATCTCCAACCATCAGATTTAAATAACATCGTTCTCAGCTTCACGTTCCCAAATAAAATAGTGGCTGAAAAACAAAATTATGACTCTGTCCTGGGTGGCAACAAATAGAGCCAACCTTTGAAACATATTTTCAAAAGTGATTTTTTAAAGAATTTGGTAAAAAGGCCTGCACATGGAGGGCAACCTGCTTCCCTTGGTTAGCAAAACTAGTCCCAGACCGAGCATCTGTGCATATGGAGGAGTCAACATTGAACTTCATGCACAGATCAGAGGAGCACTTCCGTCCAATGGTTACGGTAAATATTCTATTTAGCAAGAAGCTACTGAACGCCCTTCTCAATGGGTTTGAAATATCTGATGAATTGTAATTACTTTATCTCATACTGGTTTTGGCTGGGATGGAGTTAACTTCATTCGTAGCAGCCTGTTGGGTGCTGTTTTGGATTTGTGACTAAAACAGTGGTGATAACACAAGGATGTTTTAGCTATTGCTCAGTAGTGCTTACACAGAGTCAAGGTTTTCCCTGCTTCCAACCCCATCCTGGCAGCCAGGGCTGGGGGGGCACAAGAGGTCGGGAGGGGACAGAGAGCTGACCCCACCTGACTGAGAGGTATCCTACACCATGTGGAGTCATGGCTGGCAGTAACAGCTGGGGAAAGTAGGAACAAAGAGGATACTTGGAGTGATGTTTGTCTTCCCAAGTCACTGCTATGCATGAGAGAGCCCTGCTTTCCTGCAGATGGCTGACACCTGCCTGCCCATGGAAGTAGAAGTGAAGTAGTAGAAGCAGTGCATGAATTCCTTATTTTGCTCTGCTTGAGGATGAAGCTTTGGCTTTACGTATTAAATTGTTTTTATCTTGATCCATTACTTTTTTAACTTCTACCCTTCCAATTCTCTCCTCCTTCCCACTGGGGTAGGGTGAGTGAGTGAGTGAGTGAGTGAGTGAGTGAGTGAGTGAGTGAGTGAGTGAGTGGCTGCATGGAGCTGATCTTCCTAATGGGGTTAACCCACAATATCTCAAAATTATAAAATCCCTCTTTCTGATAGAAGAGCATGCAACCATTCACAGGCAGTATAATCAAGTCACCTTTCTATTTGCAGTGCCTTACCAGGACAGAGCAAACGGTGCTTTCAGATGCAGACCTGTTACAGCTCAGCTATACATCTTTGGAGCTTTCAATGAGAATGGTATCTTAGACCATACAAACCAGGAGCACCAGTGCTTTAGGGTCCATTGCTCTGGCAGTGAGCCCCATCTGCCCTTTTTCTCCAAGATGATCTTTCTTACTTTGCTTTTAGCTGTTCTTGCATGGCAGTCTTGTGATTTTCTTCTTGTCAAACACAAGGAAAGAGGTTAGGAGGATCTTATTTATGTGCAGTGAAGTAGAAAGCAGTGGTTTGAAAGCAATCACCAGTTTACTGTGGCAGTATGTACTCTATGTTTGCCTGCAGGCATCTATTTTACATTTTGCACAAATATACAGGGCTGACTGTTCTGTGCAAAGGATTCCCTCCTCCCCCCTCAAGCTTTTGATCGCTTACGAAATACATAGGGAAGAAAAAATCTTAGAAAATAAAATACTGACCCAGTTGCAGACAAATGTTTCTAAGATTCGAAACTATAGATTCAACCAAGGCCACCCCAGCGTAATGCTGATCCCCTCCTGAGCAATGTCCACTCAGACATTAAGGTTTGTGCCTCCAGTGTCTTCCTTCCTCCATTGAAGTCCACAAAAGTCCTCTGTGATGGAACACTCACACAGTCAGTGCTCCCTAGAGCAATATTGAAAGTAGTAAGGAAAAGAGATAAAATGATAGAACATGAGCAAGACAACAAGGTTGGTTAAAAACCTCCATTACTCTCCTGGCCTCTCTTTTCCCTGGTGTCTCTGCTGATCATGCAGTCACTGATCGCTCCGGCTGAGCAGGGTCTCAGGTCCCTCCTGCCCTCACTTTCTTGGCTGTCACCAACACTGCCCCGTAGGAGACAAAAACCGGATACCACTGTCCCCAGCTAGACGGGCTTATGCCTGTTTTCCCTTTTAAGAATCACTCTCCAGTCTGATGCAGCATGGGCTCTGTAAATGATGCACGTGATTTGTGACTTCTTTCCCGTTGTGTGAGGCAGAAGACTCTCTCCATGCAGTTTCACTGGAATTCAGATTAGGCTATTCCTATATCACAGAGAAGCTTATTTCATCTCACATTCACCTTAGCATTTACGTCACTTTCCCAAGGGAAAAAGCAGGCCCCAGCTCATTTACAAGTGAGACCTTCAGTAAACTCTGAAATTTAGTAGCATGAGAGTGATTTATTGAGTTGCTAGAAAGAATGGAGTTTCCTGTTCTGCCTTGCTAAATCACTTTTGTAAAATATTAAAAGTGAGCTCCTATTTCTCTTTTGTATTCATGCCTGTAAAAACAGCCTCCAAATCTATGAGATTATTTCGCTAGATTTCAATGTAAACAGAAGAAATGGAATAGCTCTAAAGGCATCATTCAAGCTAAATTTTCTTGACTTCAAGAGGGCTTTAAATTACTTTTGAATTCAGAGATGTAAAGTGTGGCCTAACAGAGGGTCTGACTGTACAGATGCAGGGGAAATATGAAAGCATTAGAAATCAGTCATGAAATTTTTTTTTTATTTTTTTTTTTTTTGGTCTCACAGGGTTATACTTAGAAATTCTGGCATTGCTGGAACTCTTACTATAGTCTATAAAGCACATTAAAAAATCTACATATTTATAAATGGTTCTCAGGAGGTATTTTTAAATGGCATTGTAACTTGAATTTTTTGTGTCTCTTTACCAACACACCATGTTTAAAGATTTGACATTTGTTCATGGCCAAAAAAAAAGTGATTTTTTAAACATATAGTTATACCTCTATTTAGATATCTAAGTACTAAAACTTTCATGGTCTTAATAAATGAGAGATGCATACAATACTACTGATGTTTAGAAAAAGATGTTGAGGACCAGATCCCTTTCTTTTCCTCATTGCCCCTTCCAAAATTCCAGTCAAATTTACTTACAACTTGTTCAGCTTTCTAAATGCTAGCATAATTAATATTTAGACTGTTTGAAAATCAGAATAATTTTTCCAGAAATAAACTGTGGAATAGGAAAAGATCAATAATACCTCTGTGTAACAGAAATAATCAGTATGATCTGTGTTCTATTGTTGAATTAAATGATTCACACATATGGTCCCGCAAACCACAGGCAAGCTGAGCAGTAGTCTTCTGGAGTGCAGATGGTGTCTACGGCTCTAATATGACAAATGGCAGTAGAGTTCCACTATCCCTTCTCTATTTCATAGTATCACAGAGAGAATGCTGTATAGTATCTCCAAGCATTTGTATTATAAGCCTCAATTTTAAAAATATGTAATTTGTTTGACGAAATCTGTCATGGCTACTTCCTTCCCAGGATACCTCTAAAGCAAAGTTTAATCAATTCTATTTAGCCATTTTTAATATCCGAGAGAGACAAAAATGAATACATGACAGCTGTTGCTATTAATAAAGGCCCTGCTTTTTTAGTTTCCATTTTTCACATTGTGTTCTTTCAAAACAAAGGCTATGAGGAGCTTAGAGTTGTATTAACTTTTCTGACTTAGAAAACTTATTTTTATACATTTATTTTTAACATTTCTAATGTTGTTAACTAAGACAGGTTGTATGTGTATGCTGAAATATTAAGATACTATTGTGCTTGCTAACTCAGGCATGTCTTGACAAGTTAAAAAAGCTGTTTAAGAAACAGAAGTTCCTAATTGCTTGGAAATCATGGGCCTTCCATACAGAGCAAGTAAGCTTTTCAAATTTTTTTTAATGTATCTTATGAAGACAACTAAATAGTAAACAGTTAAATTAATGTCTTTCACACTAAGAGGCACTAGACATGACGCGTTTAATTCTAGTAATTGTAAACTGTATTTCCATGGATGCACATTGCAATCAATCTCTCCCTGCTTGCTAGACTTGTAGCAAACAGTTTGCTCACATTAATTGCAACAAAATTATTTGTCTAGGGCAATGGTTATTGGAATTCTGCTTTGACTTTAGGGTTGTCTGCATAAATTAACTTTCCTTAAGATTAACTGGACTCACATGTATTTCTATCAATTTGAGTGTGCAGGCAGTATAATAAAGAAGCAATGTCTGTAGTGATAAACAAAGGAGTGCTAAGGTCCAAGCATAGGCACTGGCACGTGGTCACAGATTCTGTTAAATGGTTAACATGGTTTTTGAAGAGGAAAGAAAAGATAAGCCAGATTTAAGGGCATTAGAACCCAGATACTATTCCTAATAGACTGTTTAGACGAGAACATCGTATTTTGCAGTTAACAGAATTTAGACACCTGAATGTAAGGCGTGTTCTGTAGGTTGTTGCCCGGGCTAGATAACAGTGAGGGACACATTTTATTCAATTATTAATCAGCAATGTTTTTGCTTATGATCAAAATACTAACACAAACTTCTATTAACAAATTGTGCAGACGTCATTTTATTCTGGCATTTTATTCTTTACCACCTCCTTTTGAAGTCTCAGGTACAACAACAATGTCCAAATACACCATCTAAACCTTAAGTCAATCGTGTAAAAACTTTACTGTAGAGCTACTGCTTCAAATGTAGCAAAGGCTTTTTGGTTTTAGTTTGGTCTTCAACTCCTTACATCTCCTATAATCCATTCTACTTTACCTTACTTATTGCAACAATATTCTCCTTTCATTAACTGCACAAGTTCATGTTCAACTAATTATCCAACATGACTATTGGCTCCTTTCAGAGTTACTAAACTACGTAATACATTCTGTAGCCATATAACTCTGGTCTTTATTCTTCATTTCTGTAAGGAAGAGTGATCTTTTTAGTTTATTTTTTATTTTAAAGAAGGGGCCATTTGTGAGAAAGCTTGGAAGCATCTCTTTGTTACACTTTTAACAGCTCATGAGATTGCCAATTTTTAAAGGCTTTTTTATACTTTTCAGTATCATATTTGGACAAGTATTCCCAAAAAAGATAGTACAATTACATTGCTGTCATATGTAATGAGTTCAGGTTTGATTTAACCATTCCCAGGAAAGCTCTGCTAGAACTCAAGCAGAATTTTGTCAGTCTTCATCGTGCCCTGTAAATTTAGTAACTGAGGCAAAAAATAATCAAGACTCCAGTCCTCCAAAGGAATGTCTCATCCCACTTTGTTTCCATGAAGACATTCCAACAAAACTGCCACCATTACTTCATGGCAAGTTAACTGCTTACAAATAGCTTATACCTCCCCTCGTCCCCTCAGCCTGGGAGTTCCATGGGACTGAATGAAAATGCTTGTAAATAACGCAGTTTAACAATTCAATTAGTGTTCTCCAAGGGTTTTGTAGTTTAAATTTTTTTCCCTGTGGACATCATGTTTTAATATAGTGTGCAAAAATCTGTTCTATCTTTTCTACCATTAGGGGACCTGAACAATTTCACTGTGGTAATGAAAAGTCAGGAGAAGTTCACTGCTAGCGCCAGTGTCACTCATCTAGGTGGCCTTACTAACCAGTAAAATATAAGAGGGTACAAATTTGGGACACTTGACCTTAGAATTCCCATACATTAACGCGACCAGTAGCCATACTGCTACCGCAAGGATGCTTTGAGCTCATTCCTAGTCACTAAATTCCTAGGAGAGGGAAGACTATTCTTACAGTCCTTGCTCGAACATGTTGTTCATACACACTGGACAGTGCTTACAACTTGACAAAAAAGGTTCATTTGTCTCTTCAGGAATCCCTACATGTGCATAAAATATTTTGAGATGGTTCAGTCTGAATCTTCTGGCTATTTAAAAAAATTATTTTAGTTTTAGAGGGGGTTTGAGTTAATTTTTTTTTGCCTCTCCTAATATTTTTGATCACCTGCTAGAGTAATCATGAGTCATTTGATTTTAAGAAGACACATATTATCTTCCTTATTCCCCATATGCATGGTGTGTACTACATCATCATATGCTCACAGTTCAGTAGGTGAAAGCAAATACAACTTTTTAAGTGAATGGTCACCTTTTCTTGGTAAAAGTGTTTTGTTAGAAATCTCTGCAAAATTTTCTTACAGACACAAATTACTCAGGATAAGTATTCAAACACAGACTTTTGTGTGAGTTGATTTGTCCTGTTTTTATATTATCAAGCACTATGAATTTAACTATAAATTGCAGCATGCTAAGATGACGGGGGGGAACTCTTCCCCCTTTTCAAATGAAGAATCCATCTGGAAACTCAATCCCTTTTCCAATAATAATATTATGAGGAATTATTACAATGCTCTGCTGCTTGATGTTTATTACAGGATCCCCTTTGAAATTTTTTGTAAACTCCTTGCAGCTTCCTGAGTTTTTATCAGCACAGAACTGTGTTGTTCTCTACCATGTGTACACCTACCAGTTTGCAACTTTTCTGAATAGCATTAGAAAAATAGCTTTAAATATGAATGATTATGTAACACCAGTCTGTTGATTCATTTTCCAAGTACAATTCTTTCTATTTTTGATATTTCACAATTTTTCTGCTTATTTCACCCACAGATTTCAGTACTAACACTATGCTTTATTTTTCTTTAAAAAGTCAAACAGAAACTGCTTAGACTCTAAAATTGTAGTGGCACATCACGTTTAGCTTGATCTTATGTAATGTTTAAGAAACTATATGCAGTGCTTTTTTCCCCCCTAAAAATAAAAAAGAAAATAAATGCAACCCTTGTTCAATTGGCACTTGGGCAGGATTCCCTAGATCTCTAGAGAGTTATGGGAGAAAGAAGGAAAAACATGTCTGTATGTCTGTCCCACCACCTTGGAGTTGTGCTAAACCATTCAAAGGCAACAACATTTTCAAAGTGAATGCAATATAGTTGTCACCCAGAAGGGAAAACATTCACATAAATAATGGAGATGAAAAGAAGCATGACCTATAGTTAAGAATTGAAACATAGAGATGATAAATCTTTCCTTTTATGTTAAAAAATGAACAAAATTAGAACTAGTCCAGCACTAAGAAGAGGCTATAAAGCATGCAAATACTAGAAATAAAATATGTGGATTTATGTCTCAATGTTTAAAAATGTATTAAGTGAAGGTATTGAACAGAAAATGTATTATCAAGATTGCCCCGAGTGACACACATGTACAGGATGTAAAAATCTGATTCCTTTTATTTTTTTTTTATTCAGGATCAAGGAAATAAGGTGGACTTTTTAAGTTCAGCAATGCAGGATATTTAAAGTTACTATTTCAATGGTAACTGTAATTAGTTACCCTGCTACTAGCTAACCATGAATTTTGATTAGTATGCCTAGTAAATTTACAAGATATTTCAAACCCCCACATTATTCTTATTAAAGTTAATAGGGTGTTAATAAATTCTTTTTTTAAAATGAGAAATCTTTAAATGATTACACTGCCATATGCTGAACATAATGCAGCTATTAACTAAAATAAATAGGTAAACAGACAAATATGTAAATGAAATCTATTACTTGTGAATTATACATAATACATATCCTACATAACATGTAAGATCAAGCGATACACAATCTATTTGTCCCAGTACTCTTTTAAAATATAATCCTTTCAGTCTTATTGTGTAAGTTCCACTTTGGTTAACTCGTCATGGCACTCTCTTCCAATTCCATCAGTGTAAGAAGGTTGCTAGCGAAAGGACAATTAGACTTGAATATTACAATGGATTTTAAGCATGTGATTCCTCATAGAATGCAACAAAAATTAAATTGGTGATAATGGATCAAAACTATTTTATCTTATCTAACATATTACCTTTAACTTTGGATAATATAAAAAGCTTTCATATAAGGTGTCAGAAACACAGTATGACAGATGTGGATTTTTTTGTTCCTACATAAGCTTTCATCTTGACCAGAATGGTTCAAAACTGACACAAATGTTGCTATTAACTAAGCCCATCCTGTACAGCCAATCAGAGATATCTCTAAGAGGTGTAGTCAAGCTGCAGATGATATCAGGGTACATCAAAGCTCCAAGCACATGAAGATGGCTTCATGCCAGGCCAGCTTCACTCTGGTACGGATCTTTAGCTCAGGCAATGTGTTAGATTCGAGAGCAGCTCTGTTCCAGAAACAATTTTGCCTCTTTTGTGTAGCATCGCAACTGGAAAAATAAACAGTGTGAGACTGCAGCTAATGCTATGCAAAACAGTGTATTCCTGGAAACTGGAGCTTGGGAATAAGCTGTACAGAGCCACAACTGGTGAGCAGCTCTGGCCTTATGTGGCTTATTAGCTTCAGTTAAGTACTAATGATAACACATTCTCTCTTTCAGAAACATCTGGATGTCTCTGCTCTGTACAGGGACAGAAGTCTGTATACTGGAAGGGCTTGTTAAGCCCAGAGAAGTGCCAGAAGAATGCATGGAACCAGCCCGGGTCCAGCACTACCTTGGAGCTAACAAGCCAATTTTGAACATGGAAGGCTTTGACACAAAAGGTAGAGACAGAGTATTTCTGCACTAATTAGCTCCAAGGTAGTGCTGGACCAAAATGGGTTAAGCCTGGCTTGTCATGAACTAACTTTTTTTTAAAGGCACTTGAACATCTCTGCACAGTCCTAATGCATGCACCTCCCTTATCCATGAATGTTCCCTGTCTTGGGATGATGGACTCCACTTACTTTAAACACAGGATTTTTTTTTATTATCATTTTCTATGCTGCCATTTACTATCATGTGCAGTGTAATTATTATTTCCCTACAATTATGGCATTCATCATGTATCTATATAAAAGTTCAGTTCTGTAGTTATTAAATAACAAAAGGTACTACTTACTTCCTCATAGTCACAGCAGGTTTTTCTGGCAAATTATGTTTCTCCAGTCACAGCATCCTCATAAAATAACAATAGATGCTATTTCTGTCTAAAATCAAATTTAATTTTTGCACATTTATTTTGCGTAGATATAAATTATTTTCTATGTTACACCAACACAGACCTGTGTGAGATAAATTTGATGTACACTTGGAAGCTGACATTAAAGCTTTTTTTTTTCCCTCACAAAGTATGAAACTGGTGCAAATTCCCTCTGTTGTTTAGAATTAGTTAAAAAATATGGAGCTAAGTTTCCTTTGGCAGACTCTGTGCTGAATCAGGCATACACTTTTCATGAACCATAATGCTGGTGTAAACACATGTCATGTCATATGTCATAAACATATGTCAGTTTACTCACAGGTAAACTTTTAGGGTAAACCTCTATTCCCAGTTGTGCATGGAAATGTAAAGAGAGAACATAGTGAAGAAAAAAAAGTGCATTTTTGTATCTCAGTCTACATCTATACTTGCTAGACTTAGTTCTGAGTGAGGTTTTTTTTATTACCAGCTATACCCACAAGGAGCTCACACATGCGAGTACTGGCCATGGGGCGTCAGACCAAAGATCCATCTCCCCACAATGTACTGTTTTCAACAAACAGAATGCCTTTAGCAATTCTGCTTGTACAAGCTCCTCTGAGCACTGTGGGTAGCCTGCACCACACAGCCGATGGTGCATGGCCAGGGACATAGCAAGGAGAGGGAAGCTGAAAAGGAAGGAAGGATCCTGGCTGCTGTAGGGTCTGCTTCAATCCTCATCATGTCATCTGCAAAGGACAGCACCTCTGGGTGGCTCGAACTCATTTCTTAGACAGCTTCATGAAGCAGCAGACATTGGGGGTTCTCTGCTCTGTGTTCCTCTCCTGAGCCTGGTATTTTCTTTACAATGCCTAGGGAAAAAAGGAACAGCATAACCTTCTCCTTAAGACTCTCCCATCCTCCAACTGTTTTCAGCTCCATGGATTTCCTGAGCCTGTTGTTATTAAGTCTTCGTTCCCTTCCCCCAGCTTCCTAAATTAAATGCCTTGCTGAGATTTTTACTGCAAAGAAAACTGTGTTGCTAAACTTTGTTCTGATGAAAAATTTACACTAATTTTCTGCATTAATACTTCTGTGATCACAACACAGCAGACCTGCCTCTCAGGAAACACATCCAAATTATTTTTGTTTCAGTGCAGCTGGGAGTGGAGTACACACTGAAGTGGGATGGCACCACCAGCAAGACAGCTATCTTACAAAGCCAGATAAAGACTTGAGCTTATAGTGGGTGGGTTTGGTTCAGCCAGAAAGATGGTAGAAAGTCCTGGAGAAGGCAGGAATGTGCATTCAGTAGCCTAGCACAATCCCATCTCCTGTGATGGAGAGGACACAACACTTCCTGTTCTCCTAAGGGCAGCATTCAATGGATGATTTCATGGCACCAAGTTCAGTACCTGGAACTCACCAGCAATGATGTACTTGTTCACCTGCAGGTTTGATGGCTGTACCACTAAAGCAAGAGAATGGCAGAAGAGTGTGGCAAGAATAAAAAAATCATATACACACAGTATTGTGTTGTCCAGTATTAGAACTAAAAATAGAATGATCTTTGGAAAAGGAGGTGGGGAAGAGTATAATTTAAAAGGAAAATGGAGGCATATTTACCAGTCTGCATGTTACTAGGCAGTGCTGGTCTTCTCATGCCTAGAAAGTGTAGTGGACATACCTGGGGGAACAAGGTAATACCCAAGACACAGGGTATTCATGTCCCAGCCTCCAATTGCGTTCAGCTCAGGGATTTCCCAAGTCATGGTTTGTGTGTCCCCAACCTGCAAAGGATTTCTTTCCCATGAACCTGCCTGGTTCCCCTGAATTCACGGCAGTCGATTACATTCTTGTCCTGGATGATGCTAATTCTGTGCTTCTTGTTTACGTAGCTTCTTCTCCCCCCTTCCATGTCCCTTTCCAAGGGAAGCAGTGCCTACAAATCGCCTGTTTACACACCAGTGCAGCACTACTGGCGAAAGCACACAGCACAAATGCAGACCGATGTATTCCTATGGCAAGTACTTTCTGCTCGGAAGGAAGTAACTTTATCATGGTTTTCTTTCTAACACTGACGCAGTGGTGCGTTTTCTCTCCCCACAATCACGTAAGCAAGCAGACGACTTGAGCCCTCACCATTAACCTTTTGGACCAGCAAATTCTTTCCCCAACCGAGCCACCGCAGCCCGAGAGGTGCCGGTCGTGCCCAGCGCCCCGGCTCCCGCTCGTCCTTGCCCGGGCCCTTCCCGGTCGGGCGGGAGGAAACGCGGCCCCGCGGCCTCGCACCGCCCCCCGCCCTCGCCCCGGGGAAGGGGGGCTGGAGACGGCCCTGAGCCCGCTTTTTGTTGGAACAAACATTTCCCCGTGCCGATGAGAAAACTCGCCGCGGCCGGGGCTGGGGGAGGGGGGATTTCCTTCCCATTGTCTGCTGGGCTCGGCGCTCCCGGCCCCCGTTCCCAGTGAAAGTGAATGGCCGGGAGGGAGCCGCTGCAGGGCTCGTGTTAGACACCCAACTACTGCGGATAAACGCAGGAGTCGGGGCTAGCCCAGCCCGGCTAGCCGGGCTTCAAAGCTGTATAGTGACGAGCATTAAAAAGTCTTCACAATACACATAAAAATAAGTCAAAACGAGGCAAAATTGCATCATTTTGATCCTTCATTAAGTGACCATGCTGAAGACTATGTAATGCAAACAGCTACTCAGGGGACCTAATGAGGATATCAAAATGCCCCAAAACCAGGCCCATGAACACCCATTTATAAGCTCTATACCTGTCTTTCTACAGTTGATTTAATTCACTGCCCATCAGCTCAGAGAAGGGAATGTGGCTATGGTTTCAGACACTCCCTACATGTTTGCTTTAGGATACCTTGTTCTTTCCAAAATCAAATATTTGTATCCTGAAACAAATATTTGGCAGTAGTCCAGGCTAGCCTTTATAAATATGTTAAGTACAAGACATTGTTGGCAAGTGGTAGACTCCAGGTAAAAACCTGTATGGTAGGCAAGCCAAAAGGCTTCCGCCCTCCATGTGCTTCCATGCTGGTGAAACTGTGGCCTAAGTATTTATTTGACAGGTCTCTACGGGTCCTGTGAGAGATAAAGGGCTAAAACCTCTTTATACTGAAGATAGCTGAACTTCTGCCTTAAATAAATATTTACATAGGTAAGGAGAAGGCACTGCGGCAGAGCAATAAATCTTTCACTAGAGAAGCTGAGACTGGCTTTGGAGCTTTGTTTTGGAGTTATGGCAAATCCCTCCAACCGACCCAGGTTGTTGGGGACGCCTTGTCGTTTGGGGTGAAGCAGTAAAAATGGTTATGTGGCTGCTAGGTGTGTTTGTCCTCTGTTTGATTCTGGATGCAAAAATCTGGGTGCCTTAACCTTACCGACTTGAGCAGAGCTGTTGGCTTGACTGCGTGGTAGAAACAGCAAAAACTGTAACGACCCCAACTTCTTTTTTCCTCCCCTGTAAATAAATATAGCTCAGATGCAATTTGAACAGAGACGGTTTCAAAGAAAGCTAAGACAGGCAAGCCAGCAATATCCCATGGAAACTTGGCATATATTTCTATCAAACTTCTTTTGAAAATGACATGCCTTAATGAAATCACAGCCAAACATCACAAATAAATGCTTAACATAAGGTAGTCTTTTTGTAATTATGTTGATGATAAATCCCTTTTTACTTAAAAAATTGCCTGTAAATTTCATTTGCTTTTTATTAATACAAGCAATATAATGCAGTTAATAAATTATAGTACCACTATTGGGTATCTGCCCAATGCCTCAAGCACTCTTTGAAAGCAGATTACCAGCACTTTCTTTCCTATCTATTTATTTTAGATAATGTAAAACGTTCTTTCATATTTAAATGCATAATAGAAGTAAGAATTTATCACAGCTGTGCAACTAACCATTATTTGCATTTTATTTTCAAAGTGGATGTAATGTCCTGACACAGCAGTCTCGAAGAAACTGTGTGGGTCTAGACACTACTAGAAATTTTATTTACCGGACACACTGGAGAAGCTTTCACTGTTCAGTGTGCAAACTCTGTTTAATCTTTGACTGACCAGGCACAATGGATGCATCTTTTTCAACATTAGCACTACTATTTCCTTCTACTATTTTAGTAATATTAATGACTACTCATATGACTAAATTTTTTTGCATGCATAAATGTTTATAGAACTAAGTTTACAGTATACTTTAATAAAAATAAAATTCTAGTCAAGTTAAATAATTGTGAAGTGTGTTACTTATCATTTAATAATTCCTGAAGAATTTTAGAAAATTTAGAATACATTTTCCCTAGACATTTATTAATATTTATCTCACAGTCCATAAAAAACAGTATAAAATGTACATGTTTTCTTGCTACTTACATATATATATATATTCTTATAAAGTTATGTATTTCATATTACTATGTATTTCCCAACCCTACAGTGCAAGTATGGCTAACAGTTGGACTCAATGATCATAAAAGTCTTTTCCAATCTAAATGATTCTGTGGTTCTGTGATTTACAGCTCATGACGTATTGATAAACCGTTGATTTTCTATGTTTTACTTTCTGTTGCTCAAGGTGAGTGTCTACTTTCAAAACCACTATCTGTCATTTCTCCAAGCTGGACTTTATGATAGGAGGAATTTTCATGTATCAAGGCTGGATAAGCACCACAATTTCCCTCTGCAACACGAGAGGGTCCAGACCTAAGAGTATGACAAAATACATACATAATAAATAGTTAAAGATCCGTTTCAAATGTATTATTAAAAAAAAAAAAATAATAAAAGAAACAAACAGCAACTCCAGCAGACACCACTAGAGTTCTCCTTCTCCCAAATATCCCTAGCACCATCCTAAACCCTGTTTACCCCAGAAACCTGAACTGTGGACAGACAGAAGAGGAGAGAGAGAGAGAAAATTCAGACACAATAAAACTCTGAGGGGAAAAATATGTGGAAGGAGGAGGCAGCAGCGGCCTGGGGAAGGGATTGAAAAGTTTCCCCTGGCTTAACTTCTCCCCCCCTGCAGCAGCAGAAGCAGCACCAGCAGCACAAGGTGAGAGAGACTTTTAAGTCTGGGGAGGAGGGGTGTGTGTGCGGGAGGGGGGGTGAATTTACAGCCCTGTGGATATTTCTGTGTCTGCCTCCCTGGCTTTGGGGTGCGAGAGACACCGTGTCTCATGCTGGGTGGATTTTTTTTTTTTAATATGATGGAGGATTATAAACATGGCGCCTTAAAAAAACTACAAAATCATGTACACACTGTTCCAAGGAGATGGGGGAGAGGGGACAGGGGAAGGGCTGGGAACCAGGGGAGGGGGCAATCCTTCCCCGCGGGGTGCCGTATGAGGAGGGGGGAGCAATTATACTTAATAATAAAATGTGTGGGGCTGCGGGGGGGAGATGGAAGGCGGGATTTTTTTATTATTATTATTATTTCATTTTTCGGAGTGGGCAGGATTATCTGGCAGCCCGCTTGGAAAGCGAGGAGGAGAAGGGGACGGCGGCGGAGCGCGTGTGATTATTAACGGCGATTATTTTTGTCCCCACACCTTCCCCGGTCGAATTTCGGCTGGGAGGCGGCGGCAGGTCCCCCGCGCCCCCGTGCCGAGTTGCAGCCAGCCCCGGGGCCGGGGCGGGAGGAGGTGGGGTGGGGAGAGGGGCTCTCCGGAGAGAATCGCGGCTTCCAGCACTCCGCGCGGGCCTGCAGGGCGCGGGGGAGCCGGGGACTCGCGTGAGAGGCGAGGCCGGGCAGGGTGTGGTGCAGCCCGGCCTCAGCCCCGTCACCCCCCGGCCCCGCTCTCTCCTACGCGCGGGGCCACCGCTTTGCTCCCCACTCTCCCCCGCTTTCCTTTCGCTCACACACCCCCGCCGCCGCCGCATTTCCTCGCTGGGGAGGGGGATGCCTGCTTGGAGGACGGGTCTTGGCCCGAGTAATGGCAGCTGCTCGACAGCGCCGAAGCTCCACAGGAGAGAGACGGCGGGGCCCCCGCAGGCCGGGCGAGGGGCCATGGCTGCCGTGCCCGCGGGGGGCAGGGGAGGGGACGGGGAAAGGGTGAACTCAGAGCCCCAGCCCTCCTCCCCCGGCGGCTGCGGGCGGTGCCACCCCCGCGGCCGGGACGGCCTCGCTGGCCGGCGGGGCAGCCGGGGCCCGGCATCGCCTCGCCCCCCGGCACGGCCCCGGGGGCTTCGTCGCCTACTCCGTGTGCTCTGGGGCAGGGCCCAGGGGCAAAAGGGGGCGATTTCTCCGCTCTCCCCTGCCCGGCTCCCCGCGCCCTCCGGGAGCAGCGCTCTCGCTGCCCCCAGCCGGGAAGGGCCCTCCCGGGGCTGTGCCGGACTCGGCGGTTCGGGGAATGCGAACTGGCGACGGGCTCGCTTTTGTTGGCGTTCTGGAGAGCTTTGTGTGTGTGCACCCCCGAAGCCGTGTCCGCAGATAACTCCCTCGGTGCGCTTTGGGGGGTGTTCGCCTTCACCCGCTCCCTCGGGGCTGCTCAGAGGCCTGTGTCCTTTCTTTTCGGGGAGAGGATGGAAGTGTAGGTGTGGGAGTGCCCGTGGTAAGGATGATGGGGAGCTTCGGTGCGCTTTCCTGACCTTCCATGTGTTCCAGAAAACAGCCCCCCTGTAAAATGCTGATGTTAAGGATTTGGGAAACTTTGTGTGTCTTTTTGGGCTTATCCTGAAACCAGCAGACTTTGGGAATTTGTGTTTGGTCTTCTGTGAACTTTACAGATGCTAGAGATGGGGTGGTGTGGGAAGAGAAAAAGGGGTTAAAAAACTTTAATTCGGTGCTGGCTGGTTTTATAATTTAACTTGGAATCATCTGGCATGGTCTCTGTATTATAGGAGTAATTTTATTTACTGTGGTTTTAAGAAGATCTTATTGCAGTAGAAAAGAAAAAGAGTGGAAAATGCTTAATTGTCCTAGATAACAGTGATGTTTTTTCATTTCTCTTGCTTTTGTAGGAAATTGTATAATTCTTTCGGAGTGAATGCTGAGACAGGTGTGAGGAGGGGGGAAAGTGAGAGGGGAAATGCCAGTTTGTGGTTCAGGTTGCACTCCTTTGGGTTTTTCTAGTTCCTCATCCTTCAGTATGAAGGATCTGGCATCTCTCCACGTTTGGTTTTTTTTTTTTTTAAATTATCAACCACTCTTGAGTGTGCTACAGAAAGTCTTTTGGGAAGTGGACTGTTTGCTGACTAATGTTTTGTATAAAAGTGGAAGTGCCCACAAAATAATTCCCACTTTTATGGGCTTTACGGCCTTAATTAATTCCCACTGTGGATTTATGGCCTTAAAATGCCAGCTTTTCCATGCCTAATCAAAACCTCTCTGCTTTGACCAGATAGTTGCATGGAGAAAGGAAGGAAGGGAATGATTCATGGGGTAGGTAGTTCAACAGAGAGCACTTTTTCTTGCTGATTGTGAGTTTGGTTTTAGTGAGTGGGGAAAAAAGTGATTGTGTTGATGGCTCTGTTGGTTTGGCTATGGATGGCGGTCTCTGCATCTGCAGCTGATATTTGGTATCGGGTTCAGTAGCAAAGGTCTGAGTGAGCAAAATGACTCTTCCACTCCACTTCATGAACTGGATAATGTGATGGAAATTGTCTTGTCAGCTTTGTAAGAGGAGTTGTGAGTCTGTGGATGTTGGGTGGGGGTCTTAAAACTTTGGTGATGTGCTAGAAGATACTCTTCAACAGTTTGAAGCTTTGTAGCCAAAATTTTGCAGGGTAGTTCACCTCTGAAGATGTTGTTTGTTTTGTTTTTTAAATCTAAGCAAGAACTTGCAGCTATTAAATATAAATGTAAAAAACCAAATTGAGTTTGTTCAGTAGAAATCAAAATTCTTAGTAGTTTGACACAGTCCTTCTGTAGTATGAGCCAGAGCAATGCTTCATAACTTTTCAGGGAAAAAGTGAGCACTATTGGAGTGACAAGAATTTCCTGACTGGAATTGCTGAATTGCTGTGCACACAAAAGAGGGCTGCTAGGTCGTGTTCTGTGGGCATCTCCTGGTCAAGTGTCCTGGAGCAGAGAGGAGAAGGGATTGTTCAGGATTACCTGAGGCTTCTGCAGCAGAAGAGCCTGGATGGTGTTTTCGGCCTTAAGGTCATCTCAAAAGCAAGTGAGACGGTGAAAGGCTGTGAAGTGTGTTTGGTATTTCTGCCTGCACGTAAATAAAACGTACTGGGTGCTGTTAGTGACGTGGTGCTCCCTGAGCAGATGGACTATGAATTTGGCCTCAGACTCACCTTGAAGTGGCTCAGGCTCAGCCTAGACCATTGTGCATTTCTGCTGGTGCACCACAGCTTGGGGACCACTGAACTGGGCCATATGCACTCACTGGGTTAGAATAAAATACTTCAAAAGGAAATAGATAAAAGATAACATTGAAGATATTTTCCTTATTTTAGGCATCTAACCGTCTCTGTAGATGTCTGCATTATCTAGTTAGTTAACAAATTGTCTCATTTCACACAGTTTGAGAATGAGGGGGAATTTTAGAATTAGGAGACATGTTTTGACATTGAGGACCCAATTTCAGTCAGCTAAAGTTCACAGATTTTGGCCATACCTGTAACTAGTTTTCATAGTAACGGCCTTCCCCCGTCCTTCAGAGCATTTATCTCTGGAAGTGTGTGAAGACTTCAGGCTGTGTGAATCAGTCCAGGCTGAAAGTTCTGAAAGAGGGACAAGGTGGTGATGAAGATGTCTTCAGGAAATTTCTGATTTGCTTCTTAAATGGCTTTTTAGCTAGATCCAGATTAGAATAAATGTCAGTAAAAGATGTCTTATACCCATAATGCAGGTTGTTAAAAATGCTAACTAGAACTATAAACAAAATTAATCTGTGCAAGGTATATGTGCTTCACACTGGTAATGAACTTGGTTCGTAAAATGTGGAATTGTTTCAAATTACTGGCAAAATGCACACAAGATTTTACTCCTGAATGAGGTAGAGTTTGGAGATTTTTTTCAAAAGTTAGGTCAGAATTGTTGGACCAATTCTTTTTCTCATATCTGGCCAGCAAATATATAAATTTGTTTCAAATCCCACCCCCTGATTTTATTAATTGCAGTGGTTTTCCTTCCATATAATAGGACTTTGTTTAGCCATCCTTCTTGCTGTGATTGTTTAGGAGGTAATGTCAGAGCATGTTCTTTATCTGCAGAGGGTTTTGTGCCTTGGTTTTTGTTGAGTTTATTTAGTCTCAGGATGTGGTGAACACTCCCATATTACGTGTGTAGTACCTGGAGCATGGTGCCCTTGGTAGCTGGGCAGTGCAACATATGTCATCTTTTATACAGCTCATACATTTTAGGCTCTCAGTGTTGCTTGTGCTAAACATTGTGAACAAAGATTATTCTTGTCAGGTTCTGGATCATTTTTCATCAGTTGAATGTAAATTTAGCTCATAATTGGGTTATTGTTCTAAGGTTTAATCTTCCAGTCCCGAGAGTACAGCCTGCAAAATAGGTAGTTTATAAGATGACATAATGACTCAATTTTTCAGGAATTTCTTTATTTTTTATTGGTGAGAGTATATGAAATGCAAAACAAATGTGGAAAAGTCCACAAACACCTTCATTCCTGGGTGTAGAGGAGGTTGCACCAGAGTGGCTGTGTAAAGTACAATAAACACTGTGGCCTCAAGCCTGCACAGGTGAACTCCTGCAGCACGTGGGGCCATCTGATTTCCAAGGCCTCTCCACATGCAACTCCCAGGACTGGATCAAGCCCATGTTTTTCACCATATTTTCAATTGTAGTCTTTAAACATAATTTTATCATCTCTTTAAACCAGTGTCTGCCATAAAGTAAATTCTGAAAGCCTGAACTCTGTATTTTATTTATTTCTATAATTCTGTGAATATTGAATTATATGGAAAAAAAAAAAAAAAGAGGGGTAAACCTAGCATTTTAATAAGATTTCATTCATATTTATTTCTTCTCTTTCTTTTCCTTCCTGAAATGACCAGGATCTTTTAGTCCTGTGGGCAGGCAGCAGGCACAGTGGTGATACATACTGACATGTCCATGAACCCAAGCTGAAGCTCATGGTGTCTAATTTTAGCCAGCTTTGGTAATATCCCATTGGAGCCTGATCCTGTAGCTGTACCATGTTGATAAATCCAAAGTGTAGCTATTCAGAGTTTTGTGTTCAAAAAAACTGGTTTTGATTTTCTTCCAATCTCTCATTTTACACTTCACTAGAATGCAAAAGTGTCTGTTATGAAAATACAGAGACATGTAATTTGAGTTTAAAGTATGTTACTGATTAAAAAGGCAGTAGTATTTGTAATTTCAAAATTAGAAATATATTTAAAAATACAAGCAAAATATGGTTTATTGGTGTGCTTACTAACAATCAGAATATCTTTGCATAAACCTTTACACTGTATTTAATTTTAAATTCCAGGATTAAATAATTGCAGAATAAAACATTGTGAGTTTATGAGTCTTCATACAACTCTCACGTGTAGTATCATATAAAACTAGTTCTTAACAAATAATTTTACCACCAGACACAGTGAAATTAAAAGTACAAAATCCAGTTATTCATCAAAAAATTAATTTAAAAATGCCAACAGAAATACCAGTAATATCCCATTCACCCTTTTTGTGGAAATTGCATTTTTTGCATGCACAGAACTGGGCTCACTGTCTTAATTAATTTTTTATCCATAATAGGATACTATTGATTTGAGGTCTAGTAATTTTTAAAAAGAAGAGTTAAACATATTCCTTCTTACCTCTCATATCTCCTATGTTGGTTACTGTGTTAAATATTAAACCATCTTGCGTTATATTCAAACCTATGGTTTTAATGCAGCTGACTTAACTATATTTTGGTTACAGAGTGTAGGACTCTGCTAGCAGATGTAGTAGTCCAAATCAGTGTTTTGGCAAGTGGGTATTTGTACTTTGATCCTGTGCACTTAGGGCATGGCATTGTTATCTGGTCTTTTAGAGAGACGTGGATGGGAGTTGCATGCTGTGACTCACGGGACATGGCACTTAGTTTACTAATTTTAGCAGAGCGATTCTTATCTGTCAACCTTAGGTTTTATTTGAACCTTCTGGAAAAGCGATGAAGTGAAGCAAAATGGAGTTGAGAGAAAATGATTAGCAGAATCCCAAAGTAGCTAGAAATAGTATGCAGTGAAAAAGAAATTAAAAGTATGTAAGATATGTTTATTGCTCAACAAATCTTTAAGATCTGAGAGACTGATCTGAGAGCTTTATCTTTCTTAGCACGCTATCATTTTCTGTTGAGTCTCACACAATATTTATGCATTCAGTAAGAGAGGATCTCACACTACATATACCTGTTTGCAATTACGGATGCTTCTCAAGTCAGAAACCAAGTACCAGCCAAGTCTGCATTGGCTGCTTGTGCCTTAGTACTATTTTCTTGGTGTCCTTGCTTGTAAAAGAAAACTTCCGAAGAGGAGATAGTCTGTGTCTTGCGTAACATTGCACTGTGTGCATTCACATGCACAAATTAAAGTGGAAGTTCTGCCTCAGAATGATGGGGGGTTTCTCTAGTTTTCCTTCTGGTCAGTTGTTAATTTTGTGATCAGTGTCTTAGGACCTGTCATTGACTTCAGAGACAAGCTGAAACCTAGAGTTTATGCATAATCTCCTTCCCCCAAGCAATTACGAAGATCCAGGTTCAAAATTGTACAAAATCAAAACAAAAGAATTGCTATTTCATAAAATGTAATCACAGGCCACACAGTCACTGATTGTTCACTGATGAAAATTGATATTCGCTGCAGAAAATTCATTGTTACCCATAGATTAATATTAATATAATGATGGAGACCTTGATCATATAAGCACTTGTTTCCCACAGGCATGAAAATGCATAGGCCTTGGAGCATATTGATGAATAAGTTTAGTTCCACAAAATAGTTTTAAAAATTAAAACCTTACGTATGACTCCAATATTCACGGAAGAACACAGTCAAAATTAGTTGTGCCGATATAATTTTATGTAATGCTGTATTTTTGGTTCTTCTACTGGAGTTACAGAGCAGTGTTACACGGGCATTTTTATGCCTTTTCAATATCAACAGTATGACTTGGTTTTTTGCACATGCTAAATTTTACATTAATGATTGTTTCCATTGAAGTTAAGGCACTTTTCCTACATGTACATTAGTCTTTGAAGGAATTTACAGTGCTTATGAGAAGAACGGAGAAAATGTGGATAGTATTTTTCTATTAGTGATTTCTGCCATTTTCTGTATGTCTTAAATCCTGTGTGTTATAGAAAACCTTAATTATAGATAAAGAAAATGGTAAAAGAATAAATTCTTACTGGAAAAGCCAATGCTGTTATGAGAAGAAAGGTTCATTCTTACGTGAGGAAAGCTAGAAAACGGGTATGTCAGGAAACTGTGTATTTTAACATAGTTTCAAAATTATGGAAATCGTGAATGTGCAAGAAGGTTAAGTAATCTCTTTTTTTTTTTTTTTAATCATAGAACATAAATTAAAAACATGAATTCTGAAAGCTATCTTGATTCATCCTGTTCTTATCATTTACCTGCCAACAGTAGGCAAATCTAGGCAATTCTTTTTGCTCCATGCAACAGATTGTTTAGAGAGAGTAATGTTCTCCTCACCTTGTGCTTCTATTCCTTCTTTGTTAAACATTCAAAATTGCAGAAAACCTTTTTTCTTTCTTTTTAATTAGAACCAAAGAATTGTTATTACTTGTTTTCCTAGGAACCAGAATGGCACCATTTTTAGCTTCACACAACTACAGCTGAGCATTTAGGACGTTACTAAGAACTGGCTGCATGCACCTTTTCTAAGGAAGCTTCAGTGTCAGTCATCACATGCAAGCTGACATTTGAATACAATACAGCACACTGAATAATTTGGTATTGGCTCTAACATTAAAAAAAACAAAAAGGAAAATAAAAAGAGAATTTAAATTTTTTTTCCCGAATAAAAATAGCTTTCTTAAAACTTTTTTTGATCATAATAAAATGTGAGGAACAGTGAGAAGGGATGTACACTTAGCTCACAGATAACTTAGGGTGTCTCACCTCTTAGCAGTGTGCCTAGAATGGAATATCAGGCTGTTTTAAAGCTGCCATATTAAAATTTTGTTTGTTTGTTTGTTTGTTTGCATGTTAAAAGAAAATGTTTTGTTTCACTAACATTACTTTTTGAAGGAGAGTGCTTATGCATACCTGGAAGCATTTCAGACTGACAGTGTTGGAAAGTGAGAAATGTGGACACTCTCAATCTGTAATTGTGTCTTTCAGTTTTGTAGATTTGTGTTCATCTTCTGCTTACTCTGACCTGAAGTAAATAGACTTACAGGAAATATTTGTTGTAAGAAAGAGATTCTTCCTTTTCCTGCACACTTTCCGCTCTGCTGGCTCCCAGAAGGCTTCTTTGTAAATCTCCTAATTGGAAGCATACTCCTAACTTCTCTCTGGTTCCAGACATGAAATTTCCTCTTGTTATTGCACTTGCACCTTCTAGGAAGTACAGAGTCAACCATCTCCAAGAGCCAGTTGTATTGGTTATTTTAATTCATGCTGATATTCTTTTTCTCAGTAGTTTTAAAAAGTATTATAAAAATACACCATTTTCCAGTCAACTAAGTAGTAGCCTAATTTGTAGCACTAATTCCTGGAAACATGTAGCTCTCAATAAAATGGAAGGACTTGTTCCTCACACAGGCATAGGAAACACCAATAAATATCAGCTAAAGCTGCGTGGTGGCGCAGATGCTTGGAGTACAGGTGCACCAAGGAGTGAGGAGCTGAACATGGTTTGCTCTGCCAAGTTGGTGGATAAGCCGTTACAGTGTTTCCTGGGCCGATGGGAAGGAATGGTATCCAAATTTCTGCTTGGCTCCTCTTCCACGAGAACTGCCTTTCTTGATGAAACTAGCATGTCTTGTAATCCAGAGCCATGAGATGTCTCCTAAAAAAGGTGTCAAAAATCAGGCAGTTTTCTGAGGTAAAAAGCTGCAGAATATTTGTTTTCCGTACTACTTCCAAATAATAGTAATTTAGATTATAGCTCCTGTTTTTACACATGTAGAAGTTTTATTTGTTCCGTTTTTTGAATGTTTTAATTTCTTTTTCCTGTAATTACTGAATATTTTAGCTGTAATGTTGAAACCTACTGCTTTTTAGGTCAAGCCTGTTCTGTCCTCTCCACATGCCTTGCAGCCTCCCACTGCAGTGCTCTTTCTCTTTGCACATTTTCCAAGTGCTTCTTCCTAGGTTGCAGAAAAGAGCCATGTTATACCTGCTTCTCTGAGGGATTTGATGGAGATAAGAGACCTCGAGGGGTGAGTTAGTGAAAGGCTGTAGTGGTTGTCTGTTGAGTACCAGTAAGAGCTGGGAAATGCACATATGAAAGGAAGAAAGGGAGAGTTTGTTGTGAGATGAACATTAAGTGGAAGTCGAGGTACACCCTTGTCACAGGAGACAGGACCACTGACTTTGCTAACATCATTTGGTGCAGCTCTGTTGGCTTTAGTGGAGCAATATTAGTTTACACCTGCAGAAAATTTTCTCCTGAATCTCTGGGAATGAGAATATAAAATGAAGTGTTTATGGGTGAGTGACAGAGAGGGTGCATGCGAGAGAGCGCGCACACACACACTTTCAGGCCTGATTGATTATATGAAAAAAACCCTGGAGTTGAAAGAACATTATTTTAAATTAACATTCATTATCTTCACGCGTGAGATAACAGTTCACTTTGGACCAGATCCTAACACCATTATGTTTCCTGAGCAGAGACTGCTTTTTGCCTGAGTGAGGTTACTCAGTATGAGAATGGCAAAAATGTAGTCAGATCTTTGACAATTAAAATATGTGGTTTAGTCACTATATATTAAAACAAAGCTGTGTTATTTCTGTCAGGAAAACATGTATTTTTTTTCTTTTTAAAATAAATGGTTACATTTTCTTTGAAACGTGAAATAAAAAGTAAGGTACCTTTTTTTTTTTTAGGTCTCATCTTATGCCTGGAAAAGCTTGCAGCCATTTTAATTCATGCTGCATTCATTGATCTAGCAGTTAAATCATTTAATCACTGTGTAGCTAGGTCATCTACCTATGGGACACTGTTAAAGTGTTCAGTAATACACTTTGGGTTATTAGCTTCTAAATGTCACTTTTGAAAAACAAAAAGCAAAAAACCTATGAACACCCCAGTTAACTGATGAACATTATAAAGGAAAACACAATGTGAATTCATGGTCTTATCACTCAGCTCTTTTTTGTTCTGTACATAAGTATAAAAAAAGCACATCATAGCAAACAAAGGAAAAAATCTAATTTTGATATTCTTTGGCAGTTCTTTTAAATACAGAGTTTTGCAACATTAAGTCATCTAATTAGGCAGCAGCTTGCTACGAAATATTTTCATAACAGACATTGCGAGCATGAATATGAAAGCCACATTTTAAAATTATAACCCCAAATAACTCTCTGAATTTAAATATTACTCTGAAAGTGGCTTATTCTGTAAGTATAATCTTGTGAAGGAAAGTGAGAGAAGTTTGTATTTTATGTCAACAGCACTAGAAAACTTAATACCTTAGACTTAAATGCTGCAACTATAGAAACCAAATAATCTGAATACATAAAAAGGGAAATAAGTGTAGCAGCAGCTAATAGGTAGCAGTGAAAAGCAGAGGAAAATGTCGTGATGCTTGTAAGTGTCCTGTATTTTCTGAGAGGGAGCTACTCACAATGAAATAAATCTCTTGGTATGCAGTAAGCAAGTATCTTGTCCAGAGAGAGATGGCAAATTCTTTGGCAGCGATGCACTTGGCACCAGCAGTTTTTAAAGGGTCACCCATGTGCTTTTCAGTTATTTCCCTGCAAAGCTGAAAAGTGAAGTTCATGCTCTTGTGAGGTATTGTTGTCTGAGCGCAGGTGGAACAAGAAAGTAGTTTCATATGAAGATGGGAACTGGATTTCCCTCTTGTTCAATGAAGGCTCAGAATCCAGACATGCCAATTCCATCTGCTTGTGTTTGGATCCCTTGGCTTATTTCCTTGTGTTTTCCTGACGTACACTGAAAGCTTCATCAGATGAGAAGGTATGATCACGTTAAGTATCTTTCTGTAGCTTCAGCAGAGAGACTCTAAAGAGAGGAGAGGGTCAGTTGTTCATCTTACTTGGTGTTTTCTTAATTAGCTAAGTTTTCAATGGTTTCACTCTCTGACATCTAATAGCTCCTCTGCTTTATTATGTTGCTTTATTACAATTTTGGTAAAACTTCTTGTTATACTTTCATCTGGGCATTCTGGGATGTCATTCCTTTTTTGAAGTAATGTCATGATATACGTACATGATGAGTCCGACAGTAGAGGAGGAATTTGACTAAAGGTTTAATGAATGCCATTCCACTGCTGAGTAAGACCTCAGTGAGGCAGTTTAAATAGGGATCTGATACTTTTGCTCGCTTTCTTTTGGAAGAACATTGAAAGGGCTGCAAACTCAGACGAATGTGCTGTGTCCTCACTGCGTATTTCTTTACTAGTAAATAGGGAATTCAGTCACGGAAGGCAACTCGGTGAGGTTAAAGAAAGAACGGTGCTGAAATCAGCAGCATGTCAAAGGAAAATGAGAATTCAGTGACAATAAAAGCAAAGTGTCAGTGTTAATGCAACATACTTTCAGGTTTTGGAGAGCTGAAGATGCCTCTTAAAAGCGGGTTTGGGTGTCTGAATTGCAGTTTAGGAGCTGTCAAAGGGCAGGGTGATAAAGAAGGCTTGAAGTCCTGGCAGGAGAGCAAACAAGCATCCCTCGAGCTCAGCCCGTTCTGGTGGGTGTGGTGACCAGATGATTATCAAACAATATATGAAATGCAATATTGCAGTGGGTATCAAACCTTTTCACATCTACGTTGCTAAATTTAAGGAACAAAAAGACCTCTTGACAGCTTGAAATTACAGCCCTGGTTTCCAACCTTTCTTCCGAGTTCCACTGAATTAATGAAATTAACTGAGCTGCCAGACCGGGTGGAGAGCTGGTGAGCCGCTGTCGCAGGAACCCCACATCGGGCAGAAGTGCTGATTTACAGTCGCTTTGTCTTGAATTTAAATGATGACCTTCACTTCCTGCGTCTCAGACTACTGCAGGCTGCAGTGGAGGTAGCCTTGAGAAGGTGTTTGCTAATGAGGCTCTAGCACCTTTGATAGCCATGCTAGATAATCAGAAAGTGACAGATGATGGTGTACTGTGTTTGGAAATTTCTTTAAAGTATATGTTTATGTACTTACAATTTTGACCCATTCAAGCCATTTGTATGATCTGTTGGTGTTTTCCACAAGAGTAGGGATGTTGTTCTGGCCGAATTCCAGTTTGGCTGATTACATTCTGAGTACCTACATTTCTGTAAAGTTTCATCTGGGTTTTGTTACTGTTGTTTATTTAAATAGTAATGCATATGTGCTTGAAAACTTCTAAAATAACAGCACAGGATAAAAAAGTTAGGAAAATCCCTGCTTCAAATTAAATTCAGTATTTGTGCAAGACTAAGTATAGTGTGGCATGATACAGCATAGAAAAAATATGAAGTGGCATATTCAGTAGTAGCATTCATAGAAGAGGTTGGTTTTCAGAGTTTACGAAATAGGTTAAGTTGCTGAGTAGTGTGCACTGTTAAACATATGATATATTGTGCAGCAGAAATGGATATAATTCACTGGTAGGAGAAATAATGCTTGTTTGTATTGTAGTTAAACTGTATATATTTTTACAAGGTTATCAGGCATGGATTTTACATGTGTGTCAAGGGAGTGGGAGCCAATTTATGTGGTGATGTCAAAAGGACTTAGGCAATCACAGATCTGCACATGGCAGTCATCTCCTGGCACAGAAATGTTTCTCTTCTACGTACAAGGGCACATTTTATCATTTACCACTCAGTCTCTCAGAATCCTACTTAAATTACAGTAGGAAGCACTTGCTGTTTGTTACTGTAGAATAAGAGGTAGGTTAAAAAGTACCCAAGCCACATCCTGTTGTGGAGAGTTATTTTGCAGAAATATAAATTTCAAAGCTGCAGCTTGCTCTTAAAACTAATTGATATTAATAATAAAATCAATATTAACCTGGAATGGATTTTCAGAGGAGTTTGAAATAATCCAGTATTAGACCATACTGCACAACCATAGCAGTCTAATATTTACAAGAACTGTCGCAGTGTTCTTCCAAAAATAACTTGTCTGTTTAGAGATGCTTCATCCACAGTGCAATATGTACCCCATTAGACAAAGATACTAGAAGTAAATGGAAAGACAGTTTTCATTTTGAAAATTATTTAAAGAAAAATGCTTTTGACTAGTACTTGTGTGTGAAATCATACCCAACTCAAATAGATTGTTCACAAAAAGTGATTTGGGGTTTCTTTAGTTTTCTAGAAATGGGAAAAAAAGTTTTGAAGATATCTTAGAATTTACATATTAACACTGGTGGTTTTATTGTTAGTAGTTCTTTTTATGTAGCTTCATTTCTAGTAAAAATAGTAAATAATGTACTGGGTACTTATGCAACAGAAAAATTTACGACAATGTATGTGCTTCTGAAAATTGCAGTTCTTTTAATTTTGGTCTGTTCAGTGGTTTGGCCTTGTTTTTGGAAATAATTTTTCTGTGTAACCCAGCTTAAGTAATTTTACCTATTTCTTCTGTATCAAACCCCGTGAAAATGCCATCACAAGCCCTTGTGATGTCAGCCAGCCTGTCGTGTGTAAGTGAAAGGGTTGAAGCCCTGTCTGTCAGTGCTCTGGGACAGACAGGTATCTTACCCACTTTAGTGTCTGTCCAGTTGGATTTTTTTTTTGTCATCTGTGGACTTTTTTCTATGAAAAGAAATCAGCAATACTTCATTGAGGAAAGCCATCCAGCATCCATATGCTGCACATTGTGGGAATGAGATCCATGTGGCTTCCTACCTTGTTTTTTTTTTCTCCTTCTGTATCATTTATTAAAGCTGTTATGGAATGTCTGCTTAAGGCTAAAAGAGTTTGAATTCTCACATAGCCTCATTAAGGTCTTGGGCTTGGTGTTTACTACTTCTGCTTTCATCAAGGCCACTTCCTCAGAGGCTTTTGCAGGAGACACATATGTTCTTATGAATAACATTCTTCATTTTTTGTCTCAAATCATGGTAGAATTATACATTTTAATCAGCAGGTTTTATTTAAACTCAAAATTTTATTGCTGGTGTTCTGCCTCTAAAGCAGAATTTGTTATTTTATACTTTTATGTCGTGGGTTGTCTACTTCTATATTCACACATTTAAATGCTTCAGGCTATTCATTGTGTGTTTTCTTGGGGGCTTTAACAGTTCAGCCATTTCCACGCAGACTGTCGAAGTCAGTTGGAGACTGTGTCAAAATCTGCTATCAGACTGCTAAGATGAATCTCCCACTGTCACTACAGAGTAATTCTCTAGAGCACAAAACATTGTTAAGGAATAGTTGAGGTACTGGAGGTGATGCTATCTGTAGCTCCATCAGTAGCTTCACCATGTGCTCTTAGTGCTAGAATGGTTTCTGTAAAGGACTCCATGACCTCAGGTGCTTAGTGGCCAGGTGTAGCTGTTGAAGTCACTATGATAAACTGTACTACTGCACTCAAAATAGAAAAAGGATTTACCAAAAGGCAACTTTTTAAAAATATGTTTAGTTCACATAAACGTTTTCTATTTTGATTACTTTGTTCTCCCTCAGAATTTTTAAAATTTATCTGAATTTTCTTTCTGTGGCTGAGAGGAAACCAAAAGTGGCACAGTCAGTACCTTATATACTTACTCATTGCAAACATACAAGACTAGTCTTAAGTGAAAGGACATACATGTAGTCCAGTAGGTTCAATATACATGAAGCATTCGTGTCTCAAAGAATTCTGGTTATTGGTAAGCAGCGTCTCTTTATTTTAGCTGTAAATTTAAACTTCGAACAATGAACGTGCTTGGACTAGTGATGTGCATATTAGGTTAAAAAAAGAACAAGATTTTAATAGGAAAGAATTATCACAAGACAAAACAGCGCATGATCTCATTAGCATTTATGGATTGCTAAACTGCAGTTTAAAAGTCACATTTCTGTCTGAAGAAGTTTTCCACAATAGTCATACAAGCAACATTAAACAGTGTTGTTTAGTTTGTTTACTTAGGGTCAGATTTTCAATGATCAGAGTGATTAAAGTTTCAGTTGTCTGCAAAGGCAGCACTAATTAGCTGCAATTGATGTTAGTGGTACTTTGAATAACTGTTGGTTCTGAAAATCTCATCATGTATGGACGTCATATCTGTTTTCAGACATCTTTGAAAATCTGGCCCTTAGGACAGTTTACATCTTTCCTGCTCTTGTTTCAGTGGTTTTCCCTTAGCAGTTCCCCATTTTACTCCGCTCAAGAAGGTCCACCAATTTTAAACAGTATTTTGTAGTAATTTCTGTATCTTAAGAGTTTATACTTGTCAGGAGGGATAGATTGACAGAAGAGACTTGGCCCTGGCTTTCCATGCAGTATTTTACTTCTTTGCTGTAATAACGTAAATAGTTCTTAGGATAATTCTTTTCATCCATAGATGTTTAAGTGCTGCAGAAAAGGGATCAGTGTAATTAGTTTTGCATTTGGAAATGGTAGAGATATGCAGTGACTTGCCTGAAGTTAACTAGCACAGGAGGCGACTACCAAGTTCGGAGCCCTGGCGCTCAGTCGGCTTCCTTCAGCAAATGGAGTTTCAGAGTGCTTGATCTATCCACACAAAATAACCAGACGAGAATCTTCTAAATGTAGTGATTTGGTACTTACACAGTGTGAGTCATGTTCTGGGATGCTGGCAGTGTTTTTTTGTGATATTTCCGTTTCACATTCAGCTTTGGGGGCTCAGCAGGGGCTTTTGGTCTGGTTGCCATGTGAAGTTCATCAGGGGTGACGGGGAAAGCAGCTTAATGTGCTCATGTTATTTTTGTCTATATTAGAAATTTGTGATGGGGACTGTTTCTGTTTTCCATAAAGTCACCAAAATAGTGCATTGACTGTAAGCTAACTGGAGGTGCCCAGGACTATTAACAGCAGAATTGCCTGGACAGTGTTAGTTATTGAGTGTAATTATTTTGATCTCATGGAGAGCAAAGCATAAAAACCACTTATGAGACTTCCTAAATTGCACACCCTGTTAATTGTGGTGCTGAAGTTGGGTACCTTCACTAGGCCTTCCAGACACAGCTTTTTGTGTAATGGTTCCTCAACTGTAAAATGAAAAAAAAAGAAAAACAAATCTTACGAAGTGCTGTGGGCATAAAAATGTTCAAGGCTACAAGATCCTCAGCCAAGACGGTTTGCAGAAAAAACACTAATAACCTTATCCAGCTGCTACTCACCATGGAGTACTTACTATTCCTCTTGCCTTGCTTTCTCAAAATTGACTGTAGAGGAATCTCTGCTGTAGGTACTGTGAGAGCTCTTGGCCCAGCTTGTTTGCTTTTCTCTACCCCATCAACGAAAGTGGATTAGAGCAAACTTTTCAGGCAGGAGAATACACATGTGGTTATTCTTCCTTAAATTAATTCCTGTAACTTGCTCAGCTGAGGTTTGTTCCTGATCCCAAAGGCTAGAGACCCTTGCCTCCAAGGATTCAACTAGCCAACACTAGTGGCCCCAAGCTAAGGACGGATTTCTCCTTAGGGCTCCTTCTCTTCAGCTCTGCAGAAAGGCTCAGGATACTTAATGTTTTCTTCAAATGAAAAGATTCTTCAGATTCCTTGTAGCAGAGTCAGTTCTACTCAGAGCCTGATTTAGAGAAAGAACTGGTATTTGTGGGCCTTACAGGTGTCTTAGATGGGAAGGCATCTGGTTGAAACATGCAGGTCTGTTTGCTGAGTCAGTAAAAATACCTAATCTTTATCACTTTTATTTAAAACTTGCTTATATTAATAAACCAGGATTTAGATTTGTTGTGACTTAGATGTTGACATTGATCTCCCAACAGAGAGGCTGAAACTATGCCGTTACTTATGTTACCTTCTCCATCTTTAGCCCTGGGATATCCCATATATTTGAGTAGCTTCATGTCATGCACCAGGAATTCAGTAAATGTGTCTTTGATCAATCCCTGTGGTTCTTATGATCTCTACAAATATGTCTAGAGGGAGGTGATTGTGGAAGAGAGTAAAAAGCCACATAAGCCACAGTATTAGTGTGAGGATGACAACACACAACCAGTCTGGGTAAGTGTGGATTGGAAGCCAGGCTGTAGGATCTAAACATGAGCATTTCAGGTGGAGGAACCTGCCATGATGTCTATATCACACATGTGTTGTGACTGCTTTTAAGTGTTTACTGTGTAGGGCAAATACGGCCAAACTTACCCTGTGGACTGTGCACTAAAATTCTAGTGTGGGTATGAGCCAAAATTCCTGTACCCTGTGCTTTGGATAGCTGAGAGCTCCCAAAATGAAGGTTGAGACCTTTCTCAATGTTGAGTGCTAGGCTGGTGTTTGCTTCAGTGACCCTTCTTGACTGGTTTCTTCCAAATCCAGTAATCTGAGTTTATTCAGCCCTCACGGCATCAGCATGGCCCTGCAGCCTGGTACGTGACTGGCAGCCTCACGAGAACTGTACCTGAAATATTGTGAGCCAGGAGCTGTGGCTGCCCACCATGGGCTGGTGAGAATAACTCATCAGGTTTGTGCAGTGATTTACCAGTCTCATTTTTGTGCTTGTAACAGATTCTGAATATACTTCTCTATGGCATGGTTTCCTCCCTGTAAAGTAGCAGTATCAGCACTGTGCTGTATGACGAGGCATTTGGAGTATAAATTAGAGGGGGAACAGTTGCTAAGGCATGCACTTCCATTTCATTCTGTGAACAGGTCTGCTTCTGAGGCAGAAAGAGATAAAGATAATATGCCAATACTTTTAGCACTAGAAGGATAGAAAATTAGAACTAAGAGAAGAGATGGAGAGAAAGTGGTGTTGATAACAATGAAGTCAAATGTGAAAGCAAAAGGCAAGCAGATTTAATACGCTAAATTGTTTAATAGCTTGGTAAAAATGGCTGGAATGTCAAGTTGCTGGTACCCCCATAGTAGCAGGAAGTGGAATTGTGCCTAGGTCCTAGAAATAGTGAAAAACACTTACTACTATGATTTTCTGATTAGTTTTAAAGAAAGTGTTACACTAAAACTAGCAAATTTTGTACTTAGTAACTAAATTAATGTTACTTTGAAATTGAGAAATTGCTTATAACTTGAGAAGGAATGGCGTGAGAAGTTGCATCATTTTCCTCAAGAGAAATATCTTCCTTAAAATCTTCACCAAGAGACAACTAATCTTGCTAGCAATTCTCTTACCAGCGCTTTACTGCTATTTTTTCATTGAGAGTGAATGTCTCAACTCTGGGAAGAGTGAAATGTGTTTCAATTTACATTTGCTCATAGCCCATTTTTTACTTTTTGCTGTGACATCAGAAGTTCTTTTGTCATCAAGGAGCTGAGGCATTCACTGTGATAAAATCTGGAGCTGCCCTGAGAGCTTTTGAGAGAACTGAATATTGTTACAGAAATTGTCTGGTTTCAGGCTTCATCTCAGAGAGTGCTTATGCTGTTGAGTGTGAGTCCTACACTTGGAAACACCCTCTTGGATTTCTTTCTTAGTGTAATGAAACAGGAATGGCTTCTTCACTGTTCACTCATTGAATCTGAATATCCATCGTTCAAGAGTGACTGTAGAGTTCAGTAATCTGCATGTGTATGTTGGCGTTTTTTCCTTTTTACAAAAAATGAAGACGATTTGTGAAATCTCAAGAATATAGATAGAAATATTTTTAACTGGTTAAGAAACATTCCTGGTGTCACAGCAAGCCTGTAGCATTGCCAGGAAGTGAACTTGGACATACCTGCAGGACAGACCTTCTTAAACAAATTTATCTGCTGTGCTGTTGAAGCTGGCTGTCAGCAACTGACCATGCATTGTCATTTCTGCTTAAAAAAGATGGGAGTGGCACATGTGACAGGAGACTTAGTACCAGAATAATCAGTGCAATCTTCCTGCAGCTCAGCTTTTCTATTTCTTAGACTTTTAGCTGAGTCTTCCAGAGGTCTTATCAGGTCAGGCAGTCCGTTTTAATTCTTTCTCAAAAAATAGTTGCACAGATTTTACACAAGGTTTTCCTTTTCTAAAGAAAAACAAGAGAAAGTAGACTGAGAAGAAAACTTTCTTGTCTAGGATCTTAAATTATTAAAAATACTGGTTTGTTTTTTTTTTGAATTGAGTACATGGAGACAATATAATTGCTTTTCACATTTCCTCATGTAGCTTACTTGAAACAGCAGCTAAAACACTCCCAATAAAAAGAACTATCGCATTTTTAAATAATGAGTTTTGCTTTCCAATATGTACTTCTGTTGCTTGCTTTCTTCTAACTGTTAGCTGTGGCCAATTAAAAACATAAGTCAGTTTATTTTTTATTCCTTCTAATTAGCATTTTCATATTCACGATATGCACTAAACTTTAAAAGCAGTTTTGGGGTGATGTAAAAGAATATTTGTAATTTATTGATTGATACTGCTTTTTACAAAATCTTGGGGATTTTTGAGATGCTGGCAAATGGGAAATAAAAGACAATAAAGACATTCAAGAAAATCAGGCAGAGCACAGATGAAACATCTTGTATCCCTTTCCCACGACTGCAGGAAACAAGATACAAGAAGGAGAGGGGAGGATGTCAGGGAGGTGGCCTATAATCCATGAAAATTTATAGCAAATCAGTTGGACAACTGAGAAGGCTTTTGGTGTGGGAAAATGACTAAAATAAACTTAAGTCAGCAGACAAGTACTAGAATACTATGGCTAAGGAGAAGAGCAGGGAGCAGGTCATGAATGTGGGAGAAATAAAATTTAGGGTAAAAAAATTTTATCAATGTTACGAATTACGTGAAGGAAATTAAGCGCCCAGTGTTTCCCTTGTTCTTTGTCTTTTTGATTTTTCAAAATAAAATATATAATTGAGTGAAAGAGAAATCCAGCATTTTTTTAATTATGAGAGAAAAAAATGATGAAGTCTACTACTGCTTCTGGATGAGATCCAGAGAAGGCAAAGCTGTTGTGTAGGATTCTGAATATCTTTATCGTGTTTTTAATTGAAGTAGAGGTACACCTTGTAACATCCCAAAATTGGTAGGAAGGCATTTTGTAGTATGAGATACATTTTAGCTGTTACTGACTACTTTCATTTCAGAATTACTGAAAAATCTATGTGTCTTCCAACTAGCTGCCCTATACCAAACAGATTTTTTTCTTCAAGAGAAACAATCGAGTGTCTCAAATTTTTGTGCACTTATTTATCATATAAATGATAAGTCCAATGCAAAATGCATATAATTCTTCATGCCATTATATTATTTCTTGTTTCACCGTCTGCTACCTCCTGTGCTATGAAAGTGCAGTCTCTTTGTAATATAGTTAGGATTTTTTTTTTTTTCCCAAATTGAGCGATTCAAAGATACTACATGAGGGAGAAGCAATTTATGTGATGTGGCTATGTTCTTAAGCTGTAACAATGATAAATTAGTAACATTGCTTTATGAGTGTGCAGTCATTTTGCTTTCGATATGATTTGAAGAACTGTATTGCTTAAACTTGTTTTATTCTTCACATACCATAGAAATTTAATAGTATGGTTCTGTACAGATTCTTGACTGAATTATGGCTAGATTTGTTCCTTAGACTAGTTTACTGGAATATATTAATGTATAGATATCTAATATAATTTATTTCTTTGGCAGTGCCGTACATTTGTATTTGATTGATATTTACAAAGCCAGAATCTTACAATAAATAGAACCAAACTATTTGCATAGCTTTCTTTTTGATCTTTGGTTTTTTAATATGCATAAACGTTACTGCAGGCTCCTGGGCTGGTACCTGTGGTAAATGGATGTTTGGCGTTTTGTATTTCTGTTCCATCTTATCTGTTTATCAGCCACGTAGTCCAGCGTCTCTTCCAGAACATGCTTATTCATAAAAGCTATTGGATGTTGTCAGGATTGAGACTGGAGGGCTGTAGGCAGTAATGAGATGTGAAACTTGGAACTCATATCTTTAAGACATCCATCTACCTGATTTGCTGCTGTGCTGAAAAGATTGTTTATTCATCTTGGTTATTTTGAAATGAGTTCCTTGATTTTTAGAGGAGAGACTATAACTGGACCAGAGAATTGAACTGAAACTCTACTTCTCTTAAAATCTAATTATTTAGAATTCATGTCAGAACTTTAGATCTATGTATTTTTCCTATATGCAGTCTTTGAAAATAATTTCTGTAATCCCTGGGATAAAGCTCTGGTGCAGGATTATTTCTGACTCACGATGGTGGAGTAAGGGAGGAGAGATGGAGCTTGGAGATTTGTCTTTGCTATTTACAGATCTTGGACAAGCCCTTTAACCTTTCAAAGACTCAACTCCCCCAGCTTTAGATTGTGGGCAGGCATTTGAAGTTCTTTGGAAGATCTTACCAAAAAAATCAGCTTCTGTAGGATGCTAGGAATTATACTAGAGAAAATGAGTTACCCAGTCACCTGCTCTTAGTATCTTCTTAAAGGGTTATCTATGAGATTTGGAAATTAAATATTTCTTTGTGGTTTGGATAATATTTAGTACCCTGGAGCTCTGTATCCTGTGACAAGTCCAGTATTGAGTATTGGCCAAATGCATCCGTTTACGATTTGAGCTGTGGGATTTTGCCATGGAATCAGCTTGTGGGCATGACCCAGTGGAGGATAATATTTTCTACTCCAGAATTAGCCTGAATCATCCCATAGAATTTTTCTTTTGCCAATTTCTACCTCTATGCAGCTCCTGCTACCATGCCATTATCACGCTGGCTTCTGAGCACAGTGATGCCAGGCTGTCTCCAATGAAAGCAATTCCCAATCCTGCACTCGTGGGGATCTGTCTGAGGAGCTCTCTCGCTCTCAGACCCTGACCTTGTGGGGCCTCTTCTTCACCAGGCACGTGTAAACAGGAGTCTTTCTCTTTCTCTTTATGCTCCTGTGTTGTGGTGAGGGGCATCTCACAACCATCTCCACTCTCACACTGGTCTGGACATGCCAGCTGCTGTCCTGGTGTCATTCACACCATTGAGAGTGATTTCCTCTGCTTTCTTACAGTGCCATTGTGAGAATTGTCACCTGCATTTAAAATGTTATGAATGAAGGCCATTTACATTTTTGCCTTTAACAATGTATTTGAAGTATTGAAGAGTTCATAAGCTCTTTAACTAATCCAGAGCTTTGTGTTAGTAATTAAAAAAATGAGAGGTGGCAGTTTTCATCAGAGCTGAAGGTCACTGGAGGCATAATGCATTAAGAAAATGTAGCACATAATTTCCTTTCTCCAGATTCTTTTGTGAAAATTGAAATAGGTATGGTTTTTAAAAATACCTGGTTTTTATACGAGTTTTGCTTTCTATAGTCAGTAAAAGTACAATTAAAAAAAAAAACCAGCTGTAGTTTGAATTCTTGCTTCTGTAGGGATGAGAAAAAATTAAATTCCAGGTACAAACTAATCATCAGTATCACAGTGATGAATGTTTATTCACTGGAGGTTTTTATAATGTACATGAGAGTTTGTTTCTCCTGCCTAGTATGATCTTAAGCTTTTACATTTGGTGGGTGAGGCACACGGACATTTGGTTTCTAACCTTAGGAATTGTGCAGCTATCTAGGATTTGAGGGTTTGTGCCATGTTAGAATAAATACTTAATTATTTGTGCAAGTGGCAGCACTCCAGCAGGGCAGCTGAGCACTTCCAGCCTGGGCTGTCCATCAGCTGCTCCAGGACTGGTCTGGAACAGCTTCTTGTTCTGAAGCGTGTTGCTGAGCATTCCTGAATCCCAGGTAAACCATGCTGTAGTCAAGAGCCCTGGTGAATCACACTTTTATAGCCCAAGTATTAGAAGATCCTATCTTAACTTCCATAAATGACTTCAAATACTAGGACACAGATGTCACAAATATTTGGTTTGGGTTGTACATCTGTTGAATATCCTACAGCGGTCCACAAATGATTGCACAGAACCTAGGTGCACATTCACAACTGTTAATCACTTTGTGTTGGATTTTGGCAATAGGATAATTCAGTTATTAAAATTAAAAGTACTTAAACGTTTTTTAATAAAAAATCTCAGCACGTTTAGCAGCATTGGTACATACCTACCTACCCCTGAAATGTGTCCTCAACTCCCACTCTTCCAGCATCCACCCCAAGTATGGATAGCTATGAAAACTCTGCTGACGTTTTGACACTAGAGTTTAAATGAGTCCTTAAAATACACTCTATCCTCACTTTCTTATTCTAAAAAATTAGCTTGTTAACAGACTTCTGCCATTCTGTGGTATTTTTAATGTAAGGCCATTAATATTTGTCTGAATTCACCACCTGTAAAGAAACTATCCTGGTGATGTGTTTAGCTTGGCTTTGCTTCTGCAGAATATTTGTGTGTAAACATGGCAGATACTGTTTTTCAATGTTCTTTTTTGTTTGCAGTACTTCAAAGAGTCCCTTGTATCATTTCATATATCGCTTAGCCATAAAACCTCTGAATATACATTGTGAGAGCCTCAGAAAAGTGTTAATTGTATTCCACTGCAGTGGTAGCCAGAAGGTCAGGATCTAAAATTAATGTATTTCTGGATAATTTGAATTTTTTATCAAGGTTGATTTTTCATGGTTACTGCTCAAAGTAGCATGCTAATTTATCGCTAACATATTACATATTTTTCCTGTAAAAACAAGGAGGCCTTTCCCTTCTCACAGATACGGCCTACTATCTAAACATTTCTGCAGTAGAAATAATTAAGTGCGTTGGTAGATTCTTGGACTCATCTCAAATGTGTGCAGAAACGCTATAAAATTGAGAAAAACTTTCTTTTGAAAGGAATCGACTAGAGATTTTTAGGTGAGATTCGTTAGCATTTATTGTTATCAATATATACATCTGAAAGCATTTTGAAAGAATATTTAATTTATTTCTTTAAGAAAAATGTTGTGTATTAGCTGCCTTTGAATACATTTTTATTGCTCATTGGTTAACAGTTCAGTATAATTATCTTTGAATTAATCGGTTTTTGAAGTCTTCCAGTGATAATGTATAGAGAGGATTAAGAGAGAGATTACCAAAGCATTAGGACTTTTGACTGGTTGTTTTTAAGATGGAATCCTTGCCTTAAGTCAATTACAAAATTATTTCCTTGTAAGAAACTGTTGAGCAAACTAAAAAAAATAAAATCACCTATGGCAAGGTCTGTGTGTCCTGGAGCTTGAGCAGGAAATGTGCAAGCAGTGAGGTTCTATTTTGGTCATGCACCTTGTTTTCTAACTCTTTCTTTCCTTGTTATGTGGTAAGGCAGGGTTGTCTTTTTACCATTAGAAATTTTGAAGTTCATTTCTCTTCCTTTTCGTCTGTTAGATGAGCAGCAATAAAAGAGAGGAATAACATCTCTTCTCACATCCTCTGCTACCATTTTTCACTGGGGAATAGTTTTGTTTTCCTTGTGCTCATTTTTCTTGGGTATTAACTTGCTCCATAGTGTTCTCTAGTTTGACCTTTATTTTATGTTTTGCTTTGGATATCATCAGAGTGATGATACAATTTAAATGCAGTTCTGTAAGGTTATTTTAATTGAATGTTTGAGTAACTCTGCGTGCCTCTGTAATGACTGAAATTAACTTGATCTGGCGCTTGGAAAGACTGTCCTATGTATGATTTCATAATTTTAAAAATTATTAAATTAAGACAATGTTCTATTGAACAGATCTGAGATCACAGTTCCTTTGCTTTTGGCTTTAGGGAACCCAAGTGCAGCTGCACCCTGAATTCCTGCTGTTGAAAGGCTTCTTCCAAGCCTCCAGTTACACCAAAAACGGTGTGTGACATAGATCCAGCTCTGGGAGTCACAAGCTAACCTTCTCCTATAGGAATCTGCTTTTGCATCATGATTACTTCTTTTTTTGCCTGATTACTGTAGCCCTGGTTTAGCTCTGGGGTTGTATCACATCAGACAAGCCCATGTGGGTAGTGTTAGGTAGCTCTATAATACCGCCATAACTGTCATGGCTTCAGTGTTTCTTGTCTGGGATGCTGGGTTTTTTTCTCATTTCAAATTTATTGGAGAGGCTGAAGAATAAAGTGTTGAGAATGGGTTAGACCATGCTCTAAGGTGAGAATGGTTACACTTTATGTCACAGGATACCGATGGGATCTGTTCCCCACTGCTCTCCTCATTCTTCGGGTGCCTCAGTGTTGGTGTCCCGGTGTGGAGCCTTTTCTGCAGGACTGTTTGCAGTTTGTCTTTATTTGCTTAACAGAAAGAAGTTCTGCTTATCTAAGCCATTTTTGCTGGCATGTTTGCATCCATGGCTGCGTATGAGAAGGAACAAGCCTGCCATTTTCATTATACTTCCAAAGTGGCAAAAGTTTCCATTAAGATCAGTTTTTTTATATCTGTCCAAGAGTCATGCTCTGCTTATGTCAGGGAAGTACTGCTAAATGACACAGCGTAGTCATGCAAAAACTGTACATGTGAGTCCTAAAACCCATAAAGGTGGAAACAAAGAGCAATCTGTCATTTGAGACATCAGCCAAGACTGATTTTTTCCAAATGTCCATTGGACTTTGTTTTGAGACGTAGCTGATTTTAAGAGTGACCCTTATTCCTTGTCTATAACTCATCCCATGTGACAAGTGGAAGAGGAAGGGAGTGTACTTTACATGAGATTTGCCCATGGGTCTGGCCGAAACCTAGAGACCCAGCCAGGATGGTTAGCAAAAGGCAGTATTTGAGCTGGGTCATAAACCTTGAAAAGGCAGTCATAAATCATAATTAAGGTTTTTTGTTTCCTTGGTGGTGTAACTCTTCAGAGAATGGAGACTGAGATTGTTTACCAAAGCCCAGGTTTTTGTGTTCAGAGAAGTGTTTAGGAAACCTTAACCAGGGTTTATTAAGCATATCTGTGGGAGACAAAAACAGAATTGTTGGTCTCCAAGCAGTAGGCAGCATTGACAGGCTGACTGGTGTGGTCAGAAAGGATATTTAATTTCAAAGGATAAACTACAGGATTCTTTTTTTTTTTTTTATCTGAAGTCAAGCTTATCTGGTTTATCCCTTATCTAGTTTAATTATGAGAACTGTAAATTCAGCTATGTTAAGCAAACAATTTATTTTGGTTAAATTCCATTTTCTCTTTGTTTTAATAAATTTTGGGTTCGTTAGGATTACTGTTGTGTACGTAATTTAATACAGATGTCTTCAAAGAATAAAGAAAAATCCATAACTCTTAAAAGAGAGTAGCTGAAGGGGAAAAATGTCTCTGGAACTCCTTTTCATTCCTCTGTGGTCCTGCCAGAGGGGTTTGGATTAAAGGATTGTATCAGGAAGTCATCTCCCTGCAGTTGGTAACCGTAAGAGAGAGACCAAAAACCAAAGAAGAGATAAAGACTTAATGTTTTCAGTCATAACATTAAAATTTTAAAATTTTCAGAGTCCTGTGAAGTATATAAATAATATAAAGAGGAGCACCAGTCTGTGAGGTGATGGGGTGGGATGGATATGTATTCTGTTAGTTTTGGAGATGAAATAGTAAAAAAAAAAATTAGTTTTAAGATATGTAGTAATATGAAATAGGTGAAATGATCAGGCTGGGTTTCTTTCTTCTTCTTTTTCAGCTTCATAAAACAAGATCAAGAAATCAGATATTTATGAGTAACTTGTAATTTTATAAGGTATAAATAATGTTTTGGACAGTGGGCATTTAGCCTGTAGAATACCATGGAGGTCATATAGTTAAATATAGTAGTTCAATTTTCAAAAAGGGCTTGATGATACAAAGTCTAATAACAGTGGCAGTAAAGCAGGCCTAGAGAAGGGTAATCAAATCTCATGATTTAAGACATAAGCGCATTACCTGTAGCATCTGGAAAGGCCTCGTTCCTCTCTGTCACCTGCAAAGCTTTCTGCAATTAGTAAGGTTCATTCTGGCTATTTGTAGTGCCTCATTTCTTTGAAGCCTTGCTGCTAGCAGTTGTTGGGGCTAGGATGCAGTCTGTATGTCCTCATATCATATCGACTGCTCGCACAGAGCAGTGCCCCGCTTGCCTGTGCTGCTGCGTTGAAAGACACCGGCACGGTCTGAAACAAAAGATCCTGGCGACGCGATGCTGCGAAACGCAAAATTGCCTGAGCCAACGTCAAATAGAAGTGAACTTGAACGGTTTTTACACATTACCTTGAGAATTAATTCAACTCTTTTGTAAAAATCAGTTGTTATAGTTCATGCAAAAATCCCCCATCTGTTATAAGCAGTAGTAAGATAACTGAATGCATGAAGTAGGCAATTTCTTTTGACATAAAAATGGAAGTGTATTTTATATCTGATTTTTGCTTTAGCTTTTTATTTCTGTGGCTTGCTCTAAATAACAACTGCTGGTTAAAATATTTTAAGTACAATATGAGGAGTATATACAGAGATAAATCCTATGTGAGATCCTCCTTTGTAAGTAAAACCTATAGGAATGAATTTAGATGCAGTTTCCTCTTAGTCAGGAAATTAGGAAAGAGTAACGTGTTTTAGCAGGTAGAAGAACATTGTATTAACCCTCAATAAATCAAAGGAAGAGATAAAGACAACTTCCAAGGTGAAGGCTTTAATTATAGTGTCAGGTGACTCCTAAATGTTTTCAGCTGCTTTTCCAGCACCCTCCAAAGTGAAGTCCTGGAAGGGACTGGGGCACGACCTGTCAGCAGGCTCGCTGGTCCATGGGATGTAGTTCCATATGCAGCTTCACTGGGAACAGAGATTGTAATCTGGGTTTCAGCATTTTTTAATTTATTTTACATTCCATTTTATAACTTTCCACGGAGTACATAAAAGTCAAGGTCAAATTGAAGGAATAAAGGAAGGTGTTTATTTTAAATTATTGAAGACAAAGACATCAGTATGGAAATTTTTTACTGCTTATATGTTTGCAGCTTCTTTTTATTGAACTTGTTAAACTGTTTGGATGTAATCAGAAAATGCATGTAGGAATCAAGCTCAGACCAACCAAATAAATTTGATTAACTGAGTGCTGATAAAGACAGGAGGGTGAGATGAGGGTTCCCGTAGTGATATGATATAGAGGACAAAGGCCACAACATTATAAAAAGGGATGAAAAATTTGTACTTTACTTTAAATGAATGTACTGCTGATCTGAAATAAACAGCCTTGTGACCTAGGAGTCGAAGTTAGAGACAGTTAGCTTTTTGAAATAACTAAGGATATTAATTTTCTTTTCCAGCTCAGTTCTACTTGATCAAGGTATTGTTGTAAAACACTGAAGAAAATTCTGCAGTAATGCTTTTGCAGTTTCATTTTGTCTGGATAGATAGCCACATTTATTAAAATCACACTTCTTGCAAGAAAAATTACAAAGTGTCTTACACTGCACTTTTTCTTAATTAAAAACTCAATCTGACAAGAAAAAAAATTCAAAATACACATTATTCCCATTGAAAATTATAGTATATATCAGACATTGTCATTAATCAGCCCTTTTACTAGAATTGCAATGATATTACTCGGGTTATAAAGGAAATATCCCTGGCTTTGTTTGGGTTTTATTTTTAGGAAAAATTGCAGTTATTGAAGCCTTTCTCAATGAAAAACACAGCTGCATTTTTTTCTTTAGGCAGATGGGGAAAGTAAGATATCTTCAGTTACTCAAAGATGTCCATATGGAAAATGAAAACATATTGATGAAATTTTTCATGCAAAAAAGGCAAAGTAGCAGAAAAATCAATAATACGCTGGCTAGAGCCCTTAGCTGAGATGTAAGAAATTCAATTGTAAGCACGACTTTATACTAAGCAAGTGTAGGCACTGGTTAAAACAGGCAGCCTGAGTGCAGGGTGTGTGATTTAAATCCAGCCACATGAACTTCTCATCCTAATCTCACTTTATCTTCCCTGGAGAGAAATGGTTAATTTTAGGGCTTAATTCATCTGACCTATTTGCGATGTCTGCTTCACAACAAGATGAATTGTAGCCTTGAGTAGATCATGTCAAGTGTGAAGGCAGCGTGGAGTGATTAGCTCAGGAATAGACGGCTGCATTCAATCCGTGTTTGCAGCATCTCACGTTGGAGGCGGCATTAACAAAGGCACGGAGCTGCAGGAGGACTCTGGCTCTGGAGCTGCAGCTCTGGCTCTGGTCACCTGCAGTGCCAGGTGCTCCAGGTGAGCTGAGGGCACCTCAGATATGTTCCCACATATCTACTGCTGTATTTCCACAAACCATCTTGGGACCAATAAAGCAACATTTTTCAAAGGAGAGAGCTTTATGAGAAAACTGTGCAGCGCAGTGTTCGTTTCTACTCTAGTGTGACTGTCTGCTTCACTGAAAGGATCATAAAACACTTGGACTCGAAGGAGGGAGCACACAGGCATTCAGCAGCCTTGCCAAAAGTAGAATAAACATTTCTTGATTTGGGGAGATGAAGTTTTAAATGTCCTCCTCTGAGTGACCACATTATGGAAAGAATATCAGTTTTGTTTGTCAGTGTTATTTCCTGTTCTCGAGTTGCTTAATATGCTCTCATTTTTGCAACGCAGCACACAGGGAAAAGAATTCTTGGTGTAATGGCTCTCCTCTTTCTTTACATCACAAATCTGCTCTTTTGAGAAAGCTAAAACACCAACAAACATGCAGGGGCTGAAAGTGCCTAGCTAAACATTCAGCAGGTTGAGGCAAAAAAGGGTTTTTGTCTGTAAGGGAGGTTTGCATGTTTCCTGTCTCAAGCCAGCTGAACACTGCTGTGCAAAAGGGGTTTTTACTAAAGCTTTTACTTTTTTGCTTTGAAAACCAGATTTTCAGCCTTTCCAGCACATTTTAGGGGTAAAGAGCTTCTTTCTTCTCTGAACAGGTTAGGTAACTTTCGTTGGCCACATTTTTTTCTCAAGTAATTACACTTTAGGGGCCCTGTGTTACATTTTTTTCTGCCAGGAATTGCTTTTAGAGCAACTGGAAGTGCTGCTGAGTGGGGTTACTTGGTGCTTTCCCTTCTCTGCTCTTTCCTCAAATGTTTACACTTCACTTAAATTCTGCCTATTTGTCTGTTACCATAGGAAAACCTTATATGCTGTCATGTGTTGGACTTTTTGTCTCACGCGGAATTTGTTTTTCTGTATGGAAAGTGCTAGTAAGAAAATACTGTAGTTGTTTAACCTATATGAAATAGCTGAAAGACTGCTTGTAATGTGATTACTAAGTATATTCAAACCAGGTAGGACAAGGAAGGGACTGAGAAATGGAAGTGCAAATGCAACTGCCTTTTTTTCTTTTTTTTTTTTTTGGTCATCCTCTTGTGGTATTATGTAGATCCCCAGCCAGATGGCTACTGGCTATAAGCTGTGTGTGGATTCACAGGATTTTAGCTCCTCTGTTGGTTTCCCATCTGTCATAAACTCAGAAGCTGCAATCCAGAGACTGACATGAATGTCAGTGTCTTCTCTAACGCACCAAAACCATTATGCTCGAAGGCTGCAGTAAGAGCCCGAATGAAGACAGGACAGTGTCTGGTTTAAAAACCATGCTGCTAGACTGGGCAGTAAAATTTCTTGCAGTTGGTTTAACATAATGCTTCAAATTAGTTTGGCCACTGTGGTGGCAGCACTCTCCAACAAACACTACCTGAAAAGTCTCCTCAAAAGGAGTTTTTTTCTGTTGTTGGAGCTCAGCAAAGATTGTAAACCCACAGTTGATTTCAGTAGGAAATCTCATGTCTAAAAATAAATAACAGACAATTTGCAACGGAAAAAAGGTGGTAAAAGTCAGAATCTCTCAGCATTGGGGGAACAGATGTGAAATGTTTAAAAACAATACCTTGGTCTTCAGTTTAAAATGACCAGTTCATTATCTCATACATTTTCCTTCAGCGTGCCATCACTTGGATGAACACATTCTCTTTCTATTAATGGAGGTGAAAACAGTGAAAAACATCTTAGATTTCATGGTATAGGGTAGAATAAGGCTTTGGTCACTTTGTGGTCACCCACTGGGGCCTTAGTGTCACTGAAACAAAGAAACCTTGCTCCTCAATTTAAAAGAAGCTCTCACAGTTTCACTTTATGTATTTCCTACTCAAAAAAGCAAAATGAAAAATTAAATTAAATCTCTACAAAACAGGCATGAACAAGTGAGAAATAGGGGCCGAGCACACTTTATAAACCATTTTAGAAGGAATTTTAGCATGTAGATTTATCAAAGAGAAGCATCCATATAAGCCTGTAAGGAAATCACTACTATTATGAAGTCCTCCCAGATTTAGACTTGGTGTTCTTCATTAATGGATTTGACTTACATGAGAAGAAAAGTTACACCCCTGCGAGAAAATAACCACTTTCGTAAGGAGTAGCTGTCTGAAATCAAGCAATCTGGTAATCCAGCTTCAAAAACCCTGTCAGGAGCAAATTACCCTCTCCGTTTCCACTTTGGTTCAGTCCTGTAGGACAGAGAGCAGCTTAAGAGGATGATGAAGTGTTAGACCATGTTTCAGGTGCTTTCTAGTGCTTGGTGAAGTAGCCCCAAGTTAAATGCCTCATTCAGCATCAGGCATCACAACTAGAGTCATTCCAGGCAGGTGCTCCAGCAGCACGGTGGGCTCCAGCTCTTCTGCCTAGGTTGAAAGAACCCCACATGATTAAATAAGATATTGATTGGAAAGATTGCCAGAACTCCAGTATGTTATTTCCTGCAGAAAAGTGTATTGTAAATCCAAACTTTAAGTCAACAGGCTTGGCCTTTTTTATAACACCATAGTGTTATGATATTCTTGCAGTTAATTTTCTTTGCATTACACAGAAAAGATTTTTGCAGAAATCACAGCAAGAGGCTGCATTTCGTGAATGACATTTTCTGAAATTTAGGAGAAGCTGATGGTAGGATTAGTTAATTTTTCTGGGCTTTTACTTCTGTTGGTAGCCACAGGGATGGCACACTATTCAGTTATGTCCTGCACATCTATGAATTTCCCCCATCCTGTAGGGCTAAGTAGAGCTGAGTCTTGGTGTCAGAGCTCCCTATCATTCATCTGCGTTCAGGTTAAAAGAGTAAAATAAAAACCCAGCCAAATGTTGGCAGTAGTGAAAACTGAAATAATCTGAAAAATGAAGTCCTAGTTTTACTGACAAAATTATTAATCCTTTGTTTCTGTGTCCAGAGGAAATGGCTGAGAACAGAACAGTATGGTCCTGTTGCCTTTATTAAACCTCAGCCCTGGATAATGATAGAGCAGGAAGAGCTCTTGAGTGTTCAGGAAGTAATGTCCTCCCTAAAGAGCCTTTGTAATCTGCTCTATGTCATCAACATCACCATCATCAGTGCTTGAAGAAATAGGTTTCAGTGCACCCGCCAGAGGAGACACAGAACATCATTCTGCAGGTGGGAAGTGCTGTAGTCCCAGAGCAGCACAGGGCTCCTTGTAGATCCAGCGTATGCCATGGACATGCATATGAATATAATAGCAAGCCACTGGTCAAAATACTAATTTTACCAAAGAAGTAGTACAGAACAGATAGAACATGCAAGAATCAGGCTGATGTGAAATGGGTTTTCAGGAAAAAAATGCATAATTCTGTTCACCCGCAACTGGTCCTCAAGAAGCCTTGAGAAGAATTCTCTGCATTAAAAAATAAAGGCATGTAAGTTGGCTTCAGGTAAGAGAAGATGAGAAATAGGAGTTAGAAGCACCTGAAAGTTATAGGTAATAGAAAATATATAAAAAGAGATCACACTAGAACTCCCGCAAAGGTCTTTGAAACAGATCAACAAATTTGAGAGCGCAGTCTCAGATTACATGTACAGTGTTGGGAAAAATTCTGTGCCAGAAAAATGCATTTCCCAACCTCTGCCACACTATGAGCCACACCAAGAGCTGGTTATAAAGTTAAGTGGTATATTCCCCCCCTGCCTCTTTTGAAGAATAGGAAGGACATACCAACCTGAAATTGTAGGATGAAGTTTTCTTGATATAAGCTGTTAGCAGGTTTGCTGAGAAACTGGTATTATCTGAAGTAATGGCAACATGCTTCCATTATCTTCTCTGATCTTTGAAAGATCTTTGTTTGTTTGAGTAATGTTTTGACTTTTAAGTTTTCTCTTTATAAAGTTTACAGTTTTGAAACTGATTTTCTTCATTTTTTCCATTTGTTAACTTTTGCAGGAAAGATAAAAAGGAAAGGATCATGATTATACTCAGCTGTTTTCCACTTCAGGATTCGTTTAGTTATGAATGCAGTTGTTTTTCACTGTACATTGGTTTTCATGAAAGCTGCAGTTCTCACATGTCTGTAAGTTGTCCTCTAGGCAAGTTTTGTCCTTGTCCAGACATGAACGTTTTGGGGGGAGAGCTGAGGACAATCTGAAGTAAGAAAGTGCAAACTTAATAAATTACCTGCTTTTGAGGTATTAAAAAAAAAAATGGACCTTAGAAATGGATAGGGATTAAGACTTTACTAGGAAGTGATGATGGAGCTGATTTGGGGCAGGATGAGAGGAAAGCTGTGTAGGAATGCGTGTAATTAGTGAGTTTGAGTACTGCCTATGAAGGAGAGAACATATGCTCCAAATATACTTCAGACTGTACTTTAAAGCCAGATGTCTGTGCCCAACCTAGGAAATATATTCTCTAAAAAACATAGAAGAGAAAATTAAGCAAGGTGAGTGCTAGGGGAAAGGCTTCCATTTCCACAATGTATTGTTCTTTCTCTTGATGAACTGTCCCACAGCTGGGAGAGTGTTGCATGAAACTTTCAGGTCCATCATTTCTGATATTCACCTTGAATTTCAGAAGCAGGATCTAAAGCTCAGATTTTACAATTTGATCCTCTCCCTGCCTGAAAGTTTCTTTTGATTAATGCTGTAGAAGCCTATAAGCTTTGGCAGTGTTTTTCTTAGGCTCATCTTACCTGCGTTACAGATCAATGTGTTTTAACGCTGTAAGTTCTGAGTGTATTTCTGAAAGTTTCCAATGGTAAGCCCAGGTATATTGGCCTTGAAGGAGCTTCAGTTTGTAAACCTTAGTTGGTTCAGAATTGTGCTTGTTTTCTTTATATAGTATCAGCTTTCCTGGAGATGACTGTTGACAAGAGAAAGTCTCCTCTGAGTTAATGTTGCCTGTGGTCTGACTGCTGGAGAAAAGTGGTCATGCCTGCATAACATACTCACTTTTAAGATAATTCAATATCTGAGCAGTTTTAGAAGTTCTGTAGCTGTGCTTTTATTTATAGAGCGGGAGAGGCCAAAAAGAAGAGCTTTGAAAGAAACAAGTTCAGGCAGACTTTGTTTTTGTTAAGGAGCAACAAAAATTGATTCAGCTGCCTTTTGTCAATAAAAATGCAGCCTGGTAGAGGAATAGTTGTTACAAACATCTCAGGTTTAGGTCCTGTTGCTACCACCAGAATCGCAATTTGTACTTTAAAGATAGTGTCTGTTGTGTGTAGTTCAGAGAAAGAGAAAAAAACCCAGCAATTTGGAATCTCACATTATATTGGAAAAAAGTTAACATCAGCTCTGTGTTATACCACATAGCTTACATAATCTGCAATGAATTTGTCTTTTTCATTATTTAGTACTTTTCCATACATGCATAATTCTTTGACCTGGAAAATGTATCTCTCTTTCTCATTGTTTAGTGTGAAACTGACCTTACGCAGAATTACATTCCCTGCTAATATACCATGAAAAATCATTTATTTATTTATGTCATCATACCTTATTTATTATACCTTACTTACTGACAGAGAAATTTACTGCATCAGTTCAGTTGAGGCTTACAGAACAACCATGCTCCTTAGCTTTCAGAGCAGAAATGAAGATGATGATCAAAAGCTTGCTTTCAGAGAAGAAGCTACTCTTCTCATTTATATTTCTTAGCATTTTCTAAGATGTCTTCCACCTATCACTTTTTATTAGAGGGAGTTGCAGAATCAAAGTGGCATCTATTTATCATCCAAACCGAAATTCCAGCCCTCACCATCAGCCTTCTTTGGCCATGATTTTTCCCGTTTTACGACCAAGTGAGCATTGGAGCCTGTCAGGATGCATAGCTGCATTAATCATCTCTGCTCACTACGGCCAAGTGAGAGGACAGGAAGCATCTATTTACTAAAGGCTTGTCTACATGGGGAAATAGCCCAGACTGCTCATTAGGAGTTAACTCCTTCCGTGGATTCTCCTTGAGCATCTTTCAGTGGTTTAGCTTCAGGCTGCTTTGGAAAATAGGGCATTTGGTAGTGGGTGCAGTTAAACCACAGAAAGCCTGTGTTAGTGTGCGTTGTGGGTTCAGAACATGATCCTATCTCCACGTGTCACTTAATCTTCTGTAACTGACCCTCTTCATGCTCTTAGTCTGTGGCAAATGGAGGGTAAAGCGTGTTAGTTGAAGCCTCTCTCATCAAGGCAGGTGTGACTTGCTTGTGTCCATGTGCCTGTGCATTTGTACAGGGGAGCCCAGAGTGCAGCTGACAGCAACGTGGGTGCAAGCATTATTTTTGATAACTCCTCAAATAAACAAATCCGATGAGAACTCATTATTTTCATGATAGAGGACAGGAAGTGTGTAGGATGATCTTTCTACACCTTGTATAAGACGTATATTATTTAGTGATGTTGAAGTTACTTGTGTTGGACCATCTTTTATATAGAAATTTCCTTTGCCCCAAGATGAGTAGTCTTCTGAGATGAACAGCTTAAAGTCTATTTAATATTAGTCTAGTACATCATCATCCTGAAAACAAGAGGCTTTGCTACTATGGAAGCTAAAGTTTACCTTCATGAGAAACTTGCATCACTTTGCAAGAACTGTGTTTCTAAAGCAACCTGCACTAGTGCAAGCTCCATTGTGGAAACTATTTAGTATAACTTAATTTTATTAATTAAACCTTAACCAAACCAAACTAAATTGGTTTTTTAACTGGAATTAATGTTCAGAAGTTTGATAAATGCATGTGTATGCATTTTCAGTGGTCATATAAAATAGGATTAGAATAGAAGAGAAAAGAATATTTCAGTTGTAAGTGTCCTACAGTAATCATTTAGTCCAACTGCCTGACCACTTCAGGGCTGACCAAAAGTTAAAGCATGTTATTAAGGGCAAATGCCAAATGTCTCTAAAACACTTACAGGCTTGGGGCATTAAGCACCTCTCTAGGAATCCTGTTTCAGTGTTTGACCACCCTGCAGGTAAAGAAATGCCCCCTAATGTCCAGTCTAAACCTCCCCAGAAGTTCTTTGAAACATTATTTTCTCAGTAAAACAGAAACTTATGTGTTTCTTGATGTTCCTATGTAACTGTTAATTTTCTTACTAGCTATAAAAACGAACTCTCTATGTGTTGAATACTGATTAAAAGTTGAAACATTAAGGAAAATACTGCTTATATTAAAAGATCCTTGTGGAACCTTGTCTTATCACAGATCCATAACAAAAAATATATTATGTGCTTCAGCTTACCTAGGCACAGTACTGAGACTAAAACATGATAACCATTACCAAAAAAGTAATTTGAAAGAAGCTGCTGTAGCCACATTGCTGGTCATAGCTTTGGCTCTTTGCTTTCAGCTCTTTCAACTACATTACTTTCTTTGGCAGCTATGCTCTTCTCTTTTTCAAACTTATATTGCTAGATAAAGTTTTATTCAGTGATTTCTGCCAGACAGGAACAAAGGATAGTTTCTTCCAAATATTAGGATGACATTTGCTATTGTCTGTGAAATTCCAGACTGGGATTGTCTGGAGAGGCAGCAGAATGCATTTTAGTCCTGTACATATATTTGTATTTGATAGCAAACAAGACCACTTCCACAGGCTTTGTTTGGAGTATATGGCTATTATTCAGTCTTTCTCAGCATCTTGTGTTGATGCGTCATATCAGATTTTGTTATACTCTGTTTGCACTTACACTTTTAGAAATTCTCTTTTGGGATGGCACCTCAACATTTGTGTCAAGTTCTCTCTAACAGGGTGAGTTAATTAAACAAGACAGTCCAGGTTTGGGTCCAAAAGAAAAACAGAGTTTTACCATTTGTATACTGATGATTCAAAATGTCTGAGCTTAACATTCAAGTGCCGTGTGCCTTAGCCCCAGTGAAGGACACTTACTTAATCATTATGAATGGAATACAATACAAATGAAATAAATGCAGTATCAGGGATTAAAATAGACCTTGCACATATATGTAGTAAAAGTATTCTTAGGGCCTTTAATTCTGTAATGTCCTTGGCTCAGATTTCTGCAGTGGCTTACTGCCATCTTGAAATGGCACAAGGTAAAAGCAAAAGCTTTCATGTATTCTGGGTACAGGAGTTGGGAAAAAAATTAAATTGCAGAGAGAACGAAGCAAAACACTACAGTTTATATTCATGCAATCTTGTTTTGTGTCTGTACTGCACCTCAGGGGGCTGTGCAAAACCTCACTCAAAAAGTTGCATGACATCAAGGTTACAAACCTTGCGGTTGGGAAGTGCAAAAGGTGGAGCTGCACAGATCAGCAGGGGTACTGCACTTGCACATGGGAAATATTTAGGATAATTATGTTAATAAACTTTTCTCTTTTGAATAGACTGTGTAGACCTTAAGCTAACAGTGAAATGAAAAGATTTTCATTAGGAATGACACGCATTCAACATCCAAAAACCTCTATTTTAATAGCTTCCAAAATGACAGCATTACAGCCTGAACTAATCTCCTAAGAAAAATTTAAAAAACACACTGAAGAATTCAGTAACTTTTATTAATTTATAGTCTAATTTTCTGAGTTTAGTTTCACTAACAAAGAAATTTTGCCTATTTCATCCACAAGCCTTTGTTACATCTTTCAGCTTCACTAACATCACTCAACATATCCCTAAGTTTTTCATTGTGAGGATGTGGCAATCAGACAGCAGTTGAAAGTTTACTCCAAAACCCTGGAAAGTCAGCAGAAAGGCATTTGTTGATTTTAGTAGGTTGGGATTAAGTCCAGAATAAATATCTAATATACCAAACCACTTGCTTATTCTTCAACATTTGAGAATTACTTTGTATGCAAAATCTTTATTTCTGATAACCTTCAGTCTTACAAAAGAGAGTCTCCTGCTATCAGGTGCCCAGCAAATCCTTGGTTATGCCTATAATCTTGCACACTCATGGAGACAAATAAATGGTAAGCAAAATATGGAATTTCTCCTACCAAAAGCTTTGTCCTCACCCTAGCAGCTTCTCCCCCCATTTTTGAATCACCAGCTATGGAAGGTGGACATGATATTAAACCTTCTCTTGTTTTTGTCCCATGCATGACCTATGCTGCTGCTGAGTCAAGACATTTTCACCTGTACCTTTCCTATGTAAAAATAGAATAATTACCACTTTTAATCACAATTGTTGTAGGAGGGGAAGAGTTCACACTCCCACTAAACTGATGATGAGAGATATGTTTTAACAGCAGTTTAAATTGTAAACTAAATTTTAAGCATGCAGAAGTTCACAGTACAATGAAGACCTGTATAAAGTCCAGGGATCCAAACTCTGCATGAACTTGCAAATCAGGATTTTAATGGAAGATTCCTATTTAGTACAAGAACAAAGCTAGACATTTGGAACTCTCTGTAGTGCTGATATATAGAGTTTTATATAGCCTACTATAAAAAGTTACACTTTTAAGAAACACTAGACCCCATATTATAAAGTACATATAAATACGAAACGAAGTCTGTGTTTAGGTTCCCAAACTCAGCATGAAAGCCACAAACACTAGGACTGAGCCTAGCTTCTTCCTCCTGTTGAGCCTAAAATCTTTCACTGTGTATTGTGGAAGAAACAAAAGCAAATCTCATGGCTGCGAGGCTGAAGGCAGCAACCAGTAGCTGAGCAGTGGCAAGGATTAACTCCTTAAACCCTCTTTCCATTGCAATTAAGCGCACACGGACTCCCAGCCAAATGGTGGCTGATAGCAGGGATGGAGTTTAACCTGTTTGACTTTGCACTGGAAGGGCCGAGCGCCACAGGTAGCCTCACTCGCAGTGAAGTACGAACACAAGATTTAACAAGCTACTACTTGTCAGCTCTTAATTAGCAGCTCCCATCAGAGCAGCAGCACCCAACTGCAACGCCGTCTGCTTCAGTGCAAAGTCCAATTCATTAGTTAAGTTTCCAGAAGCATCATATCTTGCTTGGACGATGGTATTTAACAGCTAACGCGTGGCAAGATTTGAATGCCTGTGAGTTTTTCTGTGTGTAGGGAGAGTTTCTCGCTAAACTTTGTACTTGATAGTATCTGCTAAATTGGATGCAAGCATCAGGTCAGGAGGTTCCTTGGGCTAAATTCCTTGACATGCTGCAAGGTGATTTTTGTTTATTTTGACTTGCAGTTCAGATTTCCATATCCACCACTGTTGCAGCAGACAGCTGTAGAGCATTTGGTTCAGCCAAGTGTGTGCTAATGCCTGGTAGCCTTGTTGTTTTGACAGCGTCCGCCCTGCCACTGCTGTGACACTGCTGCCGTGTGGCAGTGAGGCTGCGCTGGGCGCCTGGGGAAGATAAGCCGTGCTGTGCGTGTTATCTTGGGTATCCACGAGATAAAGCACAGGTTGTTGAGCCTGCCTGTGGGAAGCGAGGGTAACATTTGGCTCTTGAGGAAAGCTGCGTACGGGAAAGTGGTATACTTTTCAAAATGCGTTTAGGACATTAAAGAGAGATTCAAAATATGAAGTACAGTAAAGCCATACTCAGAGGGCTTGAGGAAAAGTTAGAGAGTTGAAAATTAAGAAGATAAGTTGTTTGCTTTGGGCCCTGTGTGAGTGAGGATGTGATGGAAGTGTGTGAGCTGGTGCATCAGCCACACAAAACTTTCTCTATTAGGAGGATATTTCTTATATTCTGCACAAAACCTAAGACAGATCCTGCTGATATGATTTCCTGGATTTTCAGTCTGTGTTTTTCAACCTGTCTCTCAGAAGCTGTGTTCTACCATAAACTTGCTAACAAAACATGACAGAAATGGCATGGAACAAATAATTTTATATGGACAGGGGGTACCATAGCTAAATGAGCATAGTGCCCAGCAAATCATACAAAGGAAATGAGTGTTTACTTCAGCTTTTAATTTTTCTTTCCAGAATTTTTAAATGAATGCTATAACAAAAGGGGAGGATGATTAACATTTTCAAGCATTTCTATGTAAATGCACATTTCAGTTTAGTGGTTTTAAAGAGTCTCTGGACTTCAGACTTCTTTAAAAGACCGCATGGGTGAATCAACCTCTTTCGATACTTAACCTTTGAGCCATAGAATTTTACACATACTCACATGCACTGCATGTTTATGCTTGTTCTCTCCTGTGTGTGCGTGCGTGAACCCACACATAGGCAAATAACCAGGAGTGATAAATACAGATTTAAGAATCTAACGTGTCACACGTTAAAATGTAAACTACTATTTGCATGAATAAGGTGTTCCTGTGGAGACACCAGGAGGATTTTCTGTTGCTTGGAAGTAGCACTTGAAGGCATTGTATGAACTATTAACAGCTGGATACAAGTTCCCTTTAAGATATTGTAATAATATAGAAAACTGCTTATATTTTTGCAAGAGTGCAGGGAGTAGACTGTTGTGGTTAGTTTCACCATAGAGGAAGAGTGACTGCAATGAACAGCAAGAAATATGCCACAATCTTTTAATCTTTTCCTGTAGTGCAAAAAGACTCTATATTTTTTCTATACCATGCAATTAAAAGATTAAAATAACACTGAAGTAGTCTGGGCTTTTGGAAAAAAAACCCTTATTTTTGTATTTTTGGCAGTATGGTGTGTAAGAACTGCTATTTCAGTAGTAGAGTGTCAACTCCTGAGTTTAACGAAAATGCCCTTAAATAGTAAACGAAAGTTACAAAAGTGAAATGTATATTCTTTGAAGGTAGAACACCTGCTAAAATTATTGTATCTTGGAAAAAAAAAAAAGGAAATGGAACAGGTGTGATTGCTGTGTCCCATGTGTGTCCATCCTGCTGTTATTTCCAGACAAACGGAAGGGAAGAGCCGTGGCCATACCTGTGTGTGCAGCCAGTGGGAGCAGGCACCAGCCAGCAGGGAGCCATTTGGGGGGCCACCCTCACGGGTTGTGTTTTGGGGGGTAACTTCTGGCCCAGCGATGTGACACCCCTGCAGCGTGCGGGGCCAGGAGGTGCACGCCTGTCCTGAGGGCTGAGTTAGCCATGGCACAGGGCACGGCCTGGGCGTGCTAATACAGATGGGCTGTTGTGGTGAATGAACCAACCTGGGGGCCACAGAGCCCAGAGAAAGAGGTTTGGTGGGCTGGTACCAAAGAGGAAAAACCCCATTCTGTGAAGGTGGCTTCTGCCTTTGAATTCCTAGGATTCCTGAGGGGCGGTTCTGTCTACAGCTGACAGACACCCCTTGTATCCCCTAAGGAAAGGTGTCCTGACCTGTCCCACCTTTCTCCTCTGCCTATAGGTCCCTGCTATGCCATCCCGCCCCCTTCCCTGTCTCCCTTTAAAAAGTCCCCCAGTCTCTTATCTTGTCCTCTTCGCTTCCGGTCCCCTTCGAGGGAGCTTTTACAATAAACCCTTGGAACATCGGTTGAAGGGCCTCCTCTGCTCCTTTATTTCTGGCCCCGCCAGGGCTATCCCCAAGCCCCCGGCCCGCTGGGCTCCGTGCCCTCCACCGCACGGGCTGGGAGGCTGGCAAGCGAGGCACCGCGGTGCCCTGGGGCGTTCTACCTTTGTGTGGGCCACGCCTGGACCAAGTTGCGGCCCCCCCCAGCCCGGCCAGCGTGCCGCCGTATTAATATAATGGGCCAAGGGGGTCCTCAGGGAATTTGTTTAGAAAGCACATTCCAAAGAGAATAGTGATCCCATAGGACCTTGGCCACTCTGCAGCCACAGGCCTTCAGGAACTCATGGTTACAGTGCTCCTTCACTCTCCCTCTCCCTGCCTCTAGCATGGGCTTCATCTCCTGCCTCGGAGAAGTGGGAATTCCTTATCCCCAAAGGCCAGCCTTCCCTTTGGCTGCACAGCAGGGCCATGGGCCAGGCAGAGGTGGCAGGTGGCTTCCCCAGGACCCTGCGCTGTGCCGGGGCCTTGGGGCGCAGGCGTCGCGGGGGTGCGAGAGAAAACCCTGCCGTCCCCTGTGCCGGGTGCCACGCTCGCACGGCAGCCATATGCCAGGCTGCCAGAAATAGTGGCTGTTTTTAAAGGAGTTGGGATTACTAAATAAACTGAGAACTGGTCTGTTGTTTCACACTGATATCGGGGTCAAGAAGGACGAGCGCTTGCTCCTCACATGGGGATGTGATGCTGTGCAAGAGACCCCGTGTCCGGCTTGCTGGCTGCCATATCGTCTGACAGCTTTTGTAGCAGAGAGTTTGTAGAGAGATGGAAAAAGAAGAATGATCTTTCAGTCGTGTTTGTGTTAGGAAAGAAGTTTTATGCTAAAACAATAGGTCTGTAAAGATTGTCGTTTTTTGTGTTAAGATCTAACCTTTTTTTGTGCTTTCCTCTATTTGTCTTAAAAATTAAATTCTACAAATAGTTATATGTTTCTATTACAAATTAGCAGGGTTTTTTTTAACTTGCAATGGCCTCATGTTCTGTGAAATGAATGCAGAGGAGCTCGCAGGGATGCAGTGTCTTTTCCCACTGTTCCCAAAGGAGACTTTCTTTCTCTGAATCATTGTCAGGCGATGCTATCTACTGCTGTCACTCTTGGCTGTACGTCTGTCACATTCCCTCTTATCCTTCCTTCAAAACTTTTTTTTCTGGGAGATCTCTCTAGTTGCCCTTGCTTTAAACCCCAGAGGGAGGAGATTTCTAAAGCTGAAATGTGGGATCGATGTGTGACCACACCATATCTTCTCATGGGCTGCTCTGTTCTGCCCTTCCCTGATATCTCCTGCAACCAGGAATGCCTCACGGACCTGAATGTGTACATACCACTTCACATCATCTTTTTTTTTTCCTTATTTTTTTTTCTTTAAATGGGCTACATAACATAAAGTATAATGCTGTTAAATCATTTCTTATCCTTAATAATGGAATGTTGCCATTCATTTCATTGCACGTGTAAAGTTAGTGAGCGTCGCTGAGCTTATATCAGATCTAAAACTTGAGAGCTCTCTTTGATAAGTACCCGTAGGTCCCATAGACTTGAAAATTACATTGCTGCAACTGCTGGAATACTCAAATCTGTTTCATTTTTCTGAATTTGAGAGCAGGGACACTTTTAGTACTTAAACTCCCATCTTTAACATTGCACAGATGGTAAAACGTTTTTTCTTTTTTTTATATTATTTTGGGTTACTGAAGTTAATATTCTGCTAGCTACAAATATCCGCGTGCATACCACAGAGTTCATTCCGAGGACAGAGCTCTAAAATAAATTATAGACCTTGGTAGCACTCATAAATCAGTCATTTTTTCATTGAGAAAGTGGTGGCAATGGAAGAAAGTTATTTAGTGATCAAAATGCATCGTTAAGCTTTTAAAAAGGGATTCGGTGCCTGTAGTGGAGCTGTAGGCGATTTATGGCTTATCTGTACTCATTGCCTCCAGCTTTTGGAAAATTTGTAAACAAAGCCAGATGCTCATTATGTTCCTGTTCAGGGTTGGTTAGATGGGTAAATGCCATCAGAAGCACTTTGGTCCTGTTGGGTTTTAGCATGTTACAGAAAATGGAACTGCTCCAAATTTTTTTTTTTCCAATACTTGTCATCCATGAAAATATACTTCTAGTTTCTGCTCATAGAATGGACTTTTTAAAAATAGCTGTAAATGATAAGAACATGAAGGTAATACTCCAAGAACTGTGTGGTATGTTAAACTATGGGTCCAGCTTTTTCTCTGTGTCAGAATTCGTGCTTACGCCATATGATGCAGTCAAGTACCACTCGCCCTTTTTAAGGGCTTCAGGCAATGCAGGAGGCTGCAGCAGCTCCAGGCTGGGGTAGTTTTGCCTTTTTTACGAAATACAGGGAACTGAGATACGAACTAAATTTGCTGCTGATTTCATAGATTTTAGTGCTTGCCTTTTGTCTTCTGTTTAGGTTATGTGATGTGAAAGGGGTTCTTGTAAACTACTTTATTTTCACTTTTAACTGCTCTTTAAGCACTTGAAAACACGTTGATATATACAAATTGAATGGCTATGTGACAATATATTTTCCTTGTAATCATATTTGTTGCAATATAAGCTTCATGTAATTTATTTCATAATTCTTGGTTAACTTTTTGGTGGTTTGATTCTTGTTTTTTGCTTTTGTTTTTGTTTTTGTTTATTGGCTGCAGCTGACCGGGTAAACAGGTCATGGCACGCCTAACGAAGAGACGACAGGCAGATACAAAGGCTATCCAGCATCTTTGGGCAGCTATAGAAATAATCCGGAACCAGAAGCAAATTGCTAACATTGACCGTATTACGAAGTAAGTGACCTGCTTCAGAAACGTCTTGGTGAGGGGGAAGGTCAATACTATTAAAAGCCCTTGGAGGCAGAGATAGTAAACATTGGGAGAGACTGTGAAACAGTTACATGCACTTCTATGTTACTACTTAATTAATTATATATAAAAAACCAAATTTAGCAAACTGAGCACCTGAAGATCTGAAAGTGAAGTTTAATTCATTGAATTGAGATCTTACCCTGTATTTGTTTTGCATAAGCTTCTTTAGGAAATATGTAACATTTCTAGTGCTATAACTGAATTTTGCATTTTGGAGTTGATAGCGTGGTCAAAATACAAGAAGTAGATAAAACAGTTAAGAACAAAAGGGCAATAAAATCTGTAAATAATCTATTTCTTTAAGAAAATGCGAGAGGCTAGTGTAGGATGTTTCCAGAAGGCAAAGTAAAATCTGAAGTGTTAGGTTACTCAAATGAGTAAGAAGACATATTTGCTGAAATGTGCATAAGATGCTATTAAAGAAGACATGAGATGATTACCACCTGTGATTAATACTGTTAAAATATTCTTCAAGGTGTATTAGGTGCTGGATACACAAAGAAATATGTATTTGTTCTGTGGAGCTTGCAATGTGTAGAAAGGTCTACAATATAACTTGTAGCAGCCACTGTAATAAAAACAGAGGGCTTTGTGCCTCTCTCTGCTTTGTCTGCATTTCCAGGCTGACATGTACGTCACATTTGTCAAAGTAATCAATATGAATAATTTAAAAGAACTAAAGTAACCAGTTGGCAACTCTTCAGTTGCCAGAACCAATGTGAACTGATAATGAGGCCAAAGACCACTAACGGGGAGAGTTATAAGCAGTGCAGGTGACTAACGAAGTGAAAATCATTATAACGTGATCCATGACAGGGTCCACTGGCAGAATTTGGAAGTTCTGGGGTGGAAGTGACAGGCAAAACTGCCATCATAAGTGGAAGAAATTTAACAGTTCAGGTTCTCCAAACGTAGTGAACAGTGAAGCGCAGAAAGAAAGATAATGCCCCAAATGAATTAGCATGTACCTGACTCCTACAAGAAGAAAAATGGACCATCAAACTGAAAAGCAGCTTTCCAGAGATAGAGAATTCCAAGAGGGCTTGAGAAGGAGATTGTATTTTAGGGAATTTCACTTTTGAGGCTGCAGTGGAGTTTTAGAATGCATTAAGGCATATATGTATTTTCATCATGTCTCCAAGGAGACAAGTGGGTAAACTAATGCTATACACTTTCCATTTTAACATTTCAAATTACTTGCTCTAGGCTACATATTAGTTGAGTTTGTTAGCTGTTTGTGCTCTTTTTAGATGTAATAAAGGGAGACAGGCATGTCTAGCTGGGAATTCATCCCACTCTTATGAGAGATGCCTAGTTTAAGATAGTGGGAATAACATTTAGCTGGGTAAAGTTAGGTCAGACAAATCATTACAAACAAGGTTGAGAAAACAAGTAATTAGATACTAGAAAAAGAAGTACTGCTTTTGGTAACTGATGGGTAGTTTGATTTTTTCAAAAAGTCTAGATCCAGATTGTATGACTCATTTCTAATCAAAAGAAAAATAAGTGACTAAACAGAAATGCAAGAAGCCTTAGTACTTTGAGAAAGATGTGCAAGATGTTAGCAGTGAAGAGTAATCTAGAAAGCGCTTGGGCATTGTAAATTCTCCCCATGCACATCAGTGACAAGAGTGATGAACACTGATCTAGTTTCTATTATGTGACATTCCTAACTTTTGACAAGGAAATGATAAAGACCTTTGAATTGCTGTATGGTACTAGTGGTTGATGAAGAAACACAGATGACATAGTAAATGAGTATGCATAATACATAATATTCAAAATAAAGTTCCAAAATTAGCATGGCATCAGAATATATCTTCTGATGAAAACTGAGCAGATGATATATTCTTCCAGGCTCAAAATCATTTGGTCAGGTCAACTGCAATTCTTTAAAAGATCAATAAGTGTCTTGGCATATAGGCAAACATGGATACTAAGAATTTTCAAAACCAATGGTCCAAAGTGAAGCGTAGTTGAAGCTAAAGGGAAGATTCTATTATTTGGATTAGTAACATTTTTTAGAAGTGTTAATACCCCTTGGAATTGACAGAAAGTGTGGCTTGGCATATTACACGTATTTGAAAGTAATAATGACAGTGACAGTATGGAAGCATGTCATATTCCTGACTAAGTATACTAAGTATACTAAGTATACTAAGTATAAGGAAACTAGTAAGAGAATATTTTTTTTTATAAATCCATGTTTAAGGTAAGTAGCAGTCTTCCTATGTGTCATATAGTGGATGACAAATGGGTACTTTCAGAGAACTTCACACGTTGAAAAGATGATTCATGATTTGGTTTTTGAATGGATTTTCTTTTCTCCTGGTTTAAGCGTTCATTGCTGCTAGAGACAAGTTGTCCTGTATATTTTGTGACCTGTTAGTCTGAACACCTTTATAGCAAATTGCTATGAAGAGCTGTTGCCTTCTTCATTGGATGGTTTCTTACTTTTAAGCAAATCTATTTGTTGGCTTTTCTCCTAATGTGCATTTCAGCATGGTTGTCTCCCTCTTCTTTATATATTCTTGTTTATTTAATTTAATTCTTGCTTTTCTTAGTCTTCTGGTGCTGAATGGAAGACACTGTACATCTCAATGGACATTTACTTTTGATGACCAGGGAGGAAATGTTGGTAATATAAAACGAGGATTCATTGTTTGTAGATTATGAACTGTTTCAACTCAATATGCAAAACAGACAAATTTATGTAACACCTGCAAATATGCAAATTGTTACCTGTGCACTTTAAGTATAATTGTTAGAAGATTGCTTGGGTAAAGGAAGACTTCCAGAAGGTACTGTCAATGGAAAGTATGCAAGAAAAATCTACAGAACTAGGCACACATTTTCTGTAGAGAACATAAGAGTAGGAGGATAGTGTAGGAGGAGCCAAGAGCACTAGAAGGTACTTCTGATATTATCAGGAAAAACCTATAAGGAAAGAGGCCCTTTAATTAAAAGTTGACTAGATCAAGTATGCTTTGCTTTTTAAATTGATGAGGGGGAAAGGCAAGAACAGAAAAATGCGTGATTAGAAGTGATTGAAAACTGTCTTACATCAAGGGAAGAGTCACTTGGAAAATTTGAATATGCAAGTTAGAGCCTTTAAGCAGTTAATTAGTAAGCTTTTTGAACTTCTGGCAATTTTTTTAGAAAAGCAATTGCATGCAAAGAAGTAATAAGAAACACAAGAAAGGTGTCTGTTTTGTAAAGAATTAAAAACATGTGGTTGTAAAAATGGCAAGAATATGACAGAGTTAATTGGAGTATTATATAAATACTTAAGGCATTGGTAGGGAAGAGACCACACTGCGCAGACTCAACGTCTCAGAAAAAACCCTCATCAAATCATCATATGAAAGGGATTCTGCAGTTTTATTGACTTCCTGTGAGGGTACATTATAGTTGGAAATGCACTTTTCCATGGGTTGGAGAGAAGCATTCTTCAGTACCTTGAAAACTGAATGAAGGACTGAAAACCAATACTAGGAGAAGCAAGAGTGACGTGAATTTAAAGCAATTAGTACTTTGAATGCAAACTACGTTTGGAAGAGACCTTGAAAATGTATGTTTAAGTTCCTACATTTGTACATAAACGTCAGTATATTCCATGCATTTTTATTTAATGATAGAGCTCACTTGAAGGCAGTGGTAGCATTTCTGTAAAGATACAGAAAATAAATATTTTCACTTGGCTTATATTGTCACAGCGTATCTCAAGTCAATGAATTGCAATAGTTTAAAATTTGACTACAAGAAATAGCTAATATTTCTAAACCACTACATTTCTTAATAAAAAATATACATTTTTAAGAGGTATTTATCAAGAAATACGACTTCTTTTTCTATCTAGACTTGATATTGGGATAATTTGACCCTAGCCTATCAATTATTTAGATGAGCGTTATTGGTATTAGTTATGCTGTAGGCACTACTGAAAAAATGGTTTTCCATATCCTGTGAATTCTCTGTCAAGAGTGCAGCCTGACAAATTGTTCATCCCTAAAAGTGTTAAAAATTATAACTATGATATGACTTCCTGTTTTTTCCTCATTATCTTCCATCTGTTCTGGTTTTGGGGTAACCTCAAGAATTGATTCTATGGAATAAAATGCCTTAAAATACCCTGGGAAAAAGGCATGCATATTTAGATGAGTAGGATAAATTATTGACATTCAGTTGCATAGCAGATTGGTAAGTATTTCTATACAGACATGTTTTTAAAGTTCTCTTTTTTTGGCTATTCCAATCTTCCAGTTCCTTTTATAGTGTTTTTTTCATAATTCCCTTACAGGTAATTGGACTCCTAAGCTTTAATTAACTATTAATTAAATATATACCCCTTTTCTCAGAAAGTATTTGGTTTCCTCAGTAGCAATATATGAACATTTCATAATCTTTTTGATTAGTTCATCGTTCATTAGCTATTAAGTTAACGTTATTAACATACCCAGTTGGCAAATCTGGCATTCTAGGACTATTATTGGCAGCTTTCAAGATTTTTTCATTGTAAACAGATAATTATTCTGGTTTCTAAACTATTCCATGAAGACTAATGTGAAGAACCAAAACATAATTCTTTTCTTCTGCACATCCCTCCTTATGTTTTTTTCTCTCTCCTTTTGTTGCATTTCATGATTAATTAAGTTGATCAGCTGCTCTCTCTGTCTCTTGTATGGGCTGTGTCTACACCATCTTGGGGTACCGTGACAGGGAATGCCCTGGCACTCTCTGGAGCAGTTATGCTGGGGCTACACCTTGTTGCCCTTGGCTCATAGAGTGTTTCTTTGGCCCCAACATGTTCTTTGTTTGTTTCATGTGTGTGTGTGTGCTTCCTCAGTACTAAGCGCCAAAAATAACACAGCCCACAGCAATGCTATTCTTGAAACCTGAAGACAGAGGCATGATAGTTTGCCGTTGGGCACGATGTGCAGGCATCTGAGGACACTCAGCGTGCTGCAACAGGGTTGGGTGCCCTTGGCAGAAGGAGCCAGTGTTGGCATGGTTCACGTTTGTGTTCTCTGTCAGGAGTAAACCGACCCCTGGGCCATGCTTTGCTTTTTCCCTGGAGGAAGAACTTGTCTTTCTCCAGAATGGAGCCTGAGAATAAGTTCTCAGGAAGAAACCAGCAGTGGCTGTAGGACACAGGGTAGAAGTATCACAGCTTTGAGGGGGATGAAGCTGATGGATAGACCACTAGCTAGGATATGCTAAAATTGGACACTTTATATTGTTTTCAAATAAAGTGATACTGAAACTGTCTGTTTCATCAAGCAGAAAGCTGTTTCACCCCATTGGTGATACAAGAAAATATTGTTTTTTCATTAATAGATACAAAGACTTTCATCTTTTTAAACTGGGTTTCCGATAGGATGGTCCAGTACTAGATCCCTAAATGGTCATAGCTGTTTTTCCCTTATTTGTTCTGTGGACTCATTCTTACTATATTGTAATTTAAAGTAGGTGCAGCCAAGTCAGAACATCAAACAGAAACGAGCAGATCCCAAGCCGGTGTAGAGTGGACTGTCTTAGCTCTGTGCAGACTGACATTAATCAGCACTGATGGGATAGCATGCCAGAAAATAATTACTCACTATGGAAGATTACTGTAAAATAATGAGATTTTCTGGTCCCACAGTTGGGAGTTGCTAACAGTTGTAGATTGAATATGTGACTCTCTCACTTTGACATTTGGACCAAGGAGGGGGATTTCTTCTCCAAGTATCAGTCTTTGGAATTTCTCTAGTCAATGTCTGAGAAGAGTTGAAGTTCATGTATCTGTTTTTGTTGCCTTAGTTCTTTTGCTGTTCTCTTTCTAGGCTGTCTACTTTAACAGAAAACAATTTATAGAAGCAATGATTAAAGTAAAGTTGAGAATGAGCAATTTATTTTCACATACAGAATAAACACAACAAAGTATAAATAAGAAAATGGGCAATTTGAATGGATAGGGAATAATCACACAAATATATAAATAATAATATGTGATGAAGTGGCAAGGAAAAAAATTGGAAGAACAAGATTCTTACAGAATTGCTTATTTGAAGCTTAGAAACTTACTAGAAAAAAGATCTGTTACTATCTGTTACATAGTACTCTTGATGAAAATTTAAGTCTTCCTAGTATTCTGCATATTGCAACTAAATAGTCATGCATAAACAAAAATAGTACTCCATAGGAAAGATTAGAAGAGCAGATGACTCTGGATTTATAACTAGATAATCCTGTTGTTAAACTTTGTATGAGCAGAAGAAGTACTGTGGCACCTGATATTTCTTTGGTTGAAATACAAGCTTAGAAGTGGGGTTTTTTGCTTTGTTGATTTCTTATCCTTTGTCAAGCCATTCCCCTAAAATATCTGTCTTTTTGTTGCTGGAGAGCAGGCTTATCTGAAAGCAACTGTTTGAAGTAGAACATCCTCCAGTTATGCAGGAGAATGCAGTGATCACTTGAGTTCACTTTTTACCAGAGTTGCTGGCTCCTTTTCCATACTTGTACATCATTTTCATGTATGTTTTAAATGTGACTATTTGAAGCAAACAGTGTTATTGAAACCCTGGTCAGTACACTGAAGTTTTTTTATCGTGCCATGCAGTGGAATAGCAATTCCTAATTATGCATGGGTAAGCAAAATTGTGGAGTACAAGGTCTGACAATAAAAAGCATGATACTTCCTCAGCAGTCCACATAGCTGCTTCCAGAGGCAGCCTGTCTGTTGAGTATTCACCTCTGAGAAAACTGACTTCAGTTTGTATTGGATTGGCAGAATTATAGATAATATGCATTACAGAATACATCACTGGGTGATGACAGAGTAGAAAACTCTTAATTTTCAATACCTCTTCATGTGGTTTCTGTTACAGGTAAAGACAAGGCACTTTTTCCTGTCTGACTCCACTATGTCAATCTCCTTTTTAATTTCTTTTACTTTCCTTCTCTGTTTCTCATGATAAGTTTCAGCTACTTTAAGCTCCAAACCAGTGTGGGATTTTTCTGTTTTCAGAACACTATTTTTGTGTTAAATCAAGAGAATAAACTGAGTTTAGAGTCTTAAGGCTTGTAAATCCTTAGAGATCATACTACAGAAAACAAAAGTCTTCTCTGCTTTTTCAGCAATTTTTTCACCGATTTAGTTAAAAATCATTATATTAATAAAACAAAAACCAGTCTAAAAATGATGATTTGATTCCCTAATAACAGAATTTTTAGAACAAGTACTACTTTGGTCATATATAAAAATTGTGTTATGGGTGCGTAGCTAGCAGTTCCAAATGTAACAATACGTTACAGAGTAATATGCTGGACACCAAAATGCTTGGCTTGTTTGACACATTAATTTTTTTATACCGATGGCTTTCAACTGAGGTTAAATGATGGATTCAGGTTAATTTTTTTTTTTATATTTTCAAAAGCTTAGTTATATTCTATAAAGTAACAAAAAGAACACTGAAAACTGCATATGTGCAGGAAAGCACAGGGTTTCTCACCAGCTGTTGCATCATAACTGGTACACAATTTTACTTGTAAATTTGTACTGAGACTGACCAATGAGGTAATATTCACCAAGCTAATAACGATTTTTAATACTCACATTCAAAAAAAAGTTGAAAGAAAACTGAAAAACGAAGCTAAACATTCATCTTTTATAAAACTTTTAAGAAGGAACGACAGATTGTGTTTTAATTGCACAAGGGGTGTTCATAATGGCATATGTTCATTGAATTTCACCTGTGTTCCCTGTAAATAATACATTAATCATAGAGCTTTTACCTATCAGTTTATAGGGTGTTTAATCTTATTATTTTGAAATTATTTTTTGTTTATTATTTAATTTTAATATTGCTCATATTAATGGTCCATTTTAAGAGCTGCCTTTAGACATATTTGACTAAGGACAGTGGAAACAGGAATTGCAGGAAAAAATGTAAACTTTTCTTGAAAAAAGGCTAGAAAGAACCTAGCTGCATTTGCTCTGAGTAGCAGTGGAATTAAAACTTCTAAATTAGTAGATTTGGCTGAAGTATTATCTTGAGTTTTTAATGTATATTAATAATTACTCTTTTTCCCATCGAGCTCTTTTATTGATACAGCTTATTTCTTCTTTTTGTGTAACAATTCTAGTTAATCGCATTAATTACACTGGTTAAAGGAATACATAAAAAGAAGCCCACGTATATTAAACAGTGCTATTTGTAACTTCTTAGGATTTCTTGATTTTTCCTTCAACTTGGTACTGAGACATTGTCCCTTATTGCTTCCTGAATTGCTGGGTCTGCTTTCCAGTGCTGGCTGTCAAAGACTAATTCAGTGCCTGGTGTGGAAAACTCTTCACCAGAGGACTGACAGATTGCTCCAGCCTCAGTGCCTTTTTTTCCTGCTTTATGCAGAATACAGGGAACAGAAAAGATGCTGTAGCTGGCTGTGCAACCATTACACCTGTAAGGGTTTAGCATAAATGGCTATTTTGTTGAGGACTAGAGCTTGAGGTGGAGTTTTTTGTGTATTTGCTTTGGTCAGAAATATTACTGCATGTACGTCTTGTTCCTTCAGTTCATTCTGCAAAAAATAAATAGGTGCTCAGATGTTCTGACGAATTTTGCTTGATCAATTTTCCTTATCTAGTAATTCTTCTCTTAGGAATGCTCTTACATGGTATTGCTAGTGTGGCATTTTTCTTTTTCTGTCTCAAAGGTCAATGTTCTTCATTGATTCTGTAGGTGAAGTCATTTCTGGGCTGAGCAGGAGTATGGTAAATAAAATGATTCACACTGACAGCACAAACACATTGTTATTAACCACAGCCATACTCCTTGTTTGATGTTTGTTAATAAGTGCATACTAATTTAAACTCTCCTTATTGAGTGTTACTATAAAAACTGTAATATTCAATGCTTAATACAATACATGCAAACGATGAGCTCCAGTAGGAATAGTGAGAAGGAAAGGGATGGAACTGATTTGAAAATCACTGTCCCCATTTTCATGTACTCCATACTTCTATTAATATTCATTTTGAAATTGTGTAAGTTTACACAGAAAAATGCATAAAAGGCTAACTTTATTTCTAATTATTAAAAGCAAACCAATGTTTATGTCACAACAATTATGTTTTATGCTCTAATCATAGCATCTTTGGAATATGTGAAAGTGAAACTTCTAGCTTATGTTTGGTTTCTTTGCTGTAAATAAACGTGACTTTCTATTAGAAGTAAGAGATAAAAATGAGTGGGACATGGCCATTTAACAGCTTGTTATCTGACCTGAAGTGCTCATCAAGGCTTTCTCTGTAATCAGTGGAGAGAGAATGATCTCCAAAGCACTACTCATACCATCTATTTTAGGCTGTGGTTTCATATTCCCATTCATATAAACAATATCATCACCAAGAGCAGCAGCCCTGCCCTGATGGCTTTTCCAGCCCTTGTGCTGTTCCCTAGATGGTAATAAGGTGAACATTTGTGTGAAAGAGTGATGATTCTGAAACTCAGCTAGACTAAAAGTAATCTAACAAAAAATCTTCACAAAAAACCACCCCTGAAAACAGAAAGAAAAAGGTTTTCACGCAGATAAGAATGGAAATTAAATTAGATAGAAGGCTCTAAAAAACTGAATCATGAAAGCGTTCAAATCTTTATTTTTTTAACATGTTTTGAAATGAGATGCTCAGTATGAGCTGACTAAATATTTCATTTGCAAGGTATTAGCTAGGATGTTACATTCTGAGTCATGTAATACTTGTTTGTCTCTTCAGTACATCCAAAGAAAAGAGGTGGGTGGAACAGTGGCCCTGCAGATACACGAACAATTGTACCTGTGCATGCAGTGCTCCTGAATGATTAGTGCTTGTTTGCCAGTCGTGCTCAGTGCACACACGTGTGCATTACCAGCAGTGTCACATACAAGCTTTTAGGTTGGAAAAATGGGAGTAGAGCCCTTTTTTAGATAAGTTCCTCCATGAGAAGGTGGTGGGGAGATTTTTCTGGCTAAGGGTTGAATAGCTTGGTGCCTAAATTACTTGCTTTTCATGTTCATACTGGTGGGTTACACAATCTAAAGTGTATAGTGAAGTTGTGTAAGTGGGAGTTTAAATTACTGAATCAGGGAATTACCTGGGGTAACATTACTGTGCTTTTTACAGAAATGACCCAGGTGATTACCATTATAGGTGGATGCATGGTGCCTGGGATATCTAAAGCATGCACAAACAAGAGCGCTCCTTAGCTTCCTTTTAGCAGCAGCAGCACAAACATCAGGCAGATCTGAATTCAGCTGAACTGCTGGATCTCACTTTCACTATCAAGTTTATGCATTGTTTTTGTTTTATAAAAACACTGCACAAAATTAGATTCCATATTCATGCAAATTCTGAGTTACTAGTCTACAAAGGAGAGATGAAGCAAATTTTAAAAACATGTCCTGCTTGGGTAGTGTATGTGTCTTCAAAATGAATGTTGCAGATATTGATGTCAGAGGGAAATGTAAATGCATGATTTCTCTGTAATTCCTGGAATTTCGGACTGCATGAAATGTGGTTCACGTAAGAAGTGCTTTATTGCAGAGGCAGCAGCGCCGTCAGTGCCTGTGTGGTCTGTGCATGTGCTGTTGGGATGTGGGGTGCAGTGGAAATCAAATGGAGCCTGTTCATAGACCTGCATCTCGTTGTGGAGTGTAAATACAGAGGAAGAACATTGTGCCTTCGTTGTGTTTATCTTAGTGAATATAATCCATAATTGAAACTTCAGAAAGTGTAAACACATCAAAAAGTATCGGAGATAACAAAAGCAAGCTGCTGTGTCCCTGCTGTAGCCAGTTCCACTTCCTCTGTGTCTGTGCTGTCTTCAGCTCTCAGACCAGCTCTCAGTTTCTGGCAAGCAGGGAATACCTGTGTCAAACACCCATAATGTTTAGCCTGTGTTTTATGGGAGTTGATTGGTACCATAGTGCTACGTGGTGGGAGCAGGCAACCTGAGCTTCAGAGCTGAGACCTTGAGATACAGCTGTGAGCACAGATCTTCACCTGGCTTTCCACAGGGAGAGCTGATGGATTCCCAAGGTTTGAGCCTGTGTATTTCAAGTTCTTATGTCATGGAGCTGTATTTCTTAAAAAAAAATTAATTAATCACAGTCGTCTCTTCTGCTTTCAGTATGACCAACTGGCCTATTCTTTGCAAATTATAAAAAAAAAAAAAAGAGGCCTTAAAAGAAATGTGTGGGCCTTCTATAAAATAGCTGTCAGGCCCTGAAACTGAGGCAAAAGGCATCATTTCTCACTAGAGGTAGGAAGACAATATAAAACTCAGAACAGATTTTTGGCTGCTTTCCTTCTATTTTATATATTATTCCTTAAGGTCTCTCCCTGAATCTAGGACATTTTTATGTACCTGTAGGTAACATTTAAAATTAATGGCAGACTTCCAGTTGAGTTTAATGGGATCTGCTGTATTTTCTCAGATCTCAGTTTATCAGGCCTCAAATTTATCAGTTCTCAACTCATCCCTGGATGAGTTGCTCAGCAGATAGTCTGCTGGCAGCAGCAGGCCGCTACTTCCCTTTGCATTGGGGAGGGTGGAGACATCCAGCATAGAGAGAAAGAATTGATCAGACCAAGATTACAACATTTGCCATGAAAATTAACATCTACCTACACTTGCCACACTGTTGTATTTTTGCAGCTATTTGCGATACGTATTTTATTTCAGTCTTGTACAGATATGCTTGCTGTAACATTTTTTCAGTTATTTTCTTTTGATTGCGTTCAGGTGGCTGAAAATGCAGTTCTTATGAGTTCAGAAAAACTGAGGTTTTTTTAAAATACCTGTGTCAACTTCCTACCTTAAATAACCTCCCATCCTTCCTTCTCTGCCCAGCTTTCTTATTTGGGCCACAGTACAGCAGTGCCCATGTAGACCATTTGCTGCCTCTCAGCAGACCATAGGTGCCTTCCACAGGACTCTTTGGGAGCAGAGTTAGCAGTTTTTCCGTGCTCTATTTTGTAGCTGTATAGATTAGACTCTTTGGGACAGGGTTTGGCTTCGTGCTGTGTCTTGCAGAGCACCAGGCAGGAGTGGTGAGCCGTGTGACAGCTGTAGGTGAAAAGTTCACCATCTGATCCCCTGCAAGTGCTGGCTGCTTCTGTGTCTGTTTTGCTCCCATGGTGATCACAGCTTTAGAGTCTGCTTCCTCCACACCCCTAAGATCAAACCAAACTTCTTTATTTCGTTTTAAGATGTGTTATGAAGCACATATATTAGATGTAGGTTTTTAATGAAAGACATCATGGACACTGGCTAATTTGAGAAAAGTATTTTGAAGTTTTAGGAGTGAATTGGTGATATGCAGACAGACTTTGGTGCTCCTGGAACGTCCTCTATATTGAGCAGGCAGGTGATGTAGAAGTGGATCAGGTACTCCTGTGGACCAGTTTGATTAGCAAAGGGAGGTGGCAAGATCCAGTTGTCAATTGGTAGGGCATGAGTTACAGGGGATTTTGTTGCTGTGAAGGAAAGAGTCTGGAAAGGCCCATAGCAGGTTTCCCTGCGGATCTTTGCTCCCCAGCACTCAGCGTGGCTCAGGTGGGCTGTGCAGCAGGTGCCTGTGTGGCCCCTCTGACAACTGCCAGAGGCCTCCTCATGTGCTGACCCCTTGGGCTGTCCCTGTGCTGTCTGAGAGGTGGTCAAGATTTTAGGATAGGTAACAGTATAAACTGAAGAATATGACAATATTTGATTGTTATCTACACCTGACTACTGTTCATCTGCAGTCCCGAAGAGGTTTGAAATTGCTGCTTCCCATTTCTCTGATTGGTATTTTGTGACTAAATACAGATGAGCATCACATACATATACAATCTATGAATCTATTAATGATTATCCTCTATGACTCTCCTCTAAAGGTTTTCTTTTGCCGTCAGACAGATGCACACGTACATTAGGTATGTGCACATATGCATCTACCTGATTCTGTTGGTAGTATCTTGTTTCTGAAGGTCACCACATTTAAATATACATTTGATGGTATGGCAGTGAGGTTTGCTTAAGGGTAATAATGAACAAAGTACATGGTAAAGAGCCCTATCCTTTGCTTTCCAAGTGGTGTTGCAATAATTGAAAAAATGCATTACTAGGCCCTTGGAAGTTGATTACAAAAACTGTAATTTTGCTTGATTTGCTAGATTCTTCTATGCTAATGTCAAGGAGGTTTGCACTGCCAGTTCATAAATGGAGAAAATATTGACCTATAAACACTCTAATATTCAGCAGCAGTTCAGTTTCTTTTGTATTCTGCAGACAGGCAGCCTCATTTGCTGAGATTTTGAATTTAACATGCAGATTATCAGGCCTAACCTCCACTTTTCATCAGACAGTCCCTCATTTCATGTAGTAGGGATTAGCACAGTTAAATTGTATTTTGAAATGGTTTCTTTAGCCCCCTATCTGATTAGAGCTGGTTTGCTGATTTAGAGGATTTTACTTTGTCTCTGTGCCTTATTCTCACTCATTTGAGTGTATTTGCTTTACTTCTTGTGGCTGGGTTGTATTGCACTCCCAAATCTGTTGATATGGAGGACGGGGTAAGAGCGTAACAAACCAGTATTCCTTCAACTCCCTGCCTCCAAGGTAAGGCTAATCAGCTTTTGTTGAAAACAGCAACTGGGGATTGCTTTATCTCCCATACTTGTTTTTTAACTTGTTGGTGCCAGATGCTTCAGTGCACGGGGTGCCAGGAAAAGACTTGCGCTCCCTGGATTAGTGGTGTCACTTCCGCACAAAGGCATTTCAATATTGTTTTTCCCTGATCCAGTAATGAGGCTGATGTAGTAGTTGGGATTCCAAACATCATGCTTTCTGTCTCTGAGCTGGATTTTAACTTATTCTGTGTTTTCAGTATTTTTCACGTTGTGACAGTTTTTCACATTTCATTATTGAAGAACTTTAACTATCTTTTCTGATTTGAGTCCTGTGCCTTAACCACTTCTTTACTTACCTGCTGTCCTTCTGGCTGAAAAGAAACAAGATAAGTTTTCATCCAAACCCTACAGTGTTGTTTCATAGTCTTTGTAAATATCTAGCCATGTACAATTCACAGGTTTTAACAAAGTAAAACTTTGGAGGAGGGTGCACTTTTCTAACAGCAATTCTACTCTTTGAAGTAAAACCATTCTCTCTACATGTGTGTGCTTTCTTATGAAAAGCTGATAATATTTTATTTTAAAAATAGAAAACATAGCCCTTGTGGCTCTCCAGTGGCACAGTCTGAACATTGACTAAAATATTCTTCAAAAAGCCACTGGGGGTTTATTAGTCCTGATTTACAGCTGGAGAAAATGGGGAGATAGTTTAGTAGGTAGCAGTTGAGAATACAGATTGGATTTGAGAAATAGCAAATCTGAGCCTCGTGCTCCTTTTCACTAGTGCACAACCTTTCAGAGTGGAAACAGGCAGATTAAACCTCTTACCTGATTAGAGTTGGTTTAAGGCTTTTGTATTATGTATCTGTTCTGTTCAGAGATATGAGTGAGAAATCATGAAACCTGTAGCTTACATTTAAGAATTTGGTTGGACTGTGTTTCTGCAACTAGAGATGATGCAGTGCAAAATTCTTCTGCAGGATACCCTAAGAGTTATGGCACTGGGTTAATACTTGATTTCTGTTCCCAGACCTATAGCAGGCCATCATATAAGTGTAGGGAAATCACTTCCATGCTCAGAGTCTGATTTGTTCTGTCAGTAAAATGGGAAGAATGACAGTTAGCCTATTCTCTCTATTTTGAGACCTGTTAAGGACTTGAATTAATTACAGACATGTGAATGCTATGACTCTGTCAGGGAGGTTGTTAGTACTGAGTTAAAATGGAAATTTGGTGAAAAAAGAAGAACATTAGCAAATGTTGACAAAGATAATTTGCACTTTAAAAAGCTAGTTGTGTTTGCATAAATATGTGCATATGTACACACGCACATGAAATACACGTAACATGATTATATAAGCAAATGAGCTGGTTTTGTGTGTCTTTAAAGCTTCAGCACTTTATGCTTCCACAGAGCAGTGGTGGTCACTTGCACTCTGTTTGAAAGTGGAGTAAATAGACTTGAGTCTCTGCCTCTTTCAGAACTTGGAATCTGGATAACTTGGAAAACTTATTTGTGGTGTTTAATCTCACTTGAACAGCTGCTCGTGTTGAGTTTTGTTTTCTGTAGAAATAGAGAGGGATTGAGTTGGGCAGACGAGCATCCACCCAAGGTGATACAGAACTGAAGTGCCTCATCTTCTGATTTTGGCCCTTGACCCTATGTGCAAACCACCAGAAGATTCATATATATATATATATATATATATATAATACATATATATATGTTCATATATTGGAACACAGACTTTCACAGAATATTTTTATTTCTGTATCAATTGCTTACCTTTTATACAGTGCTAGCTTACACACACCAATCAGGCTTGGACGACGTCATGGTAGACATTGTAAAATATGGTAAATGCAGCATCTGCCTCTAAGAGTTTTTATCTTAAAAAAAATAAACCCCAAGATCCTGCAGACATGCTGCATTTATGTAAATACCTCTGATACCAAGCAGAAAGTTAAAAATGTCCTGTGCTGCCCTGATTATTGTATAATTTACTATACAAATATATACTTCCATTCAGTCAGAAATCTACTATATGATTTTATATACAGTTTAGAATGAAATAAAAATATTAAATTAGCATACACCGGTTCCAGCAGAGCTTGAGAGAGAAAGCAGAAAAGAAAAAGACCTTTATTCATACAAAACAGTAAGAAGTTTGAAAGGCAAATGTCTTCAAAGAGAGGGGTTGATTGAAGACTTGACCATTGGAGTGGTCTTCAGTCCTTATTGTAAGTTTATGACTTCTAAGGCATTAAAAATTCCTGTCAGCCATGTTATTAAAAAAAAAATCTGAACTGATTTAACTCTCTTTTTTTTATGCAATGCTACTGCTTTAATATAAATCTTTCTTGAGTTTGCTCGTGATCATAATTACATTTTTTGTGAAGGTATTTGTGATGGCAGTCACAAAGGAATCGTGGTTGCTGGAATTCATTATGAAGAAGGAAGGCAAGGATACTATTGCTGACAGCTTTGTCTTAAAGCAGGCAAATTACAGATTTCTCTCTTAGGAAACTGGTAAAGACAGTGTACCTGGAGAAAAAAATATGGAGAGAAATTCAGTTAGCTCTGTAACTTTAAGAGATCTATAACTAGGAAAATATTGTCCACAAAATAATTGGTTCCAACTCAATTCACTTATCTGCTGATTGCATGCGATTGCAGCTCTCCGTGTGCAGCAACTCCTAGATATGTTCTCAGAATTTTGTTAAAAAAAACTGAATTGTAATGATCTTAAGGAAGAGAGGTCATCTTTATTTGAGAGAAGATAATTTTATGTTGTTTACTCCAAGATAATATTTGGTGTTGGCCTAGAAGCAAATTATTCTGAGTAAAGGTCAACATTACACAGCTGAATCTCATGTATATACACAGTTAAGGCTACATATGTTTTTTTCTCACCAAGGCAGTTTGTCACAGTGTGATCATTGTGGTTATCTCAAGAAAAGGAGAAAAACCACTTAGCACAGTAGCTTGAGCTGTTGGGTTTTCATATGTGATGTATAAATTTCGCATTTTTTGTAAATGCGTTGTACACACAAGCATCACAAAGATTCATTGGTACATTCTGTAGTGTATATGCTATAGGAAGTGTTAGAGAAATGCAAGTTTAAAGTAATTTTAAGGGCACAAATGGATGTGGTAGAGACAAGCCCTAGCACTGTATGTGTTCATTTTGGGATTTTTTTGGTAGAAGATTACTTGTCTAAATGTGTACATGATTGCTGCAAGGGGAAAAAAAGCTGATTTGAAGTAAAGGGGGAAATTATATAAATTTTGAATGTTTAAAAACAATCTAAAACTTCAACTGTGTATTATCGTAACTCATTTGCAAATGGGTATATTTTGCTGACACACTTTATAATTTAAAATTAACACTAAAAGACTTTTGTGATTTGTACACAGGTATATGTCTCGAGTCCATGGTATGCATCCAAAAGAAACCACACGTCAGCTGAGTTTAGCAGTCAAGGATGGCCTCATTGTGGAAACCCTGACGGTGGGGTGTAAAGGGTCAAAAGCTGGTATTGAACAAGAAGGATATTGGTTGCCAGGAGATGAGATTGTGAGTATAAAGTCTTTGAGAAAATAAATCACGATTTCTGCTATCTTAACATGAAACTTGTTTTAATTTATATTTAAAGCTATTTCTAGATTCTGTGTTGGTGCTTGTGAACAGGGAAGTAATGCGCTCTTAAATTTTTTTAACCTTTTCTCTTCCATAGAAGCTCTTTCTTTTTGAATTCTGAGTTTTTTGCTAGGAAAAACTGGCAAAGTCCTTTGCTTGGTTATCTCTCACTTTTATGTAGTATTCTATTCTACAGTTGTACAGGAAGACAGTAAATATCATTGGTATTACTTGAAATCCTCAGATGTTCTCAAATCCCAAAGATGGTGTATTTAAAAAAAAAAAGAAAAAGAAGTCAAGAACTTTTGATTAATCTTGCTTTAATCTGAATCTGAGGATCAAAGAACACACTTTCAGAAGTGGAACATGAAATCACAGAATTATTTGCAAGCACACATGAAAAAATGTGTTTTACTGATATTCGTGAACACCAGGGCATTCAATTAGAAAGGGTTTTCTTAGCAAGTTAGCTACAGGCATCCAAATACTGTTCCACTGGATGTGTAACATAAATATTAAAATCCATTTAAATAGGTTGAAAGTTACATGAAGGGAAAAAAAGCATGTTTTTGATATCCCTCCATAGCTGAGGTAGAACACACTCACAAAGTGAGGATAGTCACATAGACCAGGAAAAAGCTTGCACAATCACTTTGCCTTGTTCAGAAGTCCCATCTCTCTACTTACAGGATGTTTTCCTAACTAAAAAAAACTAAAAAGTTTTGCAAAGCTTTAAAATACCTGCATTAGGAACTATTGCTTTGGAATGTAAATTGTATTAAATACTGATAAAAGGATCAGTATTATCTCAGACATACCTAATACATTAAATTTTGAGGAAACACAGAAAAACTCTAAAAACCACCAAAACACTCATTGCAATATTTCGGTTATCAGTAAGACTGAAAGTGAAACAGTGTATTATTTTTTGTTTTGTGGAAACAAGCAATATCCATAACAGAAAACATTATCATCAAAATTATCCCACTTACACTAATTTAAACTATTGAAATACCTTAATTTCAATACATTGTGTTTAATGTACATTATGTCACTGTTAAGATTTTCATTCTAATTTCATTAGAAACCCTCAAGGGAACCTTTAAAGAGTATATTACTATTCTCCCTGGGAGGAAACATTTCAAAACTCCAGCTTAACTCTTTTAGGTATTTCTTACATCAGTTTTGTCTGTTTAGAAGTGATATTAACTGTGTAGGCTCAACAAGACATAAAGCCTGGGAGCTGTGGTTATCTCAAGTATTCTGTATATTTGTTTCCTCTATTGCTAAGAGAAAGGAAAAAAAGAAAAAAATTATCAAAATGCCTCACAATAGCCATTTCTTACATAGTCATTCAAGTAATGTTCCTGCTGCTTATTAGCAACATTTGTTTAACAAAACTTGAAAGATAACTAGCCTGTAAATTCCCAGTGAGTCATTAGAATTACACAATTATTTTATGTCTGAGCAAAAAGTGTTTTCTTTGACTTGACCGAAGATGCTGTTCAGGTCACATTATGAATAGCCCTTTAGTTAGAAGCATTGACTGCATTTTCAGCATGACTGCTAAGCACTGATACTCTGGGCTGTGACCATATGTGTGGTGGCCATCTCAGTAGTTCAGAACACCACACTTGACTTAACAGTTTTATGCAAAAATAAGAATCAGCTTCTGATCCAGGCCATGTTTCAATAGTACCCAAACCCCAACTTTTTGATCCTAATACTGAATCAAAATGCTGTAGACAGAAGAAGCAAAACACATTGACTTGGTATAAAGTCATTCTCTTTGTTCTTTTATTCAGAAAGTTTTAATGAGTAACAAAGTGTCATTGTCATCACTCGACATCAGATCAAGTATTTTCCATTCTCCAACAATTGGTGCAAACCCATGAAGTTTGGTGTGTTCTCTGCTTTGGACACACTGCATAGTTGTACAGATGCTTTGTCTGCACTTGATCAAGAGGCAGTTTGTAGTTCTTTGTAATTCAGCACTGCTCAAATCTGGTACTAATGACTGTGGAACCATGAGCTCAAGTTACAATTCAGTGAGGACAGAATTCTTTTTGGAGGTGCACTTGGAGGAGATGAACTCTTCGAAGCAGGGTTATTAATGTTAAAATAGAGATTTCAGGCTCAAACTTTAGCACTTGCAGACCCTCGACCTAACTGTCAAATTTGGTTTGAGTAGTACTACTGGAACTTGGAAAGTTCATAATGGGAAAGAGAAGACTTAAGAACCAATCCACCACCCACTGACACCAGTGCAGGAATGCTTTTGGATTTTAGCTTGTTTCCTGGCACCACAGTGGAAGTCAGCAAACACAGGCTGCTCCAAGGAGATAGTAAAAGGACACATTCTTATCATCCTTCCCCTCACTTTTTATTTGAGTATTTGCTTGGTGGTTTTTTGCACTTTTGAAGTTTTGAATCTGAATTTTAGCAAGTAAAAAAATTACTGGCCTTGGCCACAAAACTGCTGAGCATCTTTGTCTGTTACTGTCAGAGGTGCCTGACTAAAGGATGCCACAGGACCTGAAAGTACTGGTTGTGATGGCAACTACAGACTGATGGCTAAATAGTGACAATAATTGAAAGTATAGAGATTATGAAAACACAGCTCTATTTGGAAAAGATTCGTTTGATAATCTGTTGTGCTTGCTTAGGGGTTTCCAAACATCTGCCCTATCCAATAGGTTGACATAATGATAGATCTATGCAGTAAGGACACGATCTCTGATAGGGTTACTCTTAGTCTTCAGAAAAATTATACTACTTTGCTCTCATTGTTAGAGCAGTATGTTGAAGCTGTAGTAAAAAAATTAACCAAAACCTCATATATTTAGTAATATCATACAAAAGAACAAGCTGAGGTGCAAAGACAAAACAGTTTGAGGCCATCAGGAGGCTCTTCCAAAAGGGACAGCTCATGAAAATTAATGTTCAGAACAACTGTGAAAAAAAGAATGATCAGATTTCAGAGTATAGAATTATTCTGTCAGACACATGTGGGAGAAATATTTTTATATAAGTTACTAAATTTAAAATGTGGAGTCGGTAGCAAAATGTACTGTATTCCAACTGACATTTGAAGGTTGGTACCTATACAAGAACATTGCTGCAAATATTATACCTCCAGGGCTTGTGCAGGTATTCATTTTGTTTGCTCATTTGCCATGTCTCCAGGTGTTTTGCACATTTTCAAAATGTGTTCTCATCTTACAGGCTTTCTTATCTTGCAGATGATTAATGCATTTGACACAAAATAAATGAGAGAAGAATTTATTTTCCATTTTTATTCAGGATTTTAGTTAGGAATTTTGCATTTTTCTGTTTGTTGATGCCATTATTATACAATTGAACAAAATCTCTTCAGCTTCTTGCCTTGCAAGGGAAATGTCAGTCCTGAAGCCTGGTAATGAAAGTTTACTTTTTTCTTTCTTTGTACATGCTTTATTTCTATTTCTCACAGAATTTCTGGAATTTGGACATGCTATTTATTATCAACATTAAAAAAATCTCCTTGCTCTTTCGGTTTAGAAAAAAATTGCAAATCAGTGTTTTTAACTATGTTTTCAACACAGTTGATAAAATAGAAAGGAAACATATTTTCTTCAAGAAAACAAGGATGAATCTTCCTACCTATTCATTACTATTTTCTGTTATGCCATGATTTTTATGTACTTTTATTTGTGTAACATAGTGCTGAGTCTAACCCCAAGGAAAGAAATTGAATTTAAATACCAATGTCCTGTGGCTTTATGGGGGGGTTAGATACAGTTTTTAGGGTTAGTTTGTCTTACTCATTTACACTTTTCTACAGACAGTGTGCACTGAGCTATTTTGAGCATTTAATGTGCTAATTCTTCTCCTCATGATTAAAGTAATAAAACTGCTCTGACCCAGAGAGAGACTTTATGAATGTATAATTTCAATTTTCCTGTGTTCATAAAGCCAAACAATATTGTGCTTTTCTACAATGGAGATGTGTTCATAACACAGGTTCATTGTTTGCATCTGATTGCAACATATCCCACAGCACTGCTGTGGTTTAAAAATGGTTCATAGTGGCCAAATTCTCTAATGAGATGTGAAGAGTGAGGCTTCACACTTAGTTAAGGCACTGTGAGCTATTTCTTCACTGAAAAATGCATAAAAGGTGTTTATATTTTCAAGAAATTATTCTTTTCCAGAGTTCTGTTTTCTGATCATTTAATTGATTGCTTATAGAAAGAGCCAGCAATTCTTCTGGCTAGTTAAGTCTGACTTTGGGGGTCAGTTACACTGATTTTCCTGTGTATGTGATCCTCTCTGTATCTAAATTATTGCCTTTCCAATTCTTCCCTCTAAAGATGTTTTAGTTTAGTGGAGAGCATACCGTTTGGAGGGGAAGTTTCCTTGTGCTTTCCTTGTTTTCAGAAAACATTAGAGATGCAAAGTGCATCAACATGCACATGTACTCTCAATGTGCTAATTCATTACTGGGGATTTTTCTGGTATTTTTAATTGAGAAAGTACTGGTGCTTGCTCAAAACGACTCCAGATACTTTCAAGGCACAAGGCTGCCTAAGCGATCCATCTCTCCCCTCTGTCTGTATTCCCATTGTTTTAACATTTGTTGTAACCCACTGTCAGCACTGTGAGTCTTGAAGGTGATTTTGTTAACCCAAGTGACCTTAGGCGCACACCCAGTTATTTTTGTGATTTGATGCGTTGCAGGTTCAATTTTACTATGATCAGTCTATGAGAAAGGAGCATTTTTGGCTGTTATGTTTGTGTTAATCTGAATTACTTTAGATTGAGCAAAGGCTTGATTCCTTGCTTGCCATGCTTAATTGCTTTTGTAATTATATTGATTTTTCCATGCTAGGTCAGTATTGGTAGCCAGAAGCTGTTTTTTGAACTGGCTATGTCATCTTGAGTCTCCATAAATATGAAGATAATTGTAAAAAGCTTAAGAGCTGTCACTGTGAGGGTTTGAATCTTTTCTGTACACAAAATACATTTTAAATGATAAAAAAATCCCAAACAACAATAGACAAAACCAAACCTCAATCCAAAACCAGTCTGAATAGCTACCAGTTCCTGCTAGCAAGCTAGGGGCTTCTAAATAACTAGGCTGAGGAATGGTTTTAATGTGCATCCCATTCATTTCAGTTAGGAGCAGAAGGATAATATGAAACAGCAATAGTGACAGCCAGTGCCTTCATCATGAAAGCTCTTACAACTGGAGAGCACAAAGAGGAAGAATATGTCACACCAAATGAAGAAAAATCTCCTTCAGTGTTTAAAAAAATTCTCTGTTTGCCTTATCCATCTGTATTGCCTTTAATGTAAGGTCTTGTATGAATTCACTGATCCAAAGCCAAACATAGCCCAAGCCATATTAGTTAATATTTTCCACATATTGAACAAATTGAGAATTTTCCAGGCTGGAATGTAGCAGATAAATTCCTAATTATTGTGAAAGTACCAGTGTTCTTTACAGTTGGTGATTCACTGATGCAAAGAGTTAATGATTGATCCCATGAGAGAAAAAATTCAAACTGGCTTCCATCCCTTATTACCACACATCAGGGAGTGGATGAGGAGGCTTTGAGGTCAGGCCACATACCAGCCTGGTCACACAAGAACACTCAAGGAAGATGAGCTTCTGAAACTCTTTGAATCTTTGTTTTCTGTCTGTCTTTCCATCCTTTAAGGTCCCATCATTTGGAGCTTAATTTTCCAAAAGACTAATGTAAAATCAATCTGTCATGTGCTAAATGCAATGATTTTTCTTGCAAATTATTGTCACAAACTGCAGATGTGATTCTGCTTGTTAATAAACCAAAAATTAGTGGATTTGTGAAAATTCAGAAAAGCAAATATTTTCAAATCATCAAATCAATGCATAGACTATTTTGTCTTAGAGAAGCCAATTAGAATTCTGAATTCTCAACTCATGGGCGAGAAATTCTTTCTGCATTAAAGCCAAGACCCTTTTCTGTCTTTACATTAAGGCTGTTAACATGCAGCTCATGAGAATGGCCTCACAGCCATTCCAGTGGTTCTTCCTGCCTCCAGATGAGTTAGGAATAGAGCAATTCTCTGCATTCCTTTTCCAATCTTGTTTTTCTCTTCCCACCTCTTCAGGGATATTTCTTTCCTCTCCTCTGCTCATCCTTATTTTTTGTTCTCTGGAAAGGGAGTTCACACTGTTTGCAGGATCTTCACATTACTGAAGGTGACTCTAGTAGACTTCATCTGACTGCAGAGAGATGCTGCTTCTTTTAAACTGGTAAAACAACCTTGTCAGCATCTTCACTTGACTCGCTCAGCTTTGCCAACTTGACTTTTAAAAATTCCGTTGATGTAATGCTGTATTCTTCTTTGAGGCTTTCACTCTCTGTTCTGGAGTTGAGATACTGATAATGTTGTTCACAGATTTCACAAAATGTTCTTTTCTGATTGAAAGGGTGTTTTAAGAATGAGAATTTACCTTTGAGTTTGAAGTAAACTAGTCAAACTAGTCCCTATAAAGGTTCCGTCATGGGATTTAAATTATGCTAATAGAATAATGACATAGATCAGTCTGTCTTGAGTTTGTTCTGAAAATATGCATCTTGTGTTTTTCTACCCCTTTTGTGCCCACCCTGACCTAGTAATGTTGTTTTTATTAACTTCGTGGGTTCAAAATGCTCTGTGTCTGTGGCAACTGATTTGAATCTTTTATTATTATGTCATGCTGGTCACTGAATGAAACTTCACTGAAGCTGATGGGCTTAGTAATATCCATGCTTCATTCACAATAAATGCAGTCCTCATGCCTTTCTATCACTGACAGATGAAACAATATCAGCCACACCTACAGCACAGGACAAATGGACAAGAGATTTAAGGAACCTGTGTAGGAGGTTCTGCTCTTGGTTCAGATAAAATGTTTCTCTGTGTGCTATAACGTCAACCTGAAGAAGCACTACAAATTAAGACCAGAGAAGCAATGTAAGCATATTTTAAGCAAAAAAAGGGAAGAAGACAATTTATGTGCACAGTTCTTGAAAGGAGACTTGGAACTACAAGCAAAGAGATGTTTTATTTCTGGTCTGGATTCACCTTCTTTCTAGGGGAACAAAACCATAATGTAGAAATAAAAGGCATTGCACCTGATAAATACTTCACTCCATCACTGATTTATCTCCCTAATGAAAATAGTCTACAAACCTCCTCTTGGCTCAGCCTAAGTAAAAAATTGTGACATTAATAGCAGAGTGAATCCAGTTTCTGAGGAGATAACTTGAAAGTTTCTATTAACCTTGAACTTGCTTGGAATGTGAAGAAAGAAAAGAAAACATTTAAACTTCAAATTATTTTCTATTTCTAATATTCTGGAAGAGAATACTTGTATTGTCTCAGCTTAAATAACATATACTGCTACTACCCAAACGTGATCTTCTTGGGAAGGAAATTGAGATTTATTCATTACTTGAGGAGCACAGCTCATAGGCTGAGCAGATAAGTGTGACAGAGGTTTAAGCAGTCAGTTTGGCTGCCGACGTGCTATTACACTTCTTGAAAAAAACTCACTTCTTTAGCATTGGGAGCTAGAGCCTGGCTCTGCACTTTGGCGCCTATCACTCCAAATTGTCCAGAACACAGCTGCAAGGTAGGAAGGGGAATAAAAATCTACCTGTCCTGGCAGGAATCCAGAGAAGACTTGGATGATTTCTGACAGAAACTGAAGACTTCTAAGACAAACTGGCAATAAATTAATCAGACAAATTTAGGCTTGCAGTTTAAATTCAGTGAAAGAAAGCCAAAAGTGTTCTGAGAGGATGTGGAATTCTCTGCAGAACCTGAGTCTTCCTGCATCAGTGCATCCGAAGAGGAAGCAGTTACCAGCGAAGAAAATGGAAATGGATTGTTACAAGCCCATAAATACATCTGTGTTTAATATGCACTATGGAGAAGGAGATTTTGGTCACTCCCCTGGCTGATGGTTTTGTGTTGGTTCTTTTTAGAATAGAAAGGGTTTCTAAAATAAGAGAATTTAAAAATTGTGTAAAACAAGAAATTCCAATTAATTGCTGAGATGCTAAAACCTTGGCCATAATTAACAAATAAATAAATAAATGTACTTGAAATAAAGCAAGATGCCTCAGTAGTTGTGAGGACATATGAATTCATAATTACTTTGAATTTCTTTGTGATAAAATAGGAATAATGAATACCTACAAAGTGTCCTACAGAGTAAGTTTATGGGAATCCATTTTAAAGATAAAGCCCAGGTCAGCGAAGGAAAGAATCCATAAAGGCAACTGATGTGAATGGATAGATTATCCTGTCTGTAAAAGCACACATTGTGGCTACCTGCTGTGGTAGTTTTCTAGAAAAAGAAGGAGAAGATAAAGTGAAACAATTTTCACAAAGGGATTCTAGCTGCTGAAGTCTTTTTGGCTTTGAAAGAGAGATGGATGCTTGTTTATTTGCTGAGCACTTTTGATGAGCAAAAGCAGTAGGAAAAACGTAGATGCAAAACAGGAAGAAATATATCTAGTAAACACATGGATACAGAAAAACTGCAGGGGAGAAAATAAGCTTATTTTGATGCTGAATTTACCCCAAAGCATTGCTCTAGCATTAAATGTAAAACATGTGATGATCTAAGAAACTTTTATCATTGGAAAGCAATCGTCCTGATCAAACATGGATCCTTTACAGCAATGATGAAAGGGAAATACTTTATTAAACAGCTAACTCACCATTTACCTGCTGCAAAGATGGAGTAAGTCCTCTGAGCCATCAAGGAATTAATCACACCTTCCTCAGTTTGAAGCCTAACCTTTTCATCATTGTTCTGATGAAAAGATAAAAGCACATTCTGTAGGCTACTGAAAGGATGTTTACAGGAGGATTCACGCTTGCTAAGGAATAGATGGAGCCAGGGACATGGCATGAAGAGAAGGCTGACCCAAAGGGCAGTAGGAAGACTGCCCTCCCAGCGGGCTAAGGCCTCTGGTGAAAAACATACACTGTGTCCCCAGTGCTTTTGAAAAACACCAGGAATGGTGTTCCATGACCCATAGTGTTTGTTCAACCCAGGTATTATTTGGTGCATGCTGGTGTCTGAGTGGAACCTGGTACATCTGCCAGAGGCCCCGATAAGCTGGAGATTTCTTACTGGCTACTGCACCCAACGAGATGGAGCCCATTTAAAATAGAGGCCAGTGTGCACGTACCACATGCACTTGCACTCTCTTTTAAAAAAAAAAAAGGTGTAAGGCTCCAACCTGTGCAGCTCTACAGATAATCAGCCACACTTTGTAAAACTCCTCTTACTACAGAGCAGTTACTTGGAAGTTGAACAGAATTGCAAAAGCAGTGGCTAGATGGGCAAATGGAGGCATTTAAAAGCTGAACTAAATGCTGGTTTATCACTTCCACAGCTCATAAGGGCTGTTAACAACTGCTCCCCTCGGAGCCTGCTTCGGGCTGCCTTTTGTGTGCGGCAGGGTTCCTGGTATTTACACCTTGAGAGAAGTACAAAACAGATAAATGAAATGGACAACAGCTATTTGCAGCAAATGTACAAGTAAGAAGCATTTCTTGAGGTTTTTTCCTGGAGGACAGAAGTCTCATAGGTAGTGCACCCCCACTGTAGTTCCTGATATTCGTGAGTCATAAAGATGTACTGCAAGGTTTTAGCAATTACCTTGAGTAAAGCTCACGTCTAATTGAGAAAGCTTTGATGGAGCAGATGCTGCCTGAAAAAGACAGAAAGGAACGGATTTATTAAGAATGGAAAATGTGTTTAGACAGAAATAGCTGCTGCTTTGTTTAATGTGAGTGGGGGCATGGGTTCCTGCAGCACACTCTGAGTCCTCTTAAGGAGAGGACCCGGATACCAGAGAAGAGTAATGAAATGGTAGATACATCCATGCTAGAATGCAGTACCACCACTTTTTAGTATGATAAAGGCTTTTAATTTACAGCAGAAAGTTTGAAATATGAAAGATTAAATAGAGAAGATAGGAGTTACTTCCCAACAGCAGACGTTGATGGATGCGTGTTGCAAAAACCTAAGCAAAATGAAAGATGTGAAAAAAAAAAAATGGATCATTCTTGTGAGAGGCATTTATTTCAGTGCATCTTTCTACTTGATATGGACTGGTAGTCAACTTTGTTGGGTTCCAGTCAATAGTTAGTGCAGGCCAGCAAAGACACCTTAACATCAGAACCCAAGATTTTAAAAGCTTCTTAGTTGAAGGGGGGAAAATGTAAAGAACTCTGATGTTAAAGCTGATAGAGGTGAGAAGAGATGGAAGTGTTCCTTATGGCTGTTCTCAAATCCTAAAATATCAGAATCCAGAATATTTGCTTCAGAAATTGTATCTTTAAATTGGGCATGGCCTATCTCATTACACGTTAAAGAAATGGGAATCTGATAAATAGTAGGAACTCACTGACATTCTTTAAAGGGTTATGAAATAGTCATGGAAAGATTACACTAAAGTCTTGGGCTGGTGATTTGAAAATGTCTTGAAATAAATGTAGCATGCAAATACTACTATTTTTAAATAATTTATATTTTATAAATTACTTCTTTCTGCTGGCATGGACCTTGTTGCCATTCTAGATTTCACCACTGTGACAGATGAAAACTGTTACGATGCACCGTGGGTGAAATCTACTGTGTATCTGCTAATACTCTTCCTCTAGACTAGTGAAGAACTGCTCTAAGTTTCTTATCCACTGGGCAGCTGGAGTTCTAGGCACTGTTGAAGCATAGTCACCATGCAGGACTGACAATGAGTTTGTGCACAGGTGGGTCTGAATGAAAATCCGGTGATTTGGAAGGAGCTGTGTGTGCATGAGTATAGGGGAGAGAGAGAGGAACACCACAGCAGCACGCATAGGAGATACTCTGGAGAAGAACTTAAAACAGGACACCTGGGGGAAAAAAAACTGCAAAGAGTGCTGTGGGACAAGTGCCACACAGGAAATGTTGGGAACCATGAACTCCATGGGAAATTATTTCCTTCATTTGCATCGTATTGAATTTAGGACAACAGAACTGTATGTATACTATTGGTAAATAAACATGATTGCGCCAAAGGGGTAACTGACTTATAACTGTCTTTCCCATCTGTGTGACCCTTTGTTTTTTTAGCTTACTGGTTGGGTCCAAAGGATATCCATAATTTGGATTGTTTGGGAAAATCTAGTTCAACAGTGTGAAACCAGCAAATCCCCATAAAGGGGAGTTTTATGAATAGAGTTTTGCTTTTTTCCCCCTCCCTTTTCCTCTCTCCACCTGATAGTAGAGTGACTTAATACCGAGTATCTGGGCTACCATTAAGGGACTTGGAGAAAACAGATTAACAGGTAAGAAATGAGCTATGTTAATGGAATGTGCATTATAAAAAGGCAAAGTGGTCCTTTTAGACAAAGTCTAAGAAAGGAGGTTATACTGTTTTTATGTGCTATGCCTACATATAATTTATATGAAAATGAAAATTTATTACTTGTTTTAACATCTTTTTCTTTTACAATAATTACGGGCTTGCTGTGGTATGGAAGTGACCTAATAGTTACAATTGTGACCTCTAAGTTATTGTTAATTTTACTGTCAGTATGTGCTTCACATCTCCTCCTTAATGGTATGCTAATTGTACAGCAGGATGTCACATTCTCCAACATACAGATTCCCTATTTCAATTACAGCTAAGTAAATCTCCATTACTAATGAGTAAGCATTTCTTTTCCATGTACATTTGCATTATAATGGACATTTTCTTTGTGCACTAAAATTATTCTTTCCTTGACAACAACTATGCATTTTATTTTACAGTAAAGGCTACGACATGATGATTCATTCCTTTCTGTTGGGTTTATCTGTATTTAAATTGTCAAATGTTCTGGATAGCCTGACATTTTCTATCCCATGTTATTTTTCTGTACTTCCAGAATAAATGTATGTATTTGCTTTAAGACAACCTACTTAAGACAAATGACAAAGAAAAGTAAGCTTACGTGCCGGTCATAAATTAAGATGTATTTTTGAAATTGTTGCAGTGCTTCGCTCACGTTGCTGAGAAATCTCAGCTGTTTATGTCAGTGCAAAGTGACCTTTATGATATAATATTTGACAGATTTGAATATAAAGAGCAAGTGACCACATGTGACCCATACGATTGCAAGATCCCACTCTGCTTAACAGAGCATGGCTCTTTGGCTGTTACACACAGGCCCCGGAACACGTTTGCTGCCCTGCTGATGCGTAGCTCTCCGAGTGCAGCGGGCAGCTGGGCAGGACGAGGGGGCAAGGCCGCCTGTTGGCCCTGAGCTTCGCAGCTCTGCTGCCAAGCGCGCTCCGTCTCGGGGCCGGTCGCTGCTGGGTGCCCCTGACCCGCTGAGCTTGGGCCGGGCAGGGGATGGCCCTTGGCTGCCAGCGCAGTGAGCCGGGAGCCCTTCCCTGCCCTGCGCCAGGAAACCGCGTCCCTGTGGCCGAGATCCTTCCTGCAGCCTGCGTGGCCCTGGGAAAATCTAGCACCTTTTATACACAAATGAGGACTGTGAGTTTTACTGATAAAGTGATAGCTTAACCTTTGGTAATATGCAGCAAAGGTGTTGCTTTGACTTTGGTGGGGCCGCTCCCTATGCACTGAATTATGTTAGAAGGATCTTTTTTAGATGCCCAGAGAAGGTTTATGTATCAAAGAGAGTGCATTAATTAACAATCATTAATAGTCTTGACGGTTTTTAAATTGGCCTGGTGGTGGGTGTGTATATGGCTAAGAATGATGGGTGTTGGGTTCTTTTAATCATATAAGTACATGGGATATTTTAAAGAAGTAAAATGTGGTGAAAGTGTCAGGTAGCATTCCAGGAATGCAGGAGGAAATGTATGCAACCAGAAGTTAGAACTAACAGATTAATTCCTGGTCACTGTGCATGAATTCTTTCTAGCCTTGTGTATATCCTGATAATCAGATGGCTTACAGTATAGATACAAAGTTTGTTTTGTTTTTATTTTGAAAGGCCTACGGTATGCAGCCTTTTTCCCAGACAGCAGCAAAAAACAAGGTGAACAATTTTTGCACTATGTGGTTTTGAATTCTGTCATATTTTCTATTACGTTTCTGTCTTCCATTAGGATAGCTTAGTTTACTCTCCTAGCCACCACCATCATCCATATCACTCCCGGTCCCGAGTTCAGTGTGCATCCCGTGTGTCCGCCGGGCTCCGGGGCTGGCAGCGGCCGCTCGGATGTCGCAGCTCCGGGCGCTGTCACCGCGGCCGCCCTTGGGCCGCCGCTTTCGGGAGCGGCCGGCGACACCTGGCGGTGCGAGCGGGAACTGCAGCCCCGCCGCGCCTGCGGCTGCCGGAGCGTCCTGACCTGCCCGACCCCGAGCGCTGACAGCCAGAGCTGGGCACACTTAAACTGATCCCATTTCCTGCATGAAAAAGAGTAAAATAAATTGTAAAAGAGCTGGGGGCACATTCCCCTCCCATTCGCACTTAGGGAAACCGAGAGAAGCAATAACCAACATTTCATTGCTGTTGGAGGAAAATTAATGTCTCTGACCTCGCTATTGAAGTCAATAGGGCAGTTGTCCACAAGGGTTACGTACCTTTTTAAATCTTTTTTATTAGCTTTTCAAATATATTGCACAAATGAATGTTTTATGTATACTTATGCACTAAATATACTGCATTAAATTAAAATTATTCAGTGAAAAACCTTGTATTTAGAAATAATGAGGTTTTCAAAACTTTACAGTGTGAATACTGAAGGAAGCTTCTTCTGGTGTTTTACTTAACATCACGGTTTCTGGCTTGAGTGTATGATTGTTCTTGCCAGCAAATATATTTCCGTATGTTTATGAAATTCCACATCTCTTTGCCAGCATATTTCTTAACAATGGAATATCTGGGAGATACGAATACGTAACTAGTACAAATAAAAATTAAGAATCCTGGAATCCTGTTTCTGTGGTGAAATTGCAGGACCTGTTGGGGTCCTTCTCAGTTTAATTTTTATCTAAATATACTTTCAACCAAAACTGATTATTTTTCTCGCTTAATTGGCCCTTTACTGCCACCCGATTTTTTTTTTTCATTTCATACTTACAGTTAATATAAAATAAATACAAAACACTACTTTATCCTGATTTTTTTCAGTCTGCGGGCAAATCAAGTATACCAACAATGCAGTATCTTTAGTTGTTTACAAAATATCCTAAAGAAGGGGCTTCCAAAGTACACAGCCACTGGACTTTGGAAGGGGAAAGATTTGGTGAAACAAGAATGTGTTCTTTATAGCCAAATTTGGTGGTGTTATGCCATTTTGAGATATGCAGAATTTGCCAACAAAATGAAATGAGGAGAAATGATAAAAGGTCAAGTTACACTGTTAATCTGCACAACAAAGGAGGGCAAAGTTCTGAGTTCAGAAATCACTGGTTAAGATTTCTTAGGGTGGTTTTTCCCCCTCTAAACTTGGTGCCCCTGCAATCCAACATGATGGTACCTAAAGTTCAGTGCAGGCAGTCTGGATTGAGGCTGTCCCAAAATCTCTTGTGTTCACAGGGGCTCTGGTCAGATGAGTTCTGTGCACAACAAGGCTGCTCTTCAGCACAAGGGACTGGAAGCGCCACTTGTGTGTGGCACTTCTTACGCTGCTCCGCTGGAGGAGACCTTTCACACAAGGACTGTAGTTCCCAGGCACAGAATAATGAAAATCAGACAAATGCCAGTTCTGGCAGTCGGTGGGAATTGCTAACTCCACCTTTACAACATGACATTAAAACTAGCTTGATCAGATTTTTTTCTAGATAATTTATTGAAGAATAGGAGTCATTTTTTCAGAGATCTGAACCCATTGAAAAGTGACATTTGACATGAAAAGGCATTGGGAGTTTTATCTGAGATATGACAGCTATTTTGTCTTCTAAGTGTAGAGAAAACTGTGGCATTTCAGATAACAAACATAAACATTCAACAGTGGCCACTGGCAATTCTGCTTGGTTTTAGAACTATAGATTCCTAGAGCAAAATTCTGCCTCCAAATTATATGCATGCTGCTCTCATTTATTTCAGCAAAGCTTGTGCACATGTTTCAAAGGTCAGAATTTGGCCGTTGGGGGTGAATTTTCAAGGAAGAGTATATTAAAGACATCTGTGCATCAGCAGAACCATATCCTTTGTCTTCTGTAGAACGTTTCAGGAATGAGCCCAGTGCTATTGAGCACGGCAAGTGAAATATTTCATATTTTTTGAATTGCATTGGGATTGCTTAGCAGAAACATTTCTTGCAGTAATTGGTTCATGATTTCATTTATTTCTTGTAACTCAACACTTTGATGCTGAAAAGTCGTCAGTTTTAAGAGAGTAAAGACTGGAAGGGACTGCCCTTCAGAAAATTACAGTTGAAAATATACTGTAACAATCAAACTAAGGGAAATAGTCAAAGAAAATAGGTATGGTCTGTTGAGGTGCACAAACTTTTGTTTGCACTCTAATACAGAGAGGTCAACAAATGTTTTACACAAAGGTAGAAAACAAACCCACTTTTCATTGTGGACAGAGCTCATATTTGAAATTGTAACTAATCAGACACTTGAAAAAACTAAAACTTGGCATTCATATTCTATGGGAGTTAGTGTGTATTAAATTGATGAAGATCTTTAAGCACATAGGTTTTCCCCTGTTTTTTAAACATTATACACTTCTTAAAATGTTTATAATGTCTAATTGCTGCTGGATTTCAAGACATATCAATTTTGTTCTTAGTTCCTGCAGATTTTGACAGAATGTCATACCAAAATATTTTGTATTTTTTGTAGGACTGGGAAACAGAAAATCATGACTGGTATTGTTTTGAATGCCATTTGCCTGGAGAGGTGTTGATATGTGACCTGTGTTTTCGTGTGTATCATTCCAAGTGTTTGTCTGATGAGTTCAGGCTTAGAGACAGCAGTAGTCACTGGCAGTGCCCAGTTTGCAGGGTGAGTACCTATGAGATTTCATGTGCTGATTAGAGGATTGATATTCATTAATAGATTTATTAAGGTGTCCAGATGGTCTGGCCAGGTTGATGGGTAAAGAACTGAATATTGAAACGATGGTGCATACCTAGAGCATCTATACAGAGGTACCAAAATGTGGTGCATGTAGCAGATGGTCGTTTTTGAAGACTCCAGCAAGTTTTACTTGCACAGTACCCTGTGTCAGTGTGTGCACCTGAGTGCAGTAAAGTGTGGGAACCTTCAACAAGAGTAAACAAATTGCTGTATAAGATGCTACTGTTTTTACTTAACGTCATTTTAATGAACCATTTTTGTATTTTGATGACTTGCATTCTTAATATTTTATTGGAATGATGTTTTATGTTGTAAAGCCACAATCATGTTACTGATGAGGACAGTATTGAAAATACTGAGTGAAATCCTGCTTCTCATTTACTGACATGGATTCTGTTGGTGCGAAAGGGGCAATCTGGATTTCGCTCATGGCATCTGTATCTATGTTGCTTTTTCTTTAAAAATGCTATTCTTATGAGTATAGTAGGGAGGCAGCAAAGAGCATTTTTGATATGCTTTCCAAGAATGGGCAGGCATGTTGTCTACATGTCATTAGAAGACTAAACCATCCTGGTCAGCATGGTGCTTACTGGTGCCTAGCCTTGAATCAGCCAAATACCTCTAGGTGTTGTCATCTCTGTGTCACCTCCCCTAATGGAGCACTTCCCTAGGCTTCCTACAGAGCTAGGCTCCCTTCCTGTGGAAGGAATAATGCATATGAATGTTTCAGATAAAATTGTTGCTGCAGAAAGGCATAGAACTGCCAGTTCCACTCTGCGTAGTATTGCTGGAAAGAGAGGTAATAATTCCTTTGCTAAAAGCTTGGATCTAGCTGTAGAGCAGCAGACTGACCTTAAGATGATCTGTGCTGCAAGGAATGTAAGGTTTCAGGCACTTTGTGGAATGGGGAAGCAGTTGTTGAGAACACGTGGAATGTTTTGTTTCAAAACAGCACTTTTTGACTGCCATTACCTTAGAACAAGTTCTAAAAAACCTGTTGCTGTTGCCTCAGATTGGGAGCTCTCAGGATTTAGGGAAATAGCAAGAAGATCAGACCTGCCTCAAGGAAGTTGAAAGTAATGAAAAAGAAGCAGTGACAGGGAAAAAACTGTTAAAAATAAAGACATATACTGTATCTCTCCATATTGAATTAATAGCATTTAATTTAGCTACTCAATATTCCCTCTGTTAAAAACAAAAAGTATTACCATATATAGATGAATTGCATTCAGATTTTTCAATAAATCTCTTTAATAATTGTTGGATCTTATTATAAGTATTGATAATTCCTATAAATAGTTAAAATTAGGTAAACTACATCCAGTCTCCAGTCTAGTTTGCCAGTAATCTGAGAGGATGCCTGGTGAAGGTAGAGATGTAGATGGTTTGTGCCACCTTGTGTATGAGGTGCTTTTATAACATCTATCTTGTAACATGGATGTCCTCAGAGTGAAAATGCTGAATCATTGCTTGAAATATGCTCCAATACGTCAGCTTAGAGAACAGTTTGACTTTCATCATGAAGCCTTGAAGTCCTTTATGGCCATGTGCTCTCTGCCTATCTTTCTGCATATTGGTTCCTTTTTTGTTATACAAATACTAGGGAGAGGTTTGGGGGGCTCTTAAATACTTCCTGCCCCAGAAGCGTTTGGCTTGCTTAGTGCCTCAGGTGATGATCAACCTATTTTTGTGAATATTGCCATTGTGAATGTCGTGGCATCCTTTCTCCCCCTGTGCCAGCAGCTCCCATTTTTCTTGTCATTAGTTCAAATCCCTTCAAGCCCTAATTCTGCAAACTTGGACTAAGGAGGCTTGCACAGTCCCTGTAAGTGTGGGAGTCAGCATCCTTGTGTCAGTATTCATTTTTCAGTATTCTGCTACTTTCTCCCCACCCTCCTAGGAAATGACTGCTCTAATTTCATTTTAAAAGCAAGAAAGTGGCCTATATTCAAAAAGCTAATAATGTGGAGAGAGCCCTGGCTGATGTCCAGAGGGCATAACAGAGCTTAACCATCTTGCATAAGGGCAGTGGGGGATTTACGTTGTGTTACAGCAGTAAATATGTACCTTCAACAAAACCGATAGCTGAAACAAAGAGGTACATATATTGTCATATTTAATTCTCATAACTGGACATAGCACTTTTCACTTGGAGATTTCAAAGCTCTTCACAAAGGTGAAGTAAAAGTATGTTTAAAACATAGTATATTGGGAGAAATAATCTAGGAACACTTCATTCTTATGAAAAGATTGCTTCTGTAATGCTGCCAAACGTCAGCAAGCCTTTGGATTTTTCATTTCACAATTGCTGGTTGTATTAGTTTGATCAACCTGCGCAGCTTTATCTTGCACACTTGACTACTCAGAAATATTTTATAAAGGCCATTGCTAAGTATTTGTTCATAACTTTAAAAAATGTTTTTCCTCCCATATCATTTATAACAATCCCTTTCAAACCATGTTCTGAACTCTTTTTGCCTGCTCATGGTTTTTCTCCATTGCATCCATAAACAACAATGTCCAGTTCCTCGTTTATTTCTTCTTTTAACTTGATGGTAGCACTCTGAATATTTTTGTACCCTATATAACTCTCGTCAGGAGTCAAAAGTCAAACAAAGTTCAATTCAAACCACATTGCAGTGATTGAAATTTTTCCTTGACTGTTGACTAATCATTGTCTTAAGTGAAATAAATTGGCATTATCAGCAAAATTCCTGGTAGACAGGTCACAAGAGAAAGACTTAATATTGAATGAGCTTAGAGATTACATTTTTCACTGCTGGAATAGTTTATTCCAGACAGGGTTAGTCAACTCGGTCTCTGAAGGATGTAGAAGACTTGTACATTTATTGCTGCTCTTCAGTTAGATAAAATGAGAGAATTAATTTTCTTCAGCTGTTCATTTAGTACCTAAAGACTACAAAAAGTACTGCCAAAATACTAATTTTTTTGGAGGGGGAAAAGATATATACAAAATTATGAGTAGAAGAATATTGATCACGTTGGTGTGACCAACTATTATTATTTCTTGTCTAAAAATAAAATTTTAAAACAAATTTATAAGAAGGCAAAATTAAGCATTTTGATATATCGTTTGTCCCACAAAAATAGATTTTAATTCATGAAACAGAAGGAAAGAATTAGTCATGTGGTTTCACTTGACTCCTAAATTTTTTTACAATCATCTGATCAGAGATTCCATGCATGTTCTTTGCAAGGACTTATAGCCAACTTACCTATCATAGTGGATGTTTCAATATTCTTGGGATTTAATACATAGGAGACCAAAGTAGTCTGTAGAGCTTAAGATATTAAATACTGTGCTGATAAGTATTCTATAAATAGGCTGTTTCTGAGTTCTGGTACTGTACTGAGCATTTCCTAGAGTACATAAAAATAAACCATTATGCAGTTCACAATCACCTTGAGACAAAATTTGACAAGTGAGAATGACAAGCACTAGAAAGTTAGAAGCACAGAAAGATGGAGGTTACTTAAGTGAAGTTACTCAAGTGCTTAGGTAGCAGCTGTCAGTCGAGGTGGTTAATGTAAAATACAAGGATGGAGGAAGGAATATGGCTTTATTGACTTACTTCGTGGTGTTACGGCAGGCATTTGCTAGAGACCTGTTTGGGGAAACATATTCTTGAAACAGGATTTGGCTTGATTGCCCAAATAATAGTCATGGATTGACGGGTAAAGAGAAGTCCTAGCGTAGGACCAGTTTTAGCAGCACATGGCTCAGAGCACAGAGCCTGCACCTGAGGAGGTGTTAGTCCTCATCTGGTCTCTCCCGTGCGCCCTGAAGTAAATCAGGGAGCTGACAGAACTGGGCGCTGCATAGAGCCTACTGAGTAAAGTATAAAGGAATTTGTCCACAGCAGTGAGAAAACTGGGAAACCTCCACTTAAAGCCTCCTGCCACCTTCTTTGTGCACATAAAAGCGTATTTAATTCATATGATGCTTCATATTCAGAAAGTGCTTAATGCACCATACAAGTAGAAATGAATTTGTGGATTCAGCTGTAACATTTCCAAAAATACCTGATGCTTTAAAAGGTCTAGTTTTACTGCATCTGATCATGAAAGAGGCAAGTCTTAGGGCATATTTTGCTCATGCAGAAGCTTTTCTGTGTGATACTTAGGGCACACAGTGCATTGATTGCTCTGAGACCCATTCCATTTGCCTGCATACCTTTCTTAATGGTACAGGAAACCGGAGAACCTGAGGGGTGGAAGTTTGAGAGGGCGGCAGAGTGGTAAAGCTTTCCATATGTAGCACCAAATTCCTCTGGCAATTTAAGCCATAAAAAAGTCCAAGGGCCAGTGTGTAAAGCAAGAAGTTTCTAAAGAGCAGTGGTGAGGGTATGTTAGACTCATGCTCATGGTTCCCTTCTGCAAATAGACCCCTGGAAACCTGAATTGCTTCTGAAAATGCAACTGATGCCTTAGAAACATGTATCTGTCATTGAGCAGCCTTCACATAATCCATCACTGAACTAAAATGCAGCTCCTTGATGTGTGTATACACAGGACAGGTGAGAGAGGAAGGGAAAAATATTCATTAATGGGAGATTATAGGGAAATGGAAACCTCTTTAAATGGAGCAAATGTAATTTAAATGCTTATATCTAGACAGAATGCTGGCACTGACACCTTGCATTTCTTAGAGTTTTCCTATTTTTTCTCTTCAAGTGAACGATTGCAGCAACTGCAGCACAGTGGCCACTGCCACCCTGGGAGCTGAGAGCTCCATGCTAACTCAGAGTGCTGAGGTTTGTCGCTTCCATCATCCCCGGTGCTATTGCAGGATGGAGTGTTTCTTGGAAGTGCCCCTGGCTGCTCTAGCCTCGTGTGGTTTGTAAAGTCTTGCAGTGAAGTCCTGCACTATAAGCATGTCAGAACTGCTAAGTGAGTCACACCTGCACGGTGCAATATATTGCTACCCTCTTTAAGAGCTAGGCAGTATAATTAATCTGGAATATTGAATATAAAGAGCAGTGTAACCTTCAGGTACCAGCTTCTAAGAAACAGATGTGCTGCAGAGAATAAGGCAATATAAGGTATTTCCTGCACCCACAAGAAAAGAGTTAGGCTGCAGGCTTGGCCTTTCACCTACCAAATCTCATTAATCTTCTACATGAGGATTGCTGTTGTGAAGGTTATTACTTCACTCCTTCATCCCCTGTGTAAACACACAGGCCCGACCAAGTCTTTCAGTTTACCTTGATTCAAAGCAGAAGGTTTGCAGATTTCTCTAAAGCAATGGTGTGACTTAGGAATTGTCCATGCTAAGCACCACACGGCTGGTCTCTCACGTCTCCAGCTGAGAAAGAAAACAAAACAAAAGTGGTGCAAAGGCAATCACTCCCCACCCTCCATGGATAGATTGATGCCCAGACAGTTCCTGAGTTAAAAGATGGCTAAATTCCCTCTAGGCCCCCTCTTCCTTTCTATTGCTGAGCATGACGTTATATGGCATGGCGTACTTCTGGTTAGTTCAGGTTGTCTGCCTTTGTTGTGTCTTCTCCCAACCTCTTGGGTGCTCCCCAATCTGTTCACTGTAGGGACAGAGTGAGAAACTGCCAAGGCCTTTACACTGGGCAAACACTGCTCAGCAAGAGCTGAAACATCCATGTGTTACCAACACTGCTTTGGTCACAAATCTAAGCCACACCACCATATGAGCTGCTGTGAAGACAATTACTTTCATCACAGCCAGACCTGGTACAGTTCTATATTAAGATAATTTATCCCACAAATAGGCTGTCTACAAGGATGCTGATATTTTGGGGGCTGGATTGAATCTCTGCAGTCTCCTTGAGAGAAACTTCAACTTGAACCAGGTTTGCAGTAAAGTATCTTAGTAGATCTGACAGGGAAAAGATAGTGGGTCTTGCCACTATCATTGTTTTTGTTTTCTGAAAGTAGGAAATTAGAAGACCTAATTTTCATTTATATTTGCTTCTATATCACTCTGCCTATAAAGGGACCTGAAAGTGGGTATATTATCTTGTGTCAGAGCAATATAAATAGATTTTATGCAAATCATAGTCCCCATGTAGTATTATCTATTTTCTTGCTTTAAGTGGCTTCTAGGATGACTTCTCTGAGAACACTACAAGTCTTCAAAATACAAAGAAGGGGTTTTTTTATTAAAAAATATACATTTTCCATTATAACTTCCGAAGAATGTGTGAATGCTACCTCCTAAATGGCTAATTATTGTTGAAAAGGGAATGAAGTGGTTGGAATGTAACTTGCTTTCTACAAAGGGTGAGCAACTTTGCCATAAAAAGACATTTTGCTGGCTCATAGGCTCCAAGTCCCTAAATTTATTACCTTTCAAAATTTAGTAGAGGAACATGGAGATCAAGTTTTTCTTAAAATAAATCAGTGTAGGGAATTGAAGGAAAAGTGGAAAAATTAAAGTTTGCCAGAATTGGCAAGTTAATTATATCACTTTCATTGGTGCTTAAGATGATATTAATTGCTGACATCAATAACTATACAAAGCCAGCTATCTATCTTTTCTTATGATCTGAAGGATAAGACTGTAAACCATCTATCTCAACAGTCTCTTTCAAACTGTCTTGCCCAGCAGGGCATGAAAAATGGTTCACATGAATTCTGAAATACTTTCAAAGGATGATAAATTCAGAGCCATGTCAGAAAAAAAGGTGTAGGACCAGTCAGTGCGTGTGAGTTTTATTGTGTCCTTACAAGTTTCAGTCTTTTAAAATGCTGTGTCATTAGCAAGCACACAGCACTCCAGTGCCTGAAATGACAAAATGACAGCAGCGTTTCATAATGCAGATAATTTAATGCACGTTTGGGTTTTCATTTGCAGTAGCAATGTTGGTTTATGAGAAACTGAATAGGTGATTTGAATTCCAGCAGAATGCACGTTCTCACAGCAGTCAGAGTGAAACATTAGTATACAGAAGGTGATTCAGATATATGGTGCAGGATAACATTCTGTGTCAGTCCAGAGTTTGGAAGGAAGGTCAGGCAATCATTAATATTATGAAAATAATGCTTAAAGGAACTGTAGGTATGAGAGATACCTGGGGCTGGCCCTTTCCACAACAGAGTTTTTTCCCAGTCAGAAGAAAGCTATAGTGTTGTTACACACAGTGCAGTAGCTGAGTAGGTTCGTGACTGAACTGCTATTTCAGCACAGTTTGTAATGATTCTAATTGCTGTTAAGCAATCAAATGAGCAGCTTTGCAGGTAGTGCTGTGTACAGTTTTGTTTTAAGAAAGAGGTAGTAAGTACAATCCTGAGATGTATAGGTTGCCAGTTTGCTGTAGCACAGGGGAACAGACTGTGGTTTTCAGTATCTTGCAGGAGGAATATAAATAGGGGACACACAATCAAATCCTATCAGCTTTTCTTGTGCTAATGTGTAATTTTACTCTTGCCAAGTAAATTTGTAAAAGCAGGTGCTCTGTACTCAATGTGTGTGCTCCCTCTATATGTCCAGAGTCACATATAAGTAATTCAGTGAAAAATAGCACACTTCTAGTGATTGATAATTTTTAAGCCTCATACCTCTTTTATTTACCCATTAGAACATGGATTCATTTTTTCTTGTGTTTGCTAAGCAACTGTTATCTGCACAATTATGTGGATCTTGCTAAAGACCATCAGATTTTGAGGATGCAGGTGTAACCGAGCCAGTTTGGTCCACACAGTTTGCACACAAGTGGTGAAATGAGGCATGAGAAGGGGAGAACTCAGCTTGGCAGTCAGTGCACGAGGAGGTGTGAGGAGGAGTGAATGCCATGCAAGAGATGTGAGCAGTTAGAAACACTTCAGGATGATAGACCTGGAACCCATGCTGTTGTTGGACCGTGCTTTTGTTTTGGAGAGCTGCTGTAGGTAGAAGCAGGGAGGAGGTAGCACTTTTCAGCCAGCTGTTGTAGGGCCGTGCAGAGCTGTGCACAGCTGCTGTGAGCTGGGATTGGAAAGGCTGCTTTGTAAGAGCACATTAGGCACTTGCAGAGAGACATCTTCTCTTTAGCAGCGTATTTGTTGTATGCAAGGCTTGCCACTAGCCTGGTTGTACTTTGAAGGGTGGGATAAGTCTCCGTAATAGTCTCAGATGAGAGGGAAAAACTGAAACTGCTAAAAAGTAGTGAACTGTATTCCAGAATCTGGATTAAATTTTGTTAAGCAAGAACCACAAAAATCCCAGACTGCTCTGTTTCTTGAGCAGTAAAAAGTTCTCTGAGTTTCTTCTGGCTAGAGCCAATTTGTCTTCCTCCCAGATGGTGTCATTTTGCTTAGTAAGCACATAATTTGTAGATGGTACAGGATATTATTTTTTAAATTATTTCTTATTTTACTAAAATTATTAATGCCTTGCTAATAAAAAGACCATTAAATAAATTTTTAGCTGCTCCCTAAAATGCCTTTCTTCATTGCTTTATTCTAATTAGACACTTTTTTTATGAGAGGTTTTGACAAACTATTATGGATACAAGTGGAAATAAAACTTGTATTTGTTCTGTAGCTGAAGTTCTCAGCCCAGACATAATTCAAAGCAACATATATAGTCGTTGTGGCGTGTTAGTGTTACTAATTTCCCAGAAAAGATTTTCCCCAAGAAATAGTGTTTTATGTGATTCAAAGCTACCTTTTCAAATTAAGTGTTAATGCAGAGAAAATGTTTATTGGCTGGATTTTGAAGTCAAGTTTAAAATAATAATATGATCCCATTTTTCTTTGGCAGAGTATCAAGAAGAAAAACACAAGTAAACAAGAGATGAGCACATACCTGCGATTCATAGTGTCTCGTATGAAGGAGCGGGTGAGTGTGAGGCAGGGAGGTTTGTTCAGTGTTGTGCTGCCCTGTGGAGGACCACTGTGGTTGCTCACGTGTGACTGTGCAGGGAGAAGGGCTGCAAGAGGGGGTTTTTATTGCTCCTGTCATAAGCAGTGTGTGTGTTTTCACACACACTTGTCAGGCCCCGTGGCTGGGATCAGTATCACCCTGACAGGAGCAGGTTATGCCCTGGGCCTGTGGCTCCTCGGACGTTTTTCAGGTTTGAGACGCGTAATCTCATGGGCTGTGGATCCCCAGTTTGCCCTTGAGTAGTCCCCACCTGAAATATTCCAAACTATTGCATTTTTCTAATCTTCTTTTATGTGTTTTAAGCAGATCCTAAATGCAATAACAAACACTGTCTCGTGATCCTTTCAGGCTATAGATCTAAACAAGAAAGGGAAGGACAACAAACACCCAATGTATCGAAGGCTGGTGCACTCAGCTGTTGATGTTCCTACTATACAGGAGGTAGAGTGACTTGCTTTCTAACTTCCACACTGGGTTTGGTGTCTTTTAACAGCAAAGGTCTAAAATGTCCTAATCCTGTTTAATTCTCTTTATGATCAGTATTTCAGTATTGTATCCAGCATTAGATATGGAAGCTTAATATTTCAAACTTTTCCTCATAAATACAGAATCGAGTAAAAACATTTTGAGTGGTGCCTAGTTTTCAGACACAGAGTATCCTCAATTCCTTTTGTACTAAGGTTTTACAAGCTGCAGGTAGCTAAAATCTTCAGAGAGAGTACTGTTTAACTAAATCAATGAGACTCAAGTGCCTATGTTTGTTTCTCTGGCCCAATGTTTTTGACCATATTCCGATTTCAGTCATTATGCCCTTGTGTGGGTGTCAGCTTTATAAACATCTAAATGATTCATAAAGAACCAATCATTTTGTTGATCATGAAAAACCAAACTCACCCACAACATCTGTTTTGCATTAATTGTTCCAAAAATAAAGTACTAATAAATATATTGTTCCTTTTTTCTGAACCAAAGGTCTGATCATGACTCATATAAATCAACTGCACATGACCATACTGAACAGCATATTCATCTTTACTCATTCCTGCAACTGGACTGCCATGCAGTGCTGTGGTATATCTTGCCCTTTACAACCACAGTTGTGAAGAGCCTTTGTTTTATTATTAAAATGCACGAATAAACAATAGTTTCACAGACAGTTTCAGAGACCAGCACTGCTGCCAGTCTAGAAGTGCTGGCAACACTGGTTGAGCCTGAAAATAGGGCACACCTTCCTTTAACTCTCTCAGTTTCTCCTGCTTCCACAGAAGGTCTTTTGGCCTTGATAGCATCCTATAAGCTGATGTTGTTTTGTTTGATTATTGGAATTGTCATAGATGTTCTTGAGAGAGCACAGCTGAAAACGCTGCATTCCCTATAGGACTAAGCCATACTAAGAAATGAATTGCATGGCTCCAAGTAGGCATTTGTTATGAGTTTGGAAGACTGAGACAATCAGCTTTCATCAGATAACACAGACTGTCAAGTGAAGATCCTGGAAGTTCAAAGACAGTCAACATTGATTTGAAACTAGCTGATATTTTAAGGTACAAAATGTTCATCTCAGGGAACATATTTCAGTTTGAACAAATGTTCTGGGCCACACTTCATGCTGAAGCTACTCCAAATTCACCTCGTTACAACCAGGAAAATCTTTTTTTAAACTTGGTCAAGTATTAAAGAATCTATTTTACTTCTGGGCATCGCATAAAGGAACCATTGCATAAAGTGCAGCCAATGCTCAGGTACCAACAAACCATGTCAAAGAGTTGTAAGTATTCCTTTTGTATGCAGGAAAGGCAGTGTCTGATCTGTGTTGCATAATGCAGATTTCTGTGAAAGCTTCTCTGCATAAAACAGGTACAGCACTTTTAAGAGTTTTCTCAGAGTCTTGTTTTCTTTTGTGTAGAAAGTAAATGAAGGAAAGTACAGGAGTTATGAGGAGTTCAAAGCAGATGCTCAACTGCTTCTACACAACACAGTGATTTTCTATGGAGGTAAAATACTGCATTTACTGCTTGCCTTGTTTGATTTGTCTTTATTTGTAGGAAACTCACACGTTCAGGATTGAATTTGGTATTAGATAGTCTTAAGTGTGAATGAGGTCATTTGAAAGCGCTTAAAAATCAAGGTGCATAAGGATCTTTTCTGGCTCACCTACTATAGAACTATTTTCATCCTCCCTGGCTAAACCTCTTAGTGGGAATTTACACCTTTGCCATCCTGTTCCTTCTTCAGCAAACTCCTAAGCCTATACTGCAGATTTTTGCCAATATACATGTGTTGCCCTAGGGTAGGGTTTCTGTGCTGTGTCAGCAGAAACATGTACTATAGACACATATTTCTTTTACTTTTGGGCAATATCTGCCATATTGTGACAGCAAGTGTAGCTACATCCACACCAGAGGTGTGCTGCTGGTGCAGTGTGGAGGTACAGCCATCAGAAAAGCTGCCAGGCACTGGGAAGGTAATGAGTGACTGACTGGAAGTCAGAAAACACCACCGCCATGTCCAGAAACTGTAGCCAGGTCCTGTTTTCCAGAGCCATCATTTCAGGAAGGATGTGGTTCTCCCCTGCAGGCGTGGCCCCTTGCAGGGAGACTGGGAGGAGGGTGGCACCATTCTGTTTGCAGCCCCAGGAGATTCACACTGTGCCTGGTGGGGAGAGATGTGAATATGCCAGGAGAGGAAGACACGGGTGTAAAGGGAGGCTCAGTGATAAACAGCCTGTGAAGCATCACTCAGAGCAGAGAGCCATGTTTTAGGACAACTGCATTGTGTCATTAGGACACAAGCAGAGAAAGGAACTGAACCTATATTAAGAGCAACTGTGGCTCCCTACTGCTGCTCCTCCTCACATGTGTACTTGTATTGTTCAGTGTAAAAGCAGTATTGTTGCATATAAATATGACACAGAAAACAAATATTGAACTGATTGTTAGAAAATTTTAAATGGAAGGGCTGTCCAAGTGATTAAATTATGTTTTGTCTTCTTAAGCACAACAATTATAGCATGAAAGTCACTGCAATGACAGCTGCAAATCTTTGTGAGCACAGTGATCATATTGTGATTGTTTATACCATCTATTTTTAATTTATAGCGGACAGTGAACAAGCTGATATAGCAAGGATGCTTTACAAAGACACCTGCCATGAAGTAAGTACTACCAAGTAACCAAGATGTAGTCAAGATACTTGATTTTCATTTCCGAATCTAAGAAATTATTCTTCATATTACAAAAATAAAAAGGGTGTGAAATTGAGTTATAAATTTCCTCCAGTCTAGCAGCTGATTCAGAATTCCTTTTTCTTTTTCTTTAGTTTTTTGTTGTTGTTTGGTTGGATTTTCTTGTTGTTGGCGTTTTGTTGGTGGTTTTTTTTTTTTGCAACTAGACTATAATTTTAAAAACACTGATATTCAAATTTTAGTTTTGAAAATAATCAAGTAATACAGATTTGGACTAGAAATAATTGTACTTACTAATATAAACTGAACCTGAGGTGAGAGTCTTACTGAATTCTGTAATTGGCATCAAAACATTTCACCGCATTCACAAGAGACCAAATTACTTTGCTGAGGAGCTGGCACACTTTCTCCTTTTGTTCAGTTGAATTACTTCTTTCACAATGTACTTTAAATATTTCATGAATTTTAAGAACTATTCTTTGCATTTCATCTATAATAGATCATTAATATGTCAATTAGTCTTCTCCCTCTGCCTCGGTTTTCTGAAACATGAATAATGTTTCTTCAGGTTGTCTTTCAGCCTCTCACAGCCCACCTCAGTTTCACACCTTTAGTTTGCATGGACGGAAGTAACTCCACCAAATTAGCAAGCAGGGCTGAAAAATTTTACTACTTACAGGAGAGGGATGCTACCGAAATCACATACATTTTGCTTATTTACCTTATTTTGTTTTTCAGCTGGATGAACTGCAGCTTTGCAAGAACTGTTTCTATTTGTCAAATGCGCGACCTGACAATTGGTTCTGCTATCCTTGTGTATGTTGCTGACACGGATTTTTATTTGTTTGCTTTTCTGTATGAAAGCCTGCAGTTTTGGTGTCATTAATGCATTGAATATTCCATTTGAGGGGGCTTGTTTCAAAAGCATGGTTAAGACTCTCTAAGCCTGGATATTTTACACAAGTGAAGTGGTGATTGAAGTTCAAAGCTGTAACAATATAGGTTATAGAACTTGGGTATCAGCCAGTTACAACAGTTTCACAAGAAAATAAGGAGCTTACAGAACTAAAACTTTGCTCCTGAATGAAGCTAAAAAGACAAGTTAATTTTTAGGCTGCTTAAGATCTCTGTTTTCAATAGACAGCTATACCCTTTGTGGACTTTGTCGTTTTGTTTTTTTTTTTTTACTTTGATCCAAGCAATCTATCTAACAAGGAAATGTATTGTAAGAAGATAAGAATGAAAATAGCACTAGACATAAACAGTAACCATGGTCCTAAAGTACTAGCATAGTATTACAGCAGAATATTTGTGGGAGATAGCAATATAATATTTCATATCCACTAATAAATGCAACTTTTTTTCCAGATACCTAATCATGAGTTGGTTTGGGCCAAAATGAAAGGCTTTGGGTTTTGGCCAGCCAAAGTCATGCAGAAAGAGGACAATCAAGTTGATGTTCGCTTTTTTGGCCATCACCACCAAAGGTAATTTATTCATTCCATGTGCTGCTTTTTACAAACAATATTAAAAGAATTTATCTCATCTATCATGTTGTAAATCCTGGCTCAGCTTGTTGCCAACATTAGAAATACTGAATACTTTGCCATAATTGTTTCAGAAAATTTAAAGTTCAGTCTAACACATCTGAAGTGTCCAAATGGCTCAGAGATTCTCTTTCCACAGTTGCCAGAAGGATGTTCCTTAATGCCATTTTAATTAAAGACAGTAAGTGAGCTTCAGCTGTTTCTTGAAATGTGTAGCAGTCTGCTAATCCAGGCCAAGGTGAAAATGGGACAGAAATGTGCTCCTTCTACCAGCAGTATTGACTTCGTGCAATTTCTCATTTGAGCCAAGGCACTGCAATTTTGTGGTTTAGTACCATGATATATATCACAAATGTTTGTGTCTCACTGCTAGAACATTGACAGGCCTCCTGCTGGAAGCCAGTTTGCAATTTCAGAAAATCACTCTTTATATTGGAAACTTGACTCTAAGAGATCAGCTTTTGGTTCTTTTTCCAGTTGATTATTCAGCATTTGGGGAGGTTTGTAGCAGTGTTACAGTGGATGTACTGATGTGGGTTTTTTTACTTTTTTATTTGTATGCCTATAATGTGAGGAGAGGAGACATTTCCAAAGTAATTCATGGTTGTTGGGACATGGTATATTTTGGTGCATCCCAAAAGGGCCTAGACAATTCAGTAACAGTGTTTTAGGAGACTGTTTATTTAAATTTCTTTCATGTGACTTGCACAGCATCTTTTCACTTGTTATATGAGCTACGAAGACTTTCTAATAGTCATAAAGTGAGTAAAGGATCTTTACTGGTGCTTAAGTCACAGAATGTTTTTAACCTTGAATCTGTTTACGAATACTGTTTATTTCGTTAGCAATGTTTGTCCTTAAGTTCACACAGTTTAAAATTACTTAATAAAGTAACCTGGCACCTGTGGGATGAGGTGCTTGCAACTTCTTAAATGCCTGCTGATACAAAAGGCAAAGGATGTTTAACTAGGGAGCCATTGCGTAGTTACTGTGCTGGACTTGGAGAAGAGACCAAATTCCTAGTAGGTGTAAATTGGCATTGTTTCTTTTTCTTTACTCAAGTTAAATTTATATTGCAAGAATCAAGAATCTTTTCACAAACACGTAATTTGTTGCGTATTTAATCTCTTAGGCAGATGTGCATGGCAGTGACTCTACATCTTCAATGTCCAATGTTGCTTGGTGCTTGGTATAACCTTTCAAAATGTCAAGACCTGCCCCTGTAACTCTCTGAGGACTCTCTTAACATATTTAAGAGGACAAAGTAACTTTGGAACCATGTCACTGACATGAATTCAGTCCAAAGAAGCATGACAGTACCCATGGAAGTTCAGTCCTGATAGACAGGGGCCCAGGCTACAAAATGTCTCTATTCAAGGTGATGAGTTGGTATATTCCTTGACATTTTTAGCAAAGAGGTCAAGAGCTAAATTGGATTAGCATATGAACCTCCAGTAAAAAAATGTTTCTCTGTCTGGCTCAGGGCATTTAGCAAGAGAGCAGGTAAGAGGTGGTGCTGGGGAAGGTTTGTGGCTCATCAAAAATGAGAGAGACTTTTAGCCATAGCACCCACAGCTAACAAGTATTTATAATAACAAAAATGTCTAACAGCATGCAGTCCATTTTTTTTCAAATGTGTTGAGTTTAAAAAAAAATTCAAAGTAAAAAGGAATTGTCAGTGACTGGCCATTGTGAAAAACTGCTTTTGAAGTCAGTTTCTCAGGTCAAGATCCCTCACCTGTATTTAATGTTTCTGAACCTGTCTGTGCTGTGTATTCAAAAGGGCCTGGATCCCCTCTGAAAACATTCAAGACATCACAGTTAACATCCACCGGCTGCACGTGAAACGCAGTATGGGATGGAAGAAGGCCTGTGATGAACTGGAACTGCACCAGCGTTTTCTTCGTGAGGGGAGATTCTGGAAATCAAAGAACGAGGACAAAGGGGAAGAGGAGGCAGAGTCAAGTATCTCTTCCACTAGCAATGAGCAAGTGAGTGCTGCTACAATGTTAGCAATCAGTGCAATTCATTAAAGAGTACAAAGACGATGTGGTTTTGATTAATGTGCTATTAAATTAGCCTTGTGCTCTGTTGGCAGGTTTATGATGACAGGAGGGTTCAAAGGATTATTCTCTCTATGTTTTGTAGCTCAGTAATAGCAAGAATATAGACCTTCCTCTTTCCTCAGTTTCTTGGATGACCTTTGTGAAGTTTCAAAGTGTTTGTCACTTCCAGCACCTTGATGAGACAGCTCAAGATTTCTAAAGTTAAATAGGAATGTTCAAGTCAAATGTCACAGATATCAGATGGACTGCAACACTGCCTTCTTGGAGCCCTATCAAGGGACAGCCCTGTAGCTGCTCAGCCTTTTCACAGCTGGAGTATGTTCACTTCGAGCTCTATTCTGCCTTCAGATCCCCAAGTAAAACCAGCCCTGACATTTTCAGCAGGTCCAGCTAAAGTTAGGTGCAAGTGTTGCACTTGAGGACCATGTGACCGGCGACTGATTAAAGTCATTAAAAATAATTCTGCAAAACAAGAAAAATTACACTGTTTTAACTAAGAGCACAAATGGCCCAGATCCAAAACTTTGCATTTCCACATGGAAATTCCCTTTTCATAGCTGATCTTTACTAGTCATTCATCGTCCAAGAGGGTGTTATATATTCACTACTAGTGACTTGGCAGTAAGATTTTCATAGTTTGCAGAATGCTTCTCTGTATTTTTGGCAGCCCTTTCCCTGGCAACATATTTCCTCATTTAAAAACACTATCATTTCTCTAAGTCTGTATTTTTTTAAAAATCAGTGTATTCTGACTGTCTTAATTTGTCCTTTTGTCAAACAGGTCTATCACCCAATTTGGAACTTAAAACTTAAAAGTTTATAAAACTGTATGTTGTGGTGGGAGGTTGTTCCTTATCAAAGTGGTTTTAGGGATTTTTAGCCTGGTTTGGTTAGCTAACCCTTTTTAGCCCTTTTATTTAAAGTCTTGTGTGCAGTCACACAACAGCCTGTGGTAAAACAGGAAAATGGTCACAAATAAAAGATAACAGTGGTATTTTCCCATTTTTTTCAGAAGTGTCAGTCACAGGGTCTGAAGTGTCCATTTACATATTTTCTCTTCAATGCCAGCTGTTCATCCTTGACTTGGCTAATGCTTATACCTGTTTTACTGGTTTCCCAGATACAGGAACACAGGGGTAGCCATCAAACTCACTGTTCTGCTGTAGTCTGCAATATCCTGTTACTAACACTAGCTAGTACTGCATGCTTCAAAAGCAGGCATAAGAACTTCTCTACAAGAACTGTAAGATAATTACCATCCACTTAGATCTCATCCTTGTTTCTACTGTGAGACTGACTTTTATTCTAAAGCATAAAGTTCCATACCTCTCCAGTTATAATCCAGTCTGGATGATCTTATCATATTTATGTACTTACATTCTCTTTATAATCACTGCTGTTTTCTGGCATCCAGCAAGATCTGATTTCTAAGTGTGGGTCACTGATGTCTCAGAAAACAAGTGTTTGAACTTCTGTGTGAAATGTGGAAAGGAATGGTTAAGAGTATTTTAGCAAATGCATATTGAATGGTAGAACTTGTTCATTAATTTCGTTCCTTCGTGCAGTCATAGTCATCAGTGATAATGTAGAAAGTTTATTGTGTGCACTTCTCATTTAAGAATATTTAATTAACCTTTCTATTTGATACTTTAAATAATTGCAAATAATCACAAATAAAAGGCACATCGGTCATGTTACAATGAAACCACTTACATAAACTGGTTTTTGGGTTGATTCAATATGCTTTTCTTAATTCTCACAGCTGAAGGTTACTCAGGAACCAAGAGCAAAGAAAGGACGACGTAACCAGAGTATGGAACTCAAGAAAGAAGTGAGTAACCTCAATTGCTGTGCTTGTAGAGATATCAAAGTACAAGAAGTCTGAAATTTTAATAGACACTCCTTCAATTTCAGTCACCTTTTAGTGATGCTACAGTATTAGCTTTGGAATTTTCAGCCCCACAGCTTGGTACTCCTTGCTAACAAATGTAATTGTGCCTCCCACACACAACTCATGTGTGTCATAATGGGAGTATTCTGTATCGTGAATAAAGCAAGTACAACATTTCTCTTTTAATAACAAATTCGGGCTATCAGTAAGTCCATAAACAGCAGAAATTAGGAAGTACAATCGAGACTATTAAGTTTATGAACTATGTTATCCCCTTTGTGTGCGCGGCTTCTCTGTGTATGCCTGGCACAGGGAAGGATCAGGGAACCAGGGCTGCGTTATTGCGCGTGTACACAAGGGGGCACTTACAGAGAGAGCCCTAAATCTATTCCCGAGCTGCCAAGGACTTTCCACTGGCCTCGGGCCAGCTGCGTGAGGAACGCTGAGAAAAACTTGCTCATGTTCCCCTTCCTTGTAAGAGGGCTCGGGATGCCATTGCAGAGGGGGGTGCAGGTACTGGAGCAGCAGAGCTCTCTGTGGTGGCTGGAATACGGACATGGCCACTCCTAACTCCTGGGCAGCTGCCTCCCATTGTACCTGAGCCTGCAGGAGGCAGTGACACAGCCTGTGCTCCCTGGGGCACAAACTGTGCTGGAGTGCAAGACACGGAGATTACCGGAGGCTGTCTCGCCATTCTTACTGTGTTTTCTGTCAAGTGAATGCTGTAATTTGCTTCATATATTTATGTCTTAGCATTTGCCTTCTTAGCTCTGATCAGTGATCCAGAAGTCAATCACAGTGACCTCTTAGAGAGTAATTGATTGCAAAAGGGAATACACAGTCAGCCTTTTGAATGGTGTGAGCAAGGCCTCATCACATAGGCACAAAGTCCAGTCCTGAGCAAGGCTTTGTCTCTACAGTGTTAAATGAGCATTAAAACATCTAACTTAAAAAAAAAAAAATATCATTTGCATCTTCAGGCACTTCAAATAGCAATAAGCATTTCCAGGAGTATAATAACTTCGATCTGTTCTAAAGAGCAGAAGCAATTGGTGTTACAGTGTAATAACACAGGCAGCTAAATGCAGCACAGAACACTACAGTAACAGTGACTTCTTTCTTGATAACTGTGTAATTATATAAAACTTCTGTGGTCATCCAGGTCTAGTTGTATATTATTGGAAGCAAGACGTAGACTCTCATTAGCCTTTCATCTTCAAAGGACCTTTGAAGTACTAATCAATCTTTGCAGCAGTTCTATGGAATCAGTGGAATATCAGACTCCAGTGCAGCCTGTTGGGTCAGAGTAAGCCCAGAGTTTGCCAAAACAACTCAGGAGCCTTGGCCATGCAACTACAGTCTCTTTAGGCAGAATACTGTGGAGCAAAAATGCCTCTTGCAAACCTCTAGTAATCCCAAGGAGTCAGCATAGCCTCTGAGTTTTGTCATACTTTTGGGGAGGTGAGGCTGGGGAGTGTGTCATCCTGAGGCCATAGGTGTGCTTCATTTTGGAGGGCGCCTGGCTGAAGTCAGAAAAGCCTGACCCAAGAGCCTACCCACTCTCAAGCTGGTTTTCCACAGGGATTCCACATCCTTTTGGTACTACAGGTCTTCAACAGACACTTTTCACATTAATTACACTGATAGTAGCCATGTAACTTTTTTTTTCAGGGAGAACCGAACAGTTAACAGGTTGACTTGCTCTATTTTGATATCTGATTTACAAGTTTGTTCTTTCTCTGCAGGAGCCAGAACCTGAAACTGAAGCAGTAAGTTCAAGCCAGGAAATTCCTACAATGCCTCAGCCCATTGAGAAAGTTTCAGTCTCAACTCAGACCAAGAAGTTAAGTGCCTCTTCTCCAAAAATGCTGCATCGGAGCACCCAGACCAGTAATGATGGAGTGTGTCAGAACATGTGCCATGACAAATACACCAAAATCTTTAACGATTTCAAGGACAGGATGAAAGCTGATCACAAAAGAGAAACTGAGAGAGTTGTGCGAGAGGCAGTGGAAAAGGTAACACTTGTTGAACACCGCCTACGCTGGGCTGAGGAGAGGGGTTTTGGAGGATTTTTTCACATTATTTTCTATTTTTGTAACAACCACTCTCACCAAAATGAATAAAAAACCTTTTCCAAAGAGACCACATAAAAATAGTTTCCATTATTGCTTTTTTAGACCGTTTCTATACCAGCAAGCCTACTTTAAACCTAAAACTCTGGCTTTTTTTGATTCTTGTCCAGTGAAATCAGTTTGTGATCCAAAACTGAAACTAATTGTTCATTCATGAGTATCTGTTTCCAAAGCCTTTCTCTCCATTGTCAAGTGTGATTCTAAACAATGTCATTGTTTAATTGCTAGTCATAAATAATTATTCTTTTGTCAATCTCCTGACCTAAAGATCAAATAGGGCCACTAAAATTTGTTTGAATTTTCTTATCTAATAATAACCTGTTTAAAATTCAATGTCTAAGCTTGACCTGGTCACCTTTGGCTGGAGAGAGCAGGACAGTATGGAGGATGATTTGTCTGACCTGTCTTAAGTACCTGTCTTAAGATAAGATGAATTTCTGTCTGGATGAAGGACTGTGAAATGAACCTAGGGAGTTCAAGTGTTAATCCTGTAGGATTAAGACACCAAATGTTTAGGTACCTGAGCAAGAGCAAAGGAACCTCACTGACAATGAATACTAAAAAGTACCTCCTAACGAACTCAGGGATGTTCTATTTTGCATTTTCCATTGTGCACTTGCTGTGGATTTATATGCAGTTGTAGATTTGGAAAAAACAAAGTATTTTAAGAGAAATTAATAAATTTGTAAACTGATCATTGAGCAAATATGCATAGAACTTATTAGCTGTTATTGTAGATGCGTAGCAGAGTAGAAATACAGTGACATTTTTATTTTGATAAAATCTAATTTATTTATATCTCTAAGTGAGCAATTTTTATTTCCTAAATAGGAGAAATCTCTAATTAGGTGACTTCCACCCACATCAGTAATAGAGGTTTAAAGAGTATAGGTTTAAATAAGACACTTTTAATTCCAATAGCTGTCCCTTGACTTGTTTTGCTGACTGTCTTTGGCAGCTGCGTACAGAGATGGAAGAAGAGAAAAGGCAGGCTGTAAATAAAGCTGTGGCCAACGCACAAGGAGAGATGGACAGAAAATGTAAGCAGGTAAAAGAGAAGTGCAAAGAAGAATTTTTAGAAGAAATTAAGAAACTAGCAGGTCAGCACAAGCAACTGATTTCCCAGACCAAGAAGAAGCAGTGGGTAAGTGTCAAAAATTTATCACAAGTGGAAATGTATAATGCATCCTGCAGGCCAGCTGAAGGAGATTTCTTCCTTGCTTTTAACTGCACTGCTCTTTCACTGGTCTTTCAGCATTAAGGCTTTATCCTTCATATTACTGTTTCAAATTTTCTCCAAATTTCAACTTGGTGTTCTGACTACTTTCCATCTTAATTTGTTAGTGCTAACAGCAACATCTTCTAGAGTCAAATCAGATCTTAGTATCAAAACTATTTTTTTCTAAATGCAGTTTTACTCCATATAAGACATGCTTTGCATTATGTTCACACTCCTTTGATCTTGAGACCTCAGACGGTACAATATCTGGCTGCATCAATTTGGATTCCCCTGCTAATAAGGCTATTAGTGATCTCCTTTTGGCCTTTTCCTCTCCTTGCTTTTTCTATAGCTCTTTTATATTCCTTTCTGTTTAAGACATGACGTTCTGAAATGTATTCCTCTCCCTTGTTCAGTCCTTAAGCGCAAATCTGCAGCATCTACTAAAACCATGTTGGCCCTTTAAAAACATGAAAATAGACATCTAACTTACTGTTCTGTTACATGCCACAAGCTTTTCTCGGGTTTTTTTGGATTGTGGCTCGTGTTTTCTCAGGCTGAAGTGTGTTCTCCCACATGGCTGTACAGCACCTAACCAAACACTGCAAGTGCCATAAACTGTGCTGCTTGCCAGGAGAGAGTGCAGGTGGAAACCGCTCCGCTCAGGAGCCGGGACCTGGCACACGCACAAACTCTGCTATTTCTTTGCTGATTTTCACAGAGCAGGGGAGTGAAATCCATTGTTTGTGAAGTCACACAGCACTGTGACAACTGTCTATAACACACAGAGGGGTAGGCACAGGATTGTAGCACTGGTGGGGCTGGGAAGGAGCAGGAGCCTCCAGGAGATGGCACGAGCCAAGGGACAGCCAGTCCTGCCACCCCCCTGCAGCCTCGTTTGCCTTCTGCTATAAAGGGCTGTTTTGCTGCTGCTCAGCCTCATTAGTCCCTGTGCTTACATGAAACAATGATCCCTGCAGGGAAAACTCTGCTCTGGAGAAGAGTGGAAAAAATACTCAGGCGAGACAGTCAGTCACTGACTATCACAGTTGTGAGTTTGGTTTTTGGAAAGAGAAGAATTACTTGAAATGCCAGAGCTCCTGTAGAGTCTTTATCTCTGTTCCTCACAGAGGTTTTACTGTGGGTGTTATGATGGTGCAGTGCTTGAGTCTCTGTCAATAAGAGAATTCTTCCCTGTCTACCTGTCTCTGCAGACCAGAGAAGTTATTTATGACTCTGAGTTGATCGAGTTACTGTGTTCAGTGTGTCACCAGCTGCTGGTGCCTGTGTGCATGTGCTCGCCTGTGGCACTGGAGAGGGAAATGGAATTGCCTTTGCCCGCTATAGAATACGTCAAATTAGCTCTGTTCTGTCAGAAGCGAAGAGCACGCATGTGAACCATTGTCACCCTTCAGCTGACATGCAATAACTTGGGCACAATAACTTGACTGTGAGGCTGGACTCTTAGCTCTAGCTGCTTTTTGGTGGTTTTGAAGGCAGAATTTTTGAAAAAGACTGACTGGATTTACTTTTATCTGCTCCAATGTGCCTTTACCATATCCTTCAGACTAATCAGAAAGTGCCCTGGTACCACGTCATTGAATTTATTAAGGGCAAAAAGCCTCTCTACCGAGCAAAACAATCAAGTGATAGAAAGAGTATTTGACAATCTCGCCTATTTCTGTGGCCTCGAACTATCTGTCAGTCACCACCCTAAATGAAGGCATCATGCTGGCAGCTGGTTTGCATGTGGCAGGAGAGGGAGGGGCAGGATAAACACCTCTGCATTCAAGCTGATGGATCTGCCTGCCAACACACAGCCCCAGGCAGCTGGACTTGCTCCAATTACACAACTCCCCAGTGATTCTTCCTTCAGTGGTACTAATGACAGTCCCTGGTGTGTAGTACTGCACTTGTATGCTGCTATTATAATGATACCTCCTTACCAAAATCTCATGTAATTAACACACATACTAAATGAGTTTTGGTGGCTTTGCTTTTTAATTAGGAGCAGAGACCTCTGGTTTTGTGTAATGCTGATGTCTAGGCTTGGGAATACAGCTGCTGTTATTCACACTATATTTGTCTTTTTCTCATACCTAAAAAAAAGTCCAGTTGGGATGAAGGGATCATTTTGCTGGTGGTGTACAGGGACATGAGATGTGCTTCCAGCCCTCAGGAGACTAATGCATAGTTAAAGAATAACAGTTCCTCTTTCTCTAGCTGGTCACAATCCACTTGGCTTAGCCCAATTTTGTTTTTATACCTCCAGAAAATTTGTGTTTAATACAGATACCTCAAGTAAATAGCAAAGAAAAAAAAAAGAAATGTAAAGGCAGGAATAACAATAATGAGATTATGCAGCTCGATGGCCTCCAGGGTGCAGGCTGGAGTGCTGGTCTTGACAGTGTTTCTGTTTTAGTTTCTCCAAGTTCTTTTATTTGTGTATAAGCCTCATTTAAATTGGTGCATAGGTCATTTCTATAGATAGCTTTTAATTTTTTTCTCTTTCAAATTTATTTACAAATGTATTTATTTTAACTTGCAACAGGTGGTCTTTAAGTGAATGAGCATTGTCTGTGATGTGTACTGTCTGAAACAAAGCCCCAAGTGATAGATAACTTTTAGAAAGAGGGAAATACAAAGAGAAGAGGAGGCCTGAGGCCAGCTGGCATTTTGCCTCCAGTGCCACATGTGCTGGTACCAGCACAGATGACACTATTTTCCTTTTGTAAGTGGAGATTTACATCCCACACTTATGGCCAGCATATGTAAAGGGAAGTGCAGGACCCACAGATCAGTTGTCTTCTCCTGTCGTAGCATTTTTTGATCTCTCCAAGCCAGCAGATGTGAAGCTGGTCTCTGGGCTGAGGCCCATGCTGTACATAATGGAGAGACACAGCTGTTCCCTGCACCTTTCCAGCAGATGATCCTAATGGCTCCCACAGGCTTGTGGGCAGCCAGCAACATGAAAAACCAGGAAAACAGCTCTCGAGAGGACACTTGTTTGCAGACATTTTTACAAATAAACTTCCCAGGAGCTAAATTATGAAAGGAAAAATGGAGAGGTTCCCTTCTCACACAGTTAGGGCAGTCCCTTTATTGCTGATATAAATAAATGGTTATCAGTTTAGCCAATGTAAATGTTGGCTTTCTTGGATCTGTCTTTCAGTAGTGTTGTGGTTTTTCTTTTGAGGCAGTTGGGTTTGTTCTCTTTGTAATTCCCTGTTTTATTAGCAAAGCCGTAGCTAGACAGGACATAAAAAGTAAATTGTGTGTTATTCTGTGGTGTGATAGCAGCCTGCACAGACTGTGTGATATCCCTCCCCCTGTTCCCCATCACACGGGAAGCATTTCACACTGGATTCCTGAAGATACTTTCTGATTTTGAGCGGACCAAACTCAGAAAGACAAATCTGAGGTTGTTAGAAGCTGGTTCTCCAGGACGCAGAAGTATAAATGGTACCTTTAGCAGCAATGCCACCTTGCTTCATAGAGTTTTGTCAAAATGACAGTTAATGCTTTTGCAGCACTCCCTTAAGGGGCATAAACCCACCTGAAGACAGGGAACACTGCCTGTGTGGGTGCTGTACCTCCTTGATGGTCACCTGCAGTGCTGACTAGTGTGTCGCATTCCCTTTCTTAGTTCCTCAGAGGCCACAGGGTTATTTTCCAAGTAGCTCTTCCAGCTACCAGAAAGCTGGGGGTGTTCTCCGTGTTCCAAGGTAGAAATCATCTTTGCTGCAGCTTTCCCCAGAACCAAGTAATTCCGGGTAAATCATGGGCTGTGCAGCATCTTTCTTTCAGGAGTTTTGTGCAGTCCTGACAGGCACGACAAAGGGCAAGAGGCCCAGGTAGCCAGCCTGTGTACGACAGGCCTTCTTGGGCTTATGTAAGCCTTGGAGGAAAAACCACTTCCTTGATCTGCTCAGAGGCACTGATGTAGCACAAGGTTTTCCCTTCAGGAGGTGGCAGTGCTGGCTGGCAGTCAGCAAACACCAGTGACAGCAGCCTCCTTGCAGGCTGACCCCAGATGGGCTATAACAAACCAGTAATTCTTGTCTCCTGCGACGGTATTGTTATGACTTTTGAGATTTTCTAGACTGAAAGGATCTTCCCCAGCAAACTCTGGACAGGTCAGGCTTATAAAGAAACCTCAGAAACACCATTTTCAAGCTCGTGCAGAGCCTGTTCACACCAGCAGCACCTGTTGATTTATGGTAACTTTTAAGACATAGATCAGGGTGCTATTACACAAATGTAGGGTAAAAGATGGTTCCTGCACTGTGTAGCTGGAAAATGTCAGTCCACCATTGTGAGAGATGAGTTTTCTTAAGTGAGAGATGATTTTTTGGAAAGCAATAATCCAGACTCTGGAAAATAGGAAAGCATTGTGCAGATTTGCTTAAGACTGCTGCTTCGCTCAGCACGTGTGAAAAATGCCCTGGATGCCCCCGGATGCCCTCAAGCACAAATAAGAGGAGCACACACGTGCTGCTGTGTGCAGGGGTGGGGGAACGCTGCTGAGCTGGCCAGGAGGGATCCTGCCGGGGGGTAATCCTGTCTCATTTGTTCTCCCCAGTGCTACAACTGTGAAGAGGAGGCCATGTACCACTGCTGCTGGAACACTTCCTACTGCTCCATCAAGTGTCAGCAGGAGCACTGGCATGCCGAACACAAACGTACCTGCCGCAGGAAAAGATGAAAGAGTTACTCCTCCCCTAGAGCACCACCCCAATGATTGCTATTCTCAGACAGAGCGGTTTTTGTTTCCAAAAAAAAGCCAAAATTGTTTAGAATTTGCTTCCCATTTTGCACCAGCCTTTAAACACTTTTCGTAAAAGAAATTTTGCACAGTTATTTCAGTCTTCTGTTAAAAATGCTCCTCCAAAATTTTGTTGGCAAAAGGAATTGAACATCTGTGGGAGCAGGTTACTTCAAATAATTTTAAACTAGAGGATTTGTTGCATTTTCAGCAAATTTTAAGACATTTTTAGGTTTTACAGAGATTTTAACCTTTAAAAACAGCAGATCTAAAAACAAAAAAAATGATGCAAGTTTAACAAAAGGAACATTTAAAAACTAGTTCTGAATGTAAGAAGTACAGAACTGTTTCAGAAAACCGAAGCATACTACCTTGATGTAACATTTATTTCTTAACCTTGTTGAGCTGGTTTTGTTCAGCTTAATTTTACTGTTTAAAGGCATTATCTATTGGTTATACCAGTGGGTACATGATTGAATTTAGGGAACAGGGTTGACACAGCAGGTGCTAGTCCTGCGTATTTTTTCTTAAATATTTCCCAACTGTGTTTTATTTTCATTATTTCTTTTCAATATATAACTTTTATAACAAAATATTAGCTTTGATCTTGTAGTTTAAAATCACAGGGAACTGCAGTAATCTTTTACTGAGCTGGATCTTAGAGAAAAATGAATATTTAAATTTTGAAGTTTGCACATTTCGTCTTTGTTCTAACATGAGTGCTTATAACAAGAATAAGAAAAGCCACAAAAAAAAAAAAACAGACAAACAAAAAAACCCAACTACCTTTATTCATACTCGGAATTTTGAGGCATACAAATTACTTTATTGCGCCCCCCTTCAGCCTCCCCAATTCAACATCATTTGACCACCTCTGATGTGGTGTCACCTGGTCCATTGTAACTGATAATAAAAGGAGAAAAAGCACTTAAGTTTCACAGAAGCCGTTATGTTTGTAGTAATGGGTCATTGCCTAATAATGAGCTCCATCACTGTACTCAGAATGAAGAATAATGCATGTTAATTTTCTTGTATTAAAGATGCCGTGATTTGTAAAAAGTCTGTATTTTGCGGAATGTCTGGATTAAGAAGCATTACCAATAGGAATGGATCGATAGTTGAAAAATGATTTTCTTTTTGTTTGTTTTATATATAGATATATGAATTGCATCCATGTTCAGAGACAATTTTTTAAATAGATGTAAAGCTTACTTAAATAGCTTTTCTTTTAAAGTGTCTCCACATTTTAGTTTCTTTCAAAGATTGGTCTTTGAGTCATATGCCCATTAATCATCCAGCTATTTTTTGAGAAGTTAGAGGAATAATTTGTAAATATTTATTTAGATCTTTGATATTTATTGAAAGCAATTACATGATGGAACGATGGAAGCTGAAGAATCGGGAGGAAAGCCTTTTAAAAAGTTTTCTCTAGGATTTGTCAGGGTCATTGTAAAGACAAAAATATAACTAAGACTTCTGTGAACTACCACTGAAATCCTGACCTTTTTTACTTACAGTGGTGATATAAGTTAATTGACTAGATACCGCCAAATAATGCCCAATATGTTGCAGAAATTAAGTGGTAAGTTGATTGGAAAAAATAGTAAGTAGATGGTAACTTGTATTACCACAGCTACATTATTGCCTGATAAATGTGTAATTAACTTTTGTCGCCTCTGTGTTGTGACTGTAAAACACTTCACAACTAAAAATCAATCTTGTTCGATTACTTTACAAGTTCCAAAACTTCGATCCACCCCTATGAAAGCAAGTATTGTGGAAATATTTTTGGTGTAAAATCATTCCAGAATATGTAATATTTAACTGATAGCTGCATGAAAGTAAGATTCGTGTTACTTTGGCTTTTTTGTCTCTGTTGACACGGTTGCACATTTCCAAGTTACTACAGCGTGAAAACTGTGTGTTTAAAAAAAAAAAAAACAAAACAAAACAAAAAAAAAAGATTGTGGCTTGTTTTTGTATAAGTTTTAGGTAAAATTACAATTGATTGTTTTAGGAACTATGATTTAAAATTAATTTTTCTGCAAATCATAAAGCTATATTAAAGTGTTGAGCTTAGCCACTATGCACATTGTAATTATTCATTGTGGCTGTCCAGTTTATGATGCATTCTGGCATTTTGTAAGCTGCTCTGACTAGCAATATATAGAGTCATTTAATGTGTTAACATTGGTTAATAAATGTATTTAAAAAAAAACCTCACTGCAAGTGTCTGTGTTGATTTTGGCCAGTTGTGCTCGCATCCCAGGGTGGGCAGGCATGAGGCTGTTCTTAGTACTTGTCCCCACCAAGGGAGACTGGGGCTGTGCATGGGGAGCTGCGCCTGAACTCCCAGGAACCTGGGGAGCCGGCAGGGCCATGGAAGGGCTTCAGCATTTAACGTGGCTCTCAGCACCGACCCTGAATCTTTTCAGCCCCTTAGGGCCAGCAGGCCCAGGTCATGTCGTGGTTTCCCAGCCAGATCCTGCACCGGCAGCAGCCAGGCTTCGCCCTGTGCCTCCCCTCCCCAGCGGCCGCACTCTGCCTCCTCCCTGACCCGCTCACCACCCCTGAGCCTGCGCCCGGCCTGGGTTTCATCGATGAAGTCGTTCCCTCTGGAGGGCCTGCATGAGCCCATCTTCACCCGAGCCCCGCAGGGTTCTCCGGCCAAGCCCTGAGCAGCACAGTCCCTCACTCGCTCGTGAAGCCATGGCTTGGTGCCAGTGAGGTGCCCGAGGGAGCCGAGGGCCCACGGAGCACATCCTGCAGCCTCCCAACAGACAGAGCGACATGGGGACAAGCCAAAGGCAGAGTGGGTCATCCTGGAGCTCCACCGGGACTTCAGGGCTGCAGGAAGGACACTCCGGGAGTTGGTTTCAGTGTGGCAATTCAGAATTTCCCTATGGAAATTAAGACCTAGCAAGACCTGCAAGTCACAAGGGATCCCTCAAAGTCTCTTTTATTATTTCACTATTGAAACAGCTCTGTTTGTACATGAGCCAAATTTTATTCCTTCATCTTGATGAAACTCAATTAAATGTCAACAGCCAGCATAGTGAATCACATAAGCTGGCAAAGCAGGATCAGGATAAGCAGCATCTCCCTTCAGCTCCCGTCCCATGGCATTCCCCCTTTTGGATGACTGCAGTCACTCTTCGAGCTCAACACTGCTCACCAGCACCCCAATGGCAGAAATCCCCAGTGGAGATGCTCCTCCACTCCCCACCCATGTGCGTGTGCCAGTTCAGGTGACACCAGTGGGGCCAGGATTGGGATCAAACAGATTTTTGGACGTGCCAAGGCAGCTTCCCACCTGCATTGTGCAATATGGATATTCTGTGACCTGGCGTACTCCATCAGTGTCCCACCCTGAGCCCTGTCACTGCCAACTGGCAGAGCAGAGGAGCAGAATTGTCCTTGCACTGCCCCAACTCGGCAAGTTTCCTTCCATCAGGAGTCGCAGGGTGAGTGGGGATTTCTCTGAGTTCCTACAGCATCACCACAGCAAGCGATGCTCCCAGAGCATCAGTCTTAAAGGCTTAAACATGTCTTTTCCTATTATTATCATTATTGTTGTTGTTGTTACTATTAATTTTTTTTTTTAAACTCTGGCTATTCCTTTAATAAGGAGAAGCTGTGGTTTCTGCCTCCTGCTTCCTTTAGGTGGAGTGAGCTGCCCAGCTCATGGCTTGTTTGCTTTTCACGATCTTAAATGCCCAAGTATGTGAAATATGTTTGGGATTTGTTACTGGTAGGTAGGGGCCAGCCTGTCAGTTTTAGCCTCCCTGAGTGAGAGTATGTATGTGATCTGTGCACATGCTTCTCAAATGCTTTCATAAATCAAATTGAGGGGGATATCTAAACCAGAGAGGCCATTCTTGTGTTGTTTAATGTTAAGGAAATGCAATTGCAAGTAGAAAGATCTGTCCATTTGTGAGAGTACTAGAGTATGGTTGGGATTAAGTGGGAGATGATTATAGGTAATGAAAAAGGAATAAAAACAACTATCTTGGACCTTCCAAACCCTGTATTTACCCTAATAAAACCTATTTCCAGATGTCAAAAGCCTCAAAAGTATGATAGACTCTGAGTAATGCTCTTTGAAAAAGAAATGCTGGTTACTAGAGGTTCAAAATTATAAAATCAGAAAAAGAAAAAGAACCAAGAGAAAATTAATTTTGAATTGTCCCTCCTGCTCCTCATGGCCATGCCTGCCCCAGGACCTCTCCAGCCCCATGACCCTGGAGCCACTAGTGAGGTATAGAAGGGATGTTTCATCCCTTCAGGGATGGCAAACAACAATGAAGGGGCTGAAATTAAATACAGCATCTACTTTGTAGATAATTTGTACATAGAAGGAGACTGATAATTGAAGATTATTTAGAAGAAATGCCAAGACAGCAAGAACACTCCATGCTAAAAGGCAGAGCGATGTGTTTGTTTACAAAGCCACCGGCCAGTTGCTGTAAACTCCCTGAGTGAAAACTAAGCTGGCATGAAGCTTCAGTGGAAATAGGATTTACCCTAGAGAGGTACCTAAAAATAAACTGAGTTCTGCATCAGAAGATGCTATGAATCTGGTTACACAAAATGCTTTACTAGTGTTTGGAAAAGGACTTCTGCAGAAGAAAACAATGTTTATTAATAAAGCCAGAGTACTTTCATTTTTAACTACTTCATTTACAGGAAAGGTAGCTTTTGCAAACAGCCTCAGTAGGCAGCTTGGCTGCCACATTCCAGCTCTGCCTCTCTCCTGCTCATGCTCCCATGGGAGCTGTGGGAGCCAGCTCTGCACTGGGCCAGTTTTGAACCATGATCCCACCATGTTTGGCCACAGCAATGTCCTTTTGTCCCTTGTAACAGAGCCGTCAAGGTGAAAAAGGGCTTCATTAAAAGTGAAAAGGGACTCAGTGCCTTGCACACAGCAACTCCTGGAGTCAGTCACCAGGAAAGAGGGTTTTGCCTGGCGTGGGCCACCCCTCTGTGCCTCAGTAGGGGCGTCCTGCTCACTGTCCTCGCTGGGAGGTGTAGGAGCTGTGTGGGTCTGCTGTGCCTGGGGAGGGAGCAGGATGAGGCCTCCAAACCTCAGGGCACGGGCAGGGAGATGCCCGCTGCTGGCCTGCAGCTCAGCCCCGCCAAGGAGCAGCAACACTGGCTCCTTCCCAAAGGAAAAGCACGGCCAGAAACTCTGCCATGCGTGGCTTATGTGCTGGAGAGAGAATTTCTTTGGCTGCCACAACACTTGACTGAGTGACAGAGCCTTTTCCTGTCTTTTCACAAGTCCGTAAAGACCACAAGGGCTGGAAAGCCTTTTAGTTTTGCCCCAAAGCAGCGCAAGATGTGCAGCTCAGTCATGCAATTGCTTGTTCTGTTTTCCCACTAACGCTGGAGCCAGCAGCATTTTAACCCTGGGCTCCCCGGTGCCAGTGGCTCCACAGCAGGGAGCTGCTCCATGCTGGCCGAGCTGTCGGGAGCCGGCGCTGGATGCTGAGCCGGAGCCCAGCACTGCTCAGCCCTTCCCACCAGCGACCTTCTCGCTGCCTCTCTCTGACGAATTTGGGTGGGGGCAATGCTGCACTTGCAAGGAAAGCCCCCAAGGCCTGGAGTTTCTTTCCCTCCAGTCAGTGGGGTGGCATTGGGATTTTGGGGCCGGGAAGGGGAACGGGAGGCAGCTCACACAGCAGGTCCCTGCTGCAGGGACTGGATCTGTCCTGAAATGCCACAGACACTGAGAAAGGTCTGAACCACCTCAGGCTTCTCCTGTTGCAGGAGCCTCCCTTGGAAAGCTATAGACAATCAAAAGCAACAACAGTCACAGAGATGGGCCCTGCAGCGAGAGAGCAGCAGGAGCTCAAGCCTAAAAGCCAGAGGCCTCCCAAGCTCATCCTTAGCCTGGCACAGCCCAGACTGCCAACCTTTGCCCCTGGCACTACATCCACTCCCAGAGCCTTTCTCTTTAACCCAAGGCTCGTGGAAGTACACTCTCTGTACAGAATCATCTGCAGAGACAGAACCTATTTATGGGCTTCTCTTAACAGCTTGTTCAGAATTTGCCTTTTTCTCCCAATTGTGATCCTGCTCTGGACCTCCCTGGGCAGAGAGAGTGTTTCCACCTCTCCCAACTCCTGCTATCACCATCTGGTGAAGAAAAGCAGTGTCTGGAGTCACCTGTCACGTTACAGACCTAATTATTATTCTTCCTGTGGCTCAGCATTTCCAAATCAAAATGGGACTTTGCCACATCCCAAACGGACAGGTTGTATCCTAACTTTGTGTCTCTCCTGCAGATGCACTGGCTTTATCGTGCTGGAGAAATAAATGGTGCTGGTAGTTGTGAGTAAAGTGCAATGACAGCACATGTGGCTTATGCAGGCATAGCACAATGCAGTCACACCAGTTTGGCAGCAAGACTGTGGCCCTGTTAGGTGAGCCACTGGAAATGGGGGGTTTTAATGGAAGTTTTCAGTTAAGAAAACATGAGATTTGTTAGAAAATTTTAATAACTGAGTGATCTCTAATAGTCATTTTATTATGGCTTAAAACAACAGTTAAAAGCCTCTTGTACTGTACAAAGGCTTTACTCCAAGATGAAAAAATACTTCCTTCCTCTGAAGGGAAAAAAAATTATAGCTGAGACCACACTTCTTTCTCTTTGCTAACCAAAGAGCTGTGAGAGAAGAACTTAAACATTCCCATTCAGTTTTTGTGGCCCTACACCCTGGATTGGCAGAGTGGGCTGTGGGTTTCCATGGTGGACGCCCAGTGCCTGCCCCGGCAGCCAGAGGCATTTGCGGGCTGTGCAAGCCCGTCCCTGCCCCTGCAGCAGCCAGCCCGCACTGAGCCACGCAGGGACCCTGCAAAGCCCAACTCGCAGCTACCTGTGGTTAGGAGAGAGGGAAGTATGCAAAAAAAAATCCTCCTGTGCGTTTCAGGAAAGTATCCAAACCCAAATGTTTAAGAGAGGCATCCTAGAAATGCTAATGAGCACGTGTGTCTGCAATGGAAAGTTTAATTCTTTTGAAACTTCTCAGGCACTAATTTCCTTGGGGCAGTTGGCTCAAATTCTCGTCTCCTGCTGCTCTGTGAATACTGGCCGTGCCATACTCCCCTCCCGACCTGGCTTCATGGAAACGTTATTTTCTTCTTGCCTGCAGCTGCTTTTCCTACTCTTGCCTTCTCCCAGGGTTTCTGTTCTTCAGTCTTGCCACTTACCTGATACAGATCTGGTTGTTTTTCAGTTTCTCGAACCTCTGGGGTTGGGATAAACTCTGTCCTTGCCTTGCACATGTCTGTCCTACCTCCATACGCCTCATCTCTTGAGTCTTACTGCAGAGCCCTTGGCTGAATTCAGCAGGGGTAGCTCATCCAAGCCTCCAGTCAGAACCTGTGGCTAAGAGCAGCGAGGTGTGTCCCAGCATCTAGAGCTTCCTGAGTGAAATGCACTCCCCTAGGTGGGAAAATTAAAATGTAGGACCCTAAAATTGGGTGCCTGATGCCACAGGGTTAGATAGTCTCAACTGCTTGATCATTACTTCCATATGCACAATCTTCCCTTTCTTGGCCTCCCCTTCTACACCAAATGCTCTTCCTAAAACTGCCCTTCATTTATGGCTTCCTCCACTGGTGTCTTCCTCCTGATAGCTCAGTGCAGCTCTTATCTTGGTGCCTCTCCTGGCATCTCCAAACCTTTCCTATGCGCTGCCAGTCACACTTGGGAAGCCACGTCCTGTGGAGATTCCATCAGCTTTATCCCTCCTCCAGCCACTCTGCACATGCCTGTGAGCATCCATCTACCAAAGCACAAATTTAAAACAAGATCAGCTTTGTGCCTGCAGGATCCACCCATTAACTGGCCATTGCTGTAGAATATTTTGCAATCATTAAAAAAAAAATATTATTAGATGTGTTGTGGGATCCCTGGGAAAAAGAGTTTTTTTTCCGTGTGGATCATAGAGAATACAACAGTGCCTTGGCTTTGGAGAAATCTTGTGCGTGCAGACCAGAAAGAAGTAAAGAGCACTGACTTTGACTGGCATGATGCAGCATGACCCGCTTAGTGAAGCTGAGTTAATCTGAAATGCCTCACATTTCTCAGTGTCAGGATGATGGCAGAAGGTGCAGAGATGGTCTGATCCTGGTCTGCTGTGTAAGAAAGGGGGAGATGATCTCAGCCAGGTGCAGCACAAAGCTTAAGAGGGTTTTTCTACCAGCTTTAAGGTGATACCCCTCAAAAGAGAACAGAAAAACCATGGAAAGGAGGAAAAAGGAGAACCCTAAATCATGGTGAGTGAGAGCTTTTGGGAAGGTGAGCTGCCAAATGGAGCACTCCAGATGTAAAAAAATAACATACATATATGTTTTTAAAAAAAATTAACAATGTATTATATTCTATCCCCCTAAAAATGATTAATTTCTACTTTCACAATGTAGAATCCGGTTACTTTTTTTCTTTTTCCTTTTCAAATCTCAGTTTTAAAGCAAAAATTTCTTCCAATAAAACAAACAAAAAATTCAAAGTCAGGGTTGGCTCTTTCCCTGGGGACAGTGGGGTCCATCCCCCTTGGGATGACTCTTGTAGGCTGTACCTCTCCCCCGCTGCCCATCCAGCCAGAGCCCAGCCCAGTCCCCTCAAACCACGAGGGGGCCCAGGCAAGAGCCACAGCTGGATTTGCCTCTCCAGGGGTGCAGAGGGTTCTGCAGCCCAGCAGGTGACTCTGAGAAGCTGTGCTGGAGAAAGCTCAAAGCTCCCCCAAACGCAGCTTTGCTCACAAGGTGACTGGTGAAGAGTTCGTTGTTGATCTCTGTGCACGCCCCTCCCTCCCTCCCTCAATAATAACAGTGCATAAAGCAAATCTTTGTGTTGAAAACCAGAAAAGGAAAGCCGTATGGTTTTTTATCAGACTTTTTTCCAATTCCTACATTCTTAGTATCAATGTGATAATGAAGTAATTATGCTGCTCTTACTGTGCATGATTCTTCTAAACCTACAATTTATTTTTGTTGAGATTTCCCACCAGCTTTGCAGCGTTATAGCCACCTTTTGCCAAAATTATTTTGAAAATGTGGAACTGAAATATTTTGACATTTAAAAAACCCTAATCCTATTAACATAAAAATAAAATCCCTTTTTTCTTTAATGAAATGATTGGTAAAATTGAATCAGGAACTACTTGTTCTGCCATCCTCTTCCTTCTGCCATCTCTAAATTGCTTTCTCCTTCCCACAATTTCTGGATCTCTCTCTCTGCTCAGGGAAATTGTGGGTCCACGAAACAGCACCTACCTCTTGTGATGAGCAACCTGAAATCTGAGCCATCAGAGATGGGATTTTATACCCTGAATTTCTCAGACAGGACTCCAAAGACATGAGGACACAGAATTCCACCCTTCAAAATCACATTTGGAAAATGAGAGCTGGGACCAAACCTCTTCTCTTGGGGATGCTGCTACTCAGCAGCTGGGAGCCAGCTCTGAAATCAAGGTCTTTTTGGAAAAAGCCAAAGGAAACAGGCAGATCACATTTCCAAGAGCGATCACCTGGCTGCCCAAGGTTACTGAATTGATAGGGAGGTTCAAGCCCCACGTGTGTGAGTGACCAGGCCATAACCCATAAACTTCCACTGGCAGAAAGCTTCATCAGAGCGGTAACACCTGGATCAGTAACTTCCTTAGGTGACTGATTAGCAGCATGTCAGTAGCAAGACTTTGCAACAAAAGTGATAAGTGACAAATTTGAGGAGTTTTACAGTACTAATGCTTGTTATTGCTTCTCACAAAATGTTACCAAGCTTACAATAATCTTTACACTTTCAGCAAAAATGTGAACATTATATTTGAATATATTAAAAAGAATTAAAAAAACATTTCACAAAAAACATTTGTTGCCATATGAAAGTCTTTCAGCAATAAATGCCCACACCAGTATTTAAACATTGTTAAAAGTATAATGATTTGTACTAATAAATTATGCAACAAGAGAGGTAAACAAAATAAAATTACAGTATAGCTCTCCATGTTCCTCCACTGAGCATCCGCAGCTCTCGGAAGCTCCATTTTAGATGACTAATTAAGAAACTGATATTTTCAGAGCAACAAAAATAAAAGCTTTTATTTGTTCATTTGAATATAAAACAGGCGTTATCACAGATGTACAAAGCGTACTGGTGGTTTAACATACAAGAAGGTTGCTGTCCTTTGCACATAAAAATTTTTGTTTGAATCTGTGATTGGCTGAGTTACATGAATTTCTCTAACCAGTCACCACACTCTATGAAATAACGCTGCTAACATTCAACTGATAAAAGGGACAGTCTTCCCTTGGGTAAAGTGTCAAGCAGGATTAAATATATATAATAAACAAGCACCATGAGGAATCTGCTCCTGTTTGATTAGTTTTGTGTTTAAATGTTCATTGTGTACCCTCTCTTTTTGTGCATGTGCATCGAGTTGATTACATGGTTTTGTCTGACTCCAAAAGCACAAGGTCACAAGACAAACATTTTATACATTCTCATGAATGGTTTATCTACAGTACAGTTTCTAATACAGAACAATCCTTCTTTATTGCTCAGTCTGATGGTGCTTAAATGTTTCCTTCCTTTTGCTTGCACAACAAAACCAGAAATTCAGTTTATCATTTCTCTTAACTCAGGATTTAACAACCACAGATGACAGGTTGCAGAAGAGAGCTGTTATTAACTGCGTTTCACAACTGCATTGCAGTTCTTTTACTCTCTACAAATGCAAAGTTGACTTCGTGAAGGTTAAAGTGATGCTTTGAACGACAGCGAAATTTGTTTTGCAGTACTGAGATCAGCGATAGCAGGACTTCACAAGTTAGTTCACACACTGCAATTATGTTTGTAATCAATCAACATCTTGTCTGAAACCTTACAACAACTTGCCATTAAGAACAGATTTTATTCTTTTTAGGGAGCAGAAAATGAATTTGACAAAGTATGGGATTGGTCTGCAGAGCATGAATAGGGCTATTCACAGGACAGTGAGGGCAGAAAAGATGGTCTGAAAGAAAACGCGTCTGACGTGGTGAGATGCTCTGTACTGTACATGCAGACTAAAACGTCCCTACCTTTTAAAAAGATTTTTAACACCCAGCATTGAGACTCCCTTATACGTGATATAAACATGATAACACTTGCCCTGCAACAATCTTAGTCATGCATATCCGGTAATGAGAGCCAGCACATGAACGTCATTTGGGACAAATAAGAAAAGCATTCTTGGACTGCAGCTGGTAAATCCCACTCTTGATCACAAACAGGTCAATTCAGTTACAACTACATGAAGGAAGGGGAAGGTTTTTAAAAAGGGGGCACGGGGGGCAGGGAAGACAACAGAACTGGGGAATCAAACCCCTCTTTTCTCCAAAGGTAGTAAAATGAAGGCAGCTGTGATGCATGTTTTCCTACTCTTCTCCCGTGATGGCCTCAGGCTGGAGACCACGGGACTCCTCCGTTCCTTAACCAGGCAGATGGGTTCCTCTGATGTTCTAATGCATTTAGGGACTAGTTAGCAGATGCACGATCCATGCCAAAGGGTGGTAGTGACTGTACGCTCCTCTCTGTTAAGGAATAAATTAAAGACCGTCGAAACAATCGTTTCCTGTAAATGTAAACTGGAAGCATTGGCCACTGAGCTAGGTGTCCTAGCTGAGAGGCAAATTGATAACTCTGTGCAAAAAACCCCAAAACTTTTCCGTATAGCAGTAAAAACACCAACTAAAACAATGAAAAAAATTGTGCAACAAAGTTCTGCAGCTAGACAACAGTGCTATTCCTCAACCTGCCTTTTCTAAGTCTAACAAGTGTATGCACATGCCAGCACAAATATTTATTGTTGCCTCCATGGCAAAGAAAAGAAAATTATTGTAGTGCATTTTTAGTCTTAAATTCATTCACTGCCTTAAAGGCAGCAATAATTCCACTTGCTGGTATCTAGAGGATTCTTTTTGACAGGGATACTTAGCAATCCAGGATTGCTTTTTTTCTTTTTCCAAAAAATTTGTGAGTAACATTTGATTATCTACAGTGGGAGACACCATGCAAGTGACAAGTACTGCATTTTAAACTTTAAAATCTTTTGTCATTAGTGAATTTATATTTCATATATATATATTTGATGTGATACTATCCACTCAAGATAATACAACACTTTGTTTTTATATTAGCAAACATTTCAAGAGTTTAATATTCTTGAATGTTTCTTCTCTTTTATACTTCTAAAGAGATCAAAATAAATTAAACGTTTTGTACATAATTACAGAAGAAGTAGTTAACTTATTTTATCTTTTTAGTTTAGTACAAAGATATTTGCAAGCTCATTGCCGAAATACACCTTATTTATAAATTTCTTCCATTCTAACGCTAACAGCAAAGGCTCTTTGGCCTTTGGGCTTTCAGCATCTCTGACAGAAAGCTGCAAGATTTCTAATTGAAAGGTGCTACTTTGGGTTTTCTCCTCGTACCACTACGTAGTTTCCTAAGATGTGGGATCTAAAATGGCTTAAGTTAGTGATGGATCTGTATTCGTCAGCTTTTTATGACATATTAAAACAAATGAAGGAAACAATTATTTGTATTAGTATGCAAATTGTTTTAAAAGAATCCATTTGGAGGGCAGAATAAAAAAAATCTACTTCAGCTTACTTAATGTAAAATACAAAGCCACATTTACTCAAAAAGCAGTATTGTCCAATAAGCAAAAAAAAAAAAGTTTAAAATGGGCTTTTCCAACACACTGAAGGGCCTTACCCCATAGTCCTTCTTTTCTAAAATTTAGTGGTAACAGAAAACATTTCACATTATATTTCCTGCCAATCATGACTGCTTTGAAAAGTCGTAATAGAAACAGTTCCATTCTGATGAGTGTCAGCATCTTATCTGCACACTTTTTTAGTGGACACAAAAAAATTTTATACATCTATAGTAAAGTCCATGGAAGCTTTAAGGTACAAGACTACATGTTGTAGGCCACATAGATGGGATCTAGCTGGTCTGCCAAAAATCCATCTCGTAGGTGCATACGTTGTTTCTCTCCACGGGAGTTGATAGGAATTACACCAATGTCCACAACCACCACCACCCCTACAATCAGATAGTGTTCCTCCAGGACCACGTTGGTGACCAAAGGAACAAGGTCCAAAGCTTCTTGCTCAGATCCATCCAGCTCAACTACAACGACCAATAAATTTGTCCAGGTAAACACCGCACTGGAACAAAAGAAAAAATAGTATTAGTCGTGGGGTTTTTTCACCCTTTTTTTTTTTATCCTTTTTCTTGCACCTTCGTTACCTTTTGTTGGAGCTCCTTGAGCTCCTTCCAGTTACTCAGGACAAAGTGTAAACAGCAAGTGAGAACATGCTGCAGGCAAGGGCAGAACAGCCCCGTGAGCTCTCTCTTTAATACTGCTGCAATTTTAAGCATTAGACTGAACTTTACAGAAACTTGCCTGCCATGTAAGGGGGCAGTAAGACAGCATGTGGCTCCCTCTGAAGCCAGGGAAGTGCCACGGCTCTGCTGTGTTCATGGAGTGATGTGTGTGTGGAGGTGTCTTCTCTGGGGTTTTCTGAAGAGCAGCCCAGAAAACCAAGGAGGTTAAGAGAGGAGGCACCAAGAAGAACAGCAGGAGCACAGTCTGAGCTGAAAGACCTGCGGGATAACCCCTGCTAGTGAAGGGGTGTGGAGTCCTGGGAAGGCACACGGCACAGTGCAGGGTGAGGCATCCTCCCTGCGCCTGCTCGGCAAACGCGGCTACGCGCCTTCGGGAACGGGCTGGCTGCTGTCCAGGCAGATCAGAGCTCAGCACAAAAAAGCTGCAATTCTTCTGGACCAATTGGTTTCCACAGAAATAAGGCTGTGTCTCCATCTGTTTTATTTTGGCTGTTTTATTTCTGTTGGGTTTAAGGGGACAGGAGTTTTAACATCTCTCATTAACAGTTGAGACGGTCAAGGGAACACCATTATCCCCAGTATCTCCTCTTCGCCAAAAGAACTTTGTAAGACCCCAAAGTTTTGGTTAAACCCTTGAGTCAAAGGAGGTAAATTTTGGGTTCTGCTACCTGCGACCATTTCTGGCTAAGGATAATGCATTTATCCTTCCAAATATGGAGGCTGGCAGGGTATCAAAGTCTGGTGTATGATTCCATTCAGAGTAGTTTTACAGCTTCCCTCCATCCTCCTCCTCACATCTCCAGTGTCTCCAAAGACTCTTGCATCTCATGAGAGGTCAGCACAGTTGAGACACAAAGAGCAAACTCATTCTTCCTTGCAGGTGTTTAAGACACTTCTTCCTCTAAATTATGCCACAGAATAAATAATAATATTCTACACATGTAAGCCATACATCAAGCCCTATACTTTACTCTCCTTTACCTCATAAAATCAGGGGATAACTTCCCAGAACTGTCTTGAGCATAAGCATCTGAAAGTCAGAATATATTATGTACATAAGCCATCTTCAAAAAGAGCTTCTTACCCTGAGGTCAGTGCTTGATTGAGATAGAAGTGCACTGTTTTAGCCTCCTAAGACAGCTCTGAAAATCCATGTATTGTGGAAACATATCTTACTTTGCCCAAAAATTAGCTATGAAAATGTGCTCTATGTTGATGCTTGACAGAATGGATTTTAGGAGAAAAGTACTTAACTCTTAAAAAAAATTATTTTCAGATCCTGCCAAAGTACTATTTGATTGAATTCTTATGTGCTTATTGATCTGGAAAACTAATGAGCAGCCAAAGCAAGGATAAGAATGCCCCTTTTGACTTAGTACTGCTGTGGAATGAATTTTCATTTGCAATTATATTTTCACAGACATTCTAGTAAGTTTTGATTGATGCTGAATATTAACAAAGTGAAGTATCAGTCTGCACAGGTGACCATTTCCAGAGAGGTCCTGGAATTTTTATCGACTGCTGTACAAACATCTAAATTAGTATTATATATATTTAACAAAAAAACCTGGGGAGGTTTCACTGAAATGTAAGTTAGCATTTGAAACCGTGCCTGGAAACTACTGTTAGCTTGTTACTTGGGAAAGCAATTAATAGCAAGATTCAGGAGCAGGTCCCTAAAACATGGCTTAGAATAAATTAGTTTGTCTGAATCCAGGAAACTGATTCCCTAAACTTTCATGAAGCTTCTATTAAGTCCTAAAATTAGTGACACTCCCAAGAGGCTTCAACTTGATTTAAAACTTGTTTCATATGTCATGGTTCTTACTCACTGGTGACCACTGGAAGTAAAAGGAAGTATTGCTCTTTATGTTCTTACTAGTTGAGATGAAGCTACATTAGCCAGTGTGTATCTCTTATGCATACATAAACTTTCTAGCCATGATGAAGAAAAAAGCTCAAATCAAAAAGCTAGGGACCAGGAAGGCTGCTCTTTCCCTAAGAAATAATCGAGTCACAATAATCAAGTCACACCCAATAGATGCAAAACAGTCAATGCACTGAGCTGGGAATGCCCCCTCCTGCTGCTTCTATGTCACCAAATGCTACAGAAAAAACAAGGAAGTTGTCAAAACACTTCCAAGGAAAGAAGCTCCTAATTGTTTTCTTCTCCAAATATCTTGTGTAGCTTTGTGTATAAACCACTTCTAAGATAATTCCAGGAAGCTCTGTTCTGTTCCTTTTTTGAGGCTTTGACATTTAAATGAGTCAACCATGTGCTTTATATAAAACACATACAGTACCACATTTTGTGGTATCAGAAACACTTTCAAAATGCACAGTGTGGGCTTACATCACAATAAAGCCGGACTGTGCCACTCTTTCACTTGCTATGTATTGAGTCACAGGAGGTCCCGAGTCAGAGGTTGTTGATTTTGTGCTAAAATTTCTTAAGAGACAAGAATAATTTTAAGTGACCTTTCAGATCTGATCCTCAGTGACAGAAGCTGCCCGGCAGGATCTCATGTCAGTCAACAAATCCCCGAGTCCCTTAATAGTGTCCAGTGTTACAAAATGAGCTGCGTTTCTCAGAGGCTGTTTTTACAATCTATCAACTGGACGTACCCAGCACCTCCTGTGTGCAATAGGAATTGATGCAGTTAAATCCTTAATGGGGCATTGTGACCAAAACAAGAAAAGAGGCTCACGCCCCTGTCCACAGAAAGGGATATACTAACTATAAACTTTAAAAAAAGAGCTGGCTATTATTTCATCAAGGGTTATTTCACAAAGACAAAAGGAGGGTCTCTAATAGAAGCTGAAAGAGAAGTTATGTGAGAGAAGTTAAGGACAGTCAGGACAAGGACTGTGAATAAAAACTCCATGATGGTTATTTGGCAGAGCATTGGTTAGGAAGAGGCTGGGAACTGTGAGCAAACCAGACGTTGCCACTCTGAATAACTGTGTGTCCCATTTCTGCAGGGACCACATCTGAGACACAACTAATTCATCAGCAATCTCTCTTCCTGAGGAAAAAGCAACCCTGAAATATTGGCCTTAAATATTGGCCTTTGGGCAAAGGGTAGCAACAGCAGAGAGTGTTTCCTGAATTCTCACTCCTGTGCCTTGTACACTATCACCCAGCTACTGGGAAGAGTTGAGGCACTGAGAATTATCTGCATGTACTTCTTGCAGAAATTCTGTGGCCTTTTTCTCTGGTCGTTCCAGCTTACCCCCAACCCTTTTTCAGTTGCCACTTTCTCACTCAGGATTTCCATGGCTGTGGATTAAAAAGGATCCTCAACGTGCTCTCAGCAGTCTTGAAAGCAGGAACATAATTTAAGCATTTTTTGGTACTGAAACCCATTTCTGCAGTGTGATATGGCTACTTTCTTCACTGCCTGTGAGCTCATAACTTGAAGGGACACAAACAGGTACTGCTGAACACAGTGATTTATGAATCTATGGCCCTCTTATAATAGAGCAGTCCTTAAACAGTTTGATCTGAAAACTCTCCATCCACTGCTGGTACTGATCTGACACATTTTCAAGGGAAATTTCATGACATTCTTAAGTGTTCATACTGGTCTATATGAAGGCACAGAACCCAGCTCCCTGTGTAATGCCTGTCTGGCATGAGACCATACCAGCGGTGATGATGCTCTAGGGAGGAGGCAATAAGGCAAAACCTCAGTTACAGTCAGCCAAGCAAGTAATTGCATTCATTTTAACTGATATTTAAGAAAAAAGCAAAGTCTTTTACTAAAGAAACTGGTTCAGTTGCTGTGCTTCATTCATTATTAAGCTTCCTGCTCCAGGCCACACCTCTGCAGCCAGGATTGAAAAGAAAAATGCACTAAATTGCTCTGGCTATTGCAACAGATTCATTTTGGTTGAAAGGTGAATAGCTGAGCTGAGGTTGTATCAAAACAAAACAACTACCTGACTGAGTCTTCTGATGCAAGAATAATGAAAAGCAATTTGTGCTCATGTCGGCCTCAAGAAATGATTACCTGCTGTGTACATCTGAAGATGATACATCGATTAAGACGACATCATTATTAACTCATTGATTTACTGCTTCAACTTCCATTGTGACCTTGATTTGATCACTGCTTTATTTATTAATAATCAATTCAAAAATAACAGTGCATTCACTAATAAAATTTATTAGTGTGTTCATTTATTTTAAATGTTTGCTTGCTTACTCCTTAAAAAAAAATAAAAAGAAACATACTGAATGAACCTACCAGAAATCAGTCCTTTCTGATTAAATCTGTTTGTGAAAAGTTTCATCCTAAGGACACATTTGTAGCTGAGTTATAAATCCTGTGACCATCCTGACAGGCCATTTCCTGGATCAATTGCAATATCCAAGGAAAAAACCCAGACATTATAGATATTTCAGCTTTTTATAAGGGCCCTGGTGTTATATAACCCTTACCATTCTGTGATGCTCTTGTGTGCTCTAATTACAGAGGTTTCAATATCGATCGGATGGTACCTCATCCCTCGCAATTCCATGGCTTCATCTAATGCACCCACCACATAAAGTGCATCATGGCGTTCTGGTGGTAAGGAAAAAAGAAAAAAAACATTCTATTCTCCAGTACATTAAATTATAGAAATGTTCACATTAAGAATTAAGTAAAACAAGTACAACATAAGTTATCCTCAAATTTCCGAAACCTCGAAGTGAATTCCGAACTAATGAGCATCTCCTGAAGTGTAATGTAGAACAAAAAACAGAAGAAAGGAAGGCAGAAACACTTCCCATTTGAAAAAGACAAAGGCAGAAATCTTTATCCAAAGACAGTGGCATAATTCCTGTTTTTCTCCCAGGTGAAGGCAGAACACATTCATTTTTTTAAGGCACTCTGAATAGACAATAGGTTCCTTGTTTCTCTTTTTCAAAGAGAAATAGATCTGATCCTAACAGTGTGACTGATGTTCTTCCAATTGCTTTGAGATGGTCACTACAGATGCTTTTGGTGCATTACAAAGGTGTTTATCAAAAAAGTAAAAACACATGCTACAGCTAGATAGCAAATTGCTTATTCAGGTAAATTAAGCATAACACTTCTATAGCCCATATTTTTTACCTAGTGAAGAAATAAATGAGGCTGAAGTTACACATTTTAAAAAATACTATGCTGAAAATAAACAATTACATGCTAGTCAGAAAAAAATATTTGCTAATAGACTTAAAAGCAGATAACTGACTCTTCTTGCATGAATTTGGATAGTTGTGTGGTGGTATTGTAATGACAATATGAGGTCTACCTAATAAAGGGCTGAGAACTTTCTGCACTGGGAGCTAAAAGTGGGAGAATGGAGCAACTCTTTGCTAGGAGAATACTTAAAGTATTTGAATTCTTATGCTGCAATATCTTCAGAGAATCCTGAATTTTCTCCAAGTTGGGCTATCATTATGAAATGAAAAAAGCCTGTGCAATCCAAAGTAAATCTCTTCAGAAGGTGCCAATATAAGGACATGGCAGCAGGCCTAATCCACAGGGATTAGTAAAATGTTTTCAGATTTGATGAACTCTGTCTTTGGCTGAATAGTAGCTATTCTAATGACCCTGGGATCACTCCTGGAGGTGTTCACAGCATTGCTGGAAACCCTACTTGGCCAACAGCCTCCCCTGGCCAGCTCAGCCATAGCTGTTTGTGGCACTGTGCTCCTCAAAAATCAGGGAAAAAAAACATTTTCCCAAGCACAGACTTTGTGTGCCTGGCAGCACTGGTTCACTTACACATGTACAAGAGACAGGGAACTTCATTAAAACAAGTAAGGGAATCCTGTAACTTCCTGACAGAAACCCAAACACCCTATAGCTTCTCTTGCAGGCTACTGCTTGTGTTACATTTCAGTAACCAGCCCTGTTGGGTTAAAGACAGGAAAATCTGAGGAATGAACAGCTCCTGTGAATAGGTTTATAGCACAGGAGGTGGTGGTCACAGGAGGGACAGGGTTCAGACTCCCACCAGGCTTTTTCCACCTACACAAATGCATTCCTGGGGACACAACTGCCAGAGCAAACAATGGCAGTTTCAGTTGCATTTCATATTTTTCAAGCTGAAGCACGGGGTATATTAATGGTGCCAAAAGGTCACTGGTGGATGGGATTTATACTACCTGAAGTATAGCAAAAGAAAAGCAACTATTTCAGCAGGGAAATCTTGCCCTCTGATTTATTTTCTGATTATTTTAACTAAGGGTTTTTTTGCAGTTTTACAGGTTTCACAGATGGAGCATGTTAGGTACCGCAGGGCCAGAGAGGCAGTGTCACCCTCCAAATAATTCAAATTATTTGCATAGACCTAGATGATGAGAAACTTCTTACCTCCATTTGCATCTGTGAGTTCTGTTCTTCTCAGGAACCCCAAATAACCAGTTCTTGCCCAAATAGTCTGTGTGTCTCCAAAGCTGAGTCTTGAGTTAAAATGATCTGACTGCAAAGATTCATCTCCATAGATGGTAAAATACCCACTGGCGTTGTGAGTGCTGTGAACCCATATCTAAGTTAAAAGCAATTATACTGGTATTAATTAAAGTAGCTTTCGAGAATGAAGCATTATTGAAAATTCTTGGTGCAAATATTTTTAGTCATAGCTAGATAATACTAAAAATGTCTTTTAACACTGTTTCTGAACCCATAACTGACCCAGTTCTAGGCACAGAGACCCCAATCTACTTTTGTTGAAGTTGCAGGGCAGCTCTGAGCCATGCCAAGTTCCTCACTCCTGGTTCAGTGTATTTACCCCAGCAGAGCATCCTCCACGAGCATCAGACAGACAGATTATTTTAAAGGGTGAGGCCAGGGACCTTCATCTATGGAGAAGGATTCATTCCATCGAACTCGAAGCATCATGGAAATTTTTACCACTTCAAATTAATGAACTCTTACAGAAACTCACAAATTAGATTGTAGTTTTAATTATGATCAAACATGTTCTTCATTTTGTTAACTAGATTTTTAACTGCTTGAAAACAACATGATTTTTTTTCTCACTTTAGAAACATAAATTCAAAAATCATATAGCCTTGCTCAACTCAGCTAATGAGCTACTTCAGTGCAATGAACCACAATTATTATAGAGAACAGCACAAGAAAAGCATCTAGCTGAAATTAGACTAATCTATAAACTTACTTTTCATGTAAGCTTCCATCAGAATTAGCGAAGCACCAAGTATAAAATACAGTTAGCAAAAGCAGATTTTTTTTCATTTTTCTAACTTGAGCTATTAGTATTTAGCAAGTATGTTACTAACAATTTTAATAATGACACAAATATCATGATCCACACTTTACAAAGATCAGTAGAATTCACTATTTTCTTAACAGGGCATTTGATAAGATGTATCATAGGAAATCATTAGCATGCACAACGATAGCTTTGTCTCTGGAATTTAGTTCAGAGCATGCAAAGTTCAGGCTCTCATGACTCACCTCACCAAGATGAGAATCTCCTAAGGGTCCCTTTGTTTCTGGATTAGCAATAATGATACGTACTCCTGGGAGGATCTATTGAAAGAAAACATGAGGCAGTAAGAAAGCAGGTACCACCTTATGCAATTGTATGCTGATGCTTTGTCCCCAAAGAACTTTCATTAGAAACTAGAAAAAATCCTTAAAAATCCTTAAAAAGGTAGACTTATAGCACAAAAAAATAAAATAGTCCATTGATATGATAAATTCTGAGATAACTGGGAAACGTGACAAAACTGCTTCTCTTTGTGAAAGCTGTTCCGTCAATAAACATCCTGTGAAATCGAATGTTCACCTGTGGAACAAAAGCCTGACCAAACAGCCCCTGTCTCTATGAGAATACATAGTAGGATAGGAAAAACCCCAATGAACCTTTGGCCTGAAACAAGGAGAAAGCCAGAGACATGGTGCAATCTCCCAGAATAACGACCTGCCAAATACCTCGTGTACTGGACATTCGACAACTACGGAGGTGGATGTTGAACCCTAAAATAGAACAGGGAGCATCCTCTGGCCATGAATGTCTGCAAAGCTATGGACAGAAGGCTTTAGATGAGCATCCACAGCACCAGAGCCTGCCCCCTTGTCCTCACCCTGTCCCCACAGCCCTGCCCCAGCAGGGACAGTCCCCGTGCAGGCGATCAGCCCGTGAGCACAGCACTGGTCATCTCAGAGCAGCTCTCACTGGAGGTGGGCTCTGCACTGATGGAACTGCTGGCACCAGTGGCACATTTGTCAGCTGCTTCAAGAATGACATGCAGGGGATGAAATACCTTCTTTTTGCATAAAAGAAGGAATTCATTTCTGCAAAAAAGAGCGAGGTACAGGTTCTGAGAGAGCAGTAATGCATCAGTTACTGCCATCATGCTGTAACCTCAACAGTAAAGGAAGGACATCGATCTGCACAGCTGATAACGCTTTCCCACAGTACTACATTCATGTAAAATGAACAGAAATGGATATTTACTGAAAGTATTGACCATAAAAGTTATGCTTAAATCTTCTCTCAGTACTTACTTTTCCAGACTCCATGAGAGGCAAACTATGTGGAGATCCTCTTTCGACTAAACGAACTCTGTAAAATAATATGTATAATACACGGTTGTGTTTATTTGCTTTTCGTTAACATTTATTTCTAAAAGGAATGGTTAATGGTTGCAGAGTTTAATGTTATTTTTGGAAGAGATGAAGCTTATATCCTGTTATGTGGAACATAATCAGACCCAATATTTAATATTAGTCAAAACTTATGGATGGGAAAATAATGAAAAAAAGATGCGTGTGTGAACGTTTTCTTAAATAATAAATTCTTCAAATGTAGTTGATGCCTTTTATTTGTTTTTGATAGACTTTTGTAAATGAAATTCCACGCACAAATTTATTCATGACAAGAGGGATCTAAAATATTGATTTCCCACAAGAACATCATAAAAGCCAGGGCACAGACACAAAAGCATGTGAGCTGAGTGAGCAACCACATTCCACAAGTTGCTAACAGCTAAAATCAAAATCATATCAAAATAGCTCAACCTGGCCTCAGCTTCAAATCTTCATTTGCAATCTTTTAATTATTTTCAAAGGACAGTGTTTGATAAACATTTTAATATTTTTTAAAAATAATTTAATGAAAAACGTTATTACTGCTGAGGTCAGATCCGTTCTCAGAGTGTGACTTTCTGGTTGTTTCTCTTCTTTTTTTTAGATAACTTCTTTCCCCGCTAAGTGAACTGGAATGTCATCTCTCCTTCAGTGGTATAATGGTCTGGAAGGAAATTCCTCATTTAACCTTAGAAAAGTACTCAGTAGGTTAGAATGAAAGAGACTTCCAAGTTCTAAAACAGCCGATGATCTCAGCCAGTACATGGCAAAGAAAATTTGGTAACATCTAGTTATTCTTGTATCCTAAATAACTTAAAAGTTCTAACAACCATGAAAACCTTAAACTTCCCACTCCTGAACATCATCCATAATCCACTTAACCAAGCTAAATCTGGACTTGTGCCTGAAGAGCGCTTCTTACTTCTTATTCCCCTCAGCTCCGGGTATCAGAAAGACAAAACCCCACAACACAAAACGCCTAAAAGCCAACCATGTAAAAGGTAAAGATGAAACATCAGAAGACAACAAAACAGACAGAAGCAGATGGACGGAGAGCTGGATCTCATTAAGCTGAGCATAAAACGGAGTCCATTAGGAGCAGTCACAACAGATCTTTTTCGGACTGTTTTGAGCTCTTTTTATAGACAGAGCATCGCAGTGCTCAGTTTGGGAAAGGAGGGATGAGACACAGAGAGACCTCAGCTAGAGGTCCCTTTGGAGAAGAACAAAGCTTTGGCAAGTTCAGACCCTAAGCATAAAGGAGGTGGAAAAAGATCTTTCTCCTTTTTTTTTTTCTTTTTCCTATTTCTTTGCTTCAAGAGTCTTCTATAAAAGCTGAGACTGCTGAGGTCAAGGCAAGAATAGTGAATAGTATTTTATCTGCAGTTCTGGGAAGTCTCTCAACCTTGATGAATGGGGCAGGGCTAAGCCCTGAGATATTGCACATCAGTGTGAACAGCTCCTCTCACTAACAGAAAGATACAACCCAAACATCGAGGAATTTCAGACTTTTTTCCAAGTTGTGTTGAGAGGAAAAAGATGTAAAGTGCCCTTCAAGGGGTACTACCTGGAGCAGGCACAGTTGGGCAGCTGCAGTCTGACCTACAAGGTGTGTAACAGGAACCACCTTCCAACACTTGTTCAACTGCCACTAAACTCCCAGACAGAGCCTGAAGCACTGATTACCTCCTCTGTGTGTTACCTTTAATGTTATACTGCCCTTGTTTACACTGTTGTGTTACAGGTGTAACACATATCTGTGTTTTCTACATTTCCTGCTGAGCCTGCCACCAGCTGAAGAGCAGCAGAGTCACCACCAGATTCATGGCAAAAGCAGTGAAGCTACAGCATCCATTTATTCATCCAGGGACACAGACATGGGGCAACAGAAAGCCAGGCCATGGGAGCTTCTCTACAATGTATGTGTGCAAGGCTGAATTAATGCTGCTCTGTAAAGGGTCAGCCACACTTGTGGCAGCAAATGGCAACCAAATGGCACACAACCACACAAATGGCAGCCAAATCGTAAGTATTTAGGAGTATTCGGCAAAGGTTTTAAAAATAACTCTGTAGACATTGAAATGAAATCAAATATTGCAAAAACCAGTTGCTAGTAATGCCTATATATTTCTGCCTCCATATACATATATTTACTCTGTAAAATCCATATTAGTCTTAAAATAGAAAATGTCTTAACTGAATTCTTCCAAACAACTGACATCTCCAATCTTTCAATAGGTAATTGCAGAGAAGTAGCTACTCTTGGAAGAAATAGTCATCATCTCAACCACTTGGTACCTCCTTCAACAGACCAAGTTATCTTACCTGTTATTTACGAGCATTTGTGAAATTGAGAAAATCTTAAAAAAAGACAATTGAGAAAACCTCAGCCACAAGCACTGTTAAGAGTGATGGTGTAACAAAGGTCAGGAAGCACTTTATGTAATTTAAGATAGGTTTAAAGAGAATTCTATTTGGATAACAGTAGAAAAACCTCCGGGGCAGGGAAAGTGTATGTCAGAACTGTCCAGCTGCCCAGAGATACTGCTGGCCTTTGCTCCCTTCCTGTCATTAAGACATGCCTCCATGAAGTGTTGCTGAACTCCAGGCCTAGCAAAAATCACAAATAATAAAGCAACACATTCAATAGTCAGTGGCGTGACTACTGGAAATGAACCAACAGTCATAAATCTGACAATTCCCTCTTTGCTTTCAGCATCTGTGCTTCCCATCTTGTTCTTATTATCACTGGAGTATTCTTCTAGTTCCCTTCTCCACCTGTTTCATTTAACCTTGCCTGATTTTTTAGCACATGGTGATCCACAGAAGGTGCAATTTCTCACTTTCCAGCTCTGTTAAACCTCTCCCACTCTGTGTTTCCAGCCTCACATCCCTACAGAGTTTCCAGTTTTCACAGCAGTGCACTAAACATAGAAACAGCATTTCCTGGAGGTTTTCTGCGAGGGCCCTCTTAGCACCAAAAACCTTGGATCCCTTTTTAAAAAGTTTCTGCTAAGCTCACAACCCATTGCAGAACACACTGTTATACCTCTAACAAATCCAAAAATAATAAAAAATATTTTTCCACAAAGATATTTCAAAATAAATGTAAGTAAAACATGAGATTCTGATGTTAGCAACTCTCATGCGCATTCTTAATTTTAAGTGCTTAATAGTCTCATTAACTCTACTGGGACTAGATACTGTGAATAAATTATGGGCATTAGGCAATAATTTTTAAAATTAGTTTTATTGTGCTTCAGCATAAAGTAATTCAATTGCTCCCACACTTCCTCAAGAGATTTCCCTTTTTCCACTGACGAATGCAGACACAATTGAGAACTTCTTTGCTTCTCCCTTGAGCAAACAGCATCACTATGAAGGCTGCTCTGGTAGGCAAACAAAAATGCAGAGCACAAGGGCCCATCAGACCATTAAAAAAACCCACCTCTGAATTACCCAGGTGATGCTGGCGAAGAAACATATGGCTCCTTGCAGCCTCCCTAGGACAATGACAACAAACTCTCTCCAAATTCACAAATAATCGTAACCTGCTCCCAGGCAGCACAGGTCCAGGAAGGGCAAGTCCTGTTTCTCAGCAGTGCTCCAGAGTTCTTTGTTGAGAATGAAAACAATCTCTTATATGAGTACAGAGAATTCCTGCTGTTTTCTTCTGCCTCTGAGTCTTGCTGGGAAGGGCAGAGGAGAACATGGCAGCAGAGCCAGACTGGGCAAAGAGCCTGAAAATCAAGTGGATGGGAGAAAACATGCTGCCCTTGGGTGTGAAAGCTACTTTTGCACCTTCTGGTGGTTTGCAGCCAAGCTGAGAGGGAAAACATAAATGAGAGCCCCAATGTAGGGCAGACACAGAGTTTCTCTCTCACCAAAATGTCTCATTGGAGGGGGGAGACGGAAGATGTTTAAGAATCATTTCACTGTTGCAAAGCTATAACCAGGGATGATACACGATGAAACTGTAATATTTACACAGAATAGTATAGGAGAGTATATTTTTCATAACTTTTTTCCACTGGTTCCTAAGAACGTTTTCTTAAAAAATTCTCTCACTGGAGCTGTTCAGTTGAGAAAACTGTTTCAAAGTCTGGTTCCTGGGATTTAATGAGGAATGCGGCTACACCCCCAGTATGTGCCAACTTCTTTTCCTGTTACAATTTAATATATTGAACATATTTGATCTTCTTTAAATCAAACAGTTAATATAGAAAAGTAGGACTGAAATCTGACTTCAGAACAGGAACTGGCCAGCTATAACTAACCAGGGACTGCAATCACTGTGCAGCAAAGAGGTATCAAAATGCAGACACAATGTCTTTCTGCCCAACTATCTTACATGAAACTGAAAATTTTGTTTATGCTCCATTTTATATCTGGTTCATTCGGTGATGAAAACTCTCCAGAATATACTGCACAGCTTGCTAGTGCTTCACATTACTCAGAGAGTTTGTCAGCAGAGCTATTAACTCTTGCTTTGGGAATCTGCAGGGGCTGGCACATGCAGAGTGGTACTAAGCAAGACTACGGTGCCAGAACTGGGCAATCCTTCAGAGCTGGCTGTGCTGCTGCTCTGAGAAACAGTTTTTGGATTCTTTGATTCTAATAGAGATGGAAAGAAGCTATGAGGTCATCCAAGTTTTGCTTCCTGCCAAAAAAAGCCTGCTCCCTGCAGTGCACTTTTGAGTGCTTTGTCTACTTCTGTTAGAGTATTTCAAATGATGGGGCTTCTTCCACTTCCTTTCAGGGCTTATTTCTCAGCTGAATTTATTTCAAATCCGAGAACCTGTTTCACTCTATGATGCTTGGCATGAACCAGTCTTAGCATCCTCTTATTATTTCTACTTCTCCACGCCCAACTCAAAGGAGCTTTTCCCCAGTGCCCCCATTTCCTTTCAATATAACTCAGCTGAAGAGATTGCCTTTTACCCTAACACTTGGCCAAACCTCACATCACGCACTTCTTTCTTTTCTTTATAGCCATTCCCTCAAGCTGAGCCATGGTAATTGTCCTCTTCCTCCCTGCCTGTGTGCCAGCATCTTCTGTCAGCCAGGCTTGGGCACTGCACCTTTTGTCATCTCCAGCTCTGATCTCCCTGCCTATCCCCCCAACCCTTCCTCCTGTCTGAGCAGCTCCCACACCACGTCATTTTGCAGTCATGCCAGCTTGGAAGCCCAACTCTTTGGTTTCTTTAATACCAGCTACTTTGCACTCTGATTTCTTTCAGCATCTGTTCTTGGATGCTGCCATTCTTGAAAACGTTCGGCAACAAAGCCTAGAGGAAACCAAATAGGATGTGATGAAATATAACCCAGTCCCCTCCTTGCCCACAGCTTTTCTGTGGCAGAAAGCAACAGCCAGTGGTCTCTGGTTTCATTCCAGCCCTATTTCTTAAGTTTATCTACTGACTGTCATCTTACATTAGAAGTTAAGCTTGTGGGGGAAAAGTGAATATTCTCTTATCCTGCAAGATATTGATGTTTTGGAAATTTTTCTGTATTAAACTGGAACAAAATGTTAAATATGTACAGAAGTTGTAAATGGAATCTGAAAAAAACCTGTGGCAGATCAGAGAAAGAGGTTATTTATGTTTAATATTTCAGGGTATTTTGTTTTGTTTTGAAATTAATTTAATTAACTCTCCAAACTGAAAATGCTTTAACCCCCATTAGAAGAAAAAAATAAAAAACATAATGTGTTTTTACCACTTTGAAAACTCTTCTTCCTTAAGCTGAAAAGGATCTGCCCAAAGTGACTCTTCTGAATTCAACACAATGGTCTTTTACAGTGAAAAAAGGACAACTAACTAATTCATTAGAAACCATAACTAAAATCTAATTGCCAGGCAGTTAATGTAAGAGACCTTTTGTGTGGCTACATCCACAGCACAGTGACTTCCCAGTTCTGACTCAAATCATTAAGAACTACTGCCATCAACAACACCTTTCAGATATATATATCAGCATCCACTCTGGGATGGTGTTTGGGTAAGACTTTTGGTGGGAAAGGGCTGATGCAGCCTCTTCTCATTTTCTACAGTTAGAAGAAGGATGGCCACTGCAGGTAACAGTGGGATCCTGGACTGGGTCAGGGCTCTGACATCCAAGACTGTCAGTGCATTTTCTCTTTACTTAAATAATAAAATGCTCCTATATAAACAATTCCAGAATTAACAAATCAATGAGCTCATTCTACCATTCCAAAAAAATGGAAATATGGATCAAAGAACATGAGCTCTGCCTTCCAAAATGACATGCAGGGTTCAAATAGCAGATCAGAAAAGTAGGAAAATTGCACAGCTGAGCACTTAGGCTGAAGGGAAAATGTACATAATGAAGAATTTCCCCTGCATCATCCTGGTTTCCTCAGAGCAGTTTTTCTCCTATCACATGATATATTCAGATAATGGATAAATACAACTGAGACTGAAAAAGGGACTTTGGGATTTAGCCAAACTTTAACCAACCAAATGAACAACATTAAACTTTCTGTATGCCTAGGAAATATTTTAATCCTGTTAATTTGATAATCAACAAGAATTAGCACTAAATCATTTCCTTTAATGTAAAGAAATCCTTCACTATAAACACAAATTACACTTCATGTGCCAAATTCCTTGAGGTCAAAAGCAAACAGCTTCCAATCCTTCAGACGGCTGGACAAAGAAGCAGAAAAAGTTACACAATGATTTAACAGTTCAGAAAGCTGCAAACAAATCAAAATGGGGCAGGAACTCTGGTTCAGGAAGGGAATACTCAAAGCTTCACAGATTAAAAAAAGCAATTTCATCATAAAAGATTATGGGAATATGTAAAAAAAGTAAGTCACGTTTATGTTTGCTTTCAGCTCTGAAGTACTTTAAAATGTTCGGCTGTCATCACACATTAAATTTGTTTAAATTAACTCTGCACATTGTTTAAAGCACAACATACAAGTATTTCAAGAGAATGCAGTGGACCAGGACTCTGGAGAATTTGGTCTCCCACCTGTACCTCAAGCACCATCAGGTACAGCATCATCTTTCTCTGTGCTTCAGGTTCAGCTTTGCAAAACCAGGCATAAAGCTGCCCACAGCTGTTACCTTTTTACTCAGATTACAAACCTCCCAGGACATGGTGTTTATCACTAATTGTTTTTACTGCACTTCTCATAATCACAGTTGTGATTTGACAATTCTGTTTAATGCAATATGCTTTTTCTATTTTGTAACCCTTTGTCTTCCCAGTCCTAACCTCTAAAGAGACTTCACATCCAGGGAAAAATTTAATTATAATGAACTTGGGATCTGAAAACATCCGCAGCTAATGGAATTATCTTATTTGTTGTTAACAAATGATGGAAATTATTTTAGCCTTGCTGATGAAATATTCATATTCTACATTCCCACAATGTAATCAAAGGTGGAATTTCTGAAATCAAGTAATTTTCTTTAACCTGTCCCCTTCTCTTGCTATAACCTCCAAATTTCCCACCATTAGCTGACTTGCCCTGCATTTTTGGGGAAGAATCTGCAGAAAGTTCTCCTTAACAACAACCAGGGGCATTTCCTGTGCATGGAACACCAACGCATGGAGCTATTTTTTCAGTTCAATGAAAAGTGCAGATGAGGGCTCAGAAGGAAAGGTCAGCAGTGCCATGAGCAGCAGTGCCTTGGACACCTGCAGGCACTGAAAAGGGACTGTCCTGCCACAGGAGACTCACTGGGAACTGTGGCTGAGCTTCTCGGACTCTGCTTAAGCAAGCTCATCTTCTGCTCACAGACACTTGCATTATATGCCATACTAAAAAGGACAAGTGAGGCTTGAAGCAACATATTAAGATCTGTTCAAGGGAGCCATTTAAGAGGGTATTACATCTCTAACCAAATTAGTGATGTATCCTTATATAAATAAAGGATGCTTTTACTATTCAGAGCTTTCCTTCCCAAGCCTAACCATTCCTTCTGTTTTCCTTCAGCCAGAGACTTCAGGAGCCAAACGAGAGTCTGAAGCTGGAAAGCTGGAGTGAGTGCCAAAGGTGACAGAGCCCATTTCCCAGGGGTAACTGGCAGCACAGCACCCTGGGCTGGATTATTTGTCACAAAAAACTGACAGTGTGTGAGATGGCAAAGGCTCTGTCCTGCAAAGGCTGGCAAGAGAAGAGGGGAACAGAAAGAGGGATGGAGAGCACGTAGGAAGCTCCATCCCTTACAGCTCAGCAGTCTGTGGCTAGGGCTGCAGAAGCTACAAAGGCTTGTTCCAAATCTTACATGTATTCATTAAGAATTCCCCCAACCAAAGCAGATGCCTTGTGAAATGTCCTCTAAGGCAGCAGTATGGGAAAGCAGCACTTTTTCCTCCACTACTGAAACAGCAAATGTACCCCATGTTGATCACTTGGCACTTTTAAAGAATCAGTGTTTAGCATTCCATTAACATTATATACCACAATGAAGAAAAGCAAATTGCTTCAGAATATGTTATCTGTAAAAATCAAATACATAATACATCTTATTTGCATAAAAAATGGAAGAGTGAAAATTCCATTTTATTAAGGCATTCCTGTAACTGTACAACTAGACTCATGGAAAAGTCTGAGAGACAAAGAAAGATGTATGGCTTGTAGGGAACAAAAAAAAAGAGGAATTTTTAATAAATCTTCCTCAGAAATGTGAGCAGCCAGCTTGTTTTATTTATTCCCAGCTTCCATGAGAAGCATGATTGAAAGAGAAAGACCTGTAACACCAAAGAAGCTCAGTATACCTAGAAATGGGAAATTCTTTTGTTTTACAGTGTCAGACACTCTTCAGGAATAAATATGTTGATGTATTTTAATAAGCTGGAAATCTAATAAGCAGTGAAATTCCCAATAATTTTACTGAAATTTTGTAATTTCAGCGAAATTACTGTTATACTCAAAACCAGTTTGTAAAAACAAAAATGGAATAATTTTCCATCTAGTTCTTTTACTCATACTTGAAGAATGATATGCAAATGTTACTTGCAAACAGTAACACAGTAACTATACAACTGCAGTATGCCCACCTTCCTGGAAAGCTACAGCTTTTTGTTTTCGCTTTGTCTTTGTCTTACTTGGTACACAGGACTGTGTTCTCCTTCCCCTAAGCCCTCCAGGGTAATACAACTGGAATTTCTTGATTTGTAGTTAAAGTATGCTAAACCACATCCTCTCTCAAAAACCATATTTGGAGCTTAATCTTATTGTCCTGTTCCACTAAAATCATGACATGCTTTTCTCTGGAAGATGACTTTATCAAGGAAGAAATGGACTTGCGTCAAGGGAGGAAATACTGCAGTGACAAGTAATCTTTCCTTAGAAACCACACAAATTACTGTGTAGGGCTCCCAGCCCCCTAGTTACTGGACATTTCTCCCTTTCTCCTGCCCTGCACAGAAATCGTGCTATGCCTGGAAACACGAAGTATACTTCAAAGCTCTTCAAAAGGTACATTTACAAATTTGGTTATAACTCTGGATCCTCATATGTAAACAGTACAATTTCTTCAACAATATTTTCTCCTTTCACTTTCCCAGGCCACCAGCTTTATTCCTAATCACTGACTATTCAGTGTATGGAGACTGAACAAGTTTGTCTCCTGATGCAGTGAGAACAGCAAGAGAAAACTTTTCCTTCTCTCTAGACAGACTGGGAGTTCTCTAAGCCAAAACTGAAACTGTTCACATGATGCTTATCAGCCCAAATTAACTTTTCTTTCTGGGAGATTTGTTTCTCATAGATCAGAAATAACGCCAAGGGGATTTTTGAGACAGCAGTGTTTGCATGGCAGAAAGAAAGCACAATACTGCTAAAAGGCCAAGGCTGTATCTTCTCCTGAGGAAAAACATGAAGAAGAAGGAGGGTTTTGCCAGTACCATGACAAACAGATTATACTCACAAATAAGATTCTGAAAGCTAATGGGCAAAATGCCTAAAAACCAGGCGATTCTACAAAGACTCCTCAAAACCAAAGTGCATCATATTTTTTTGTACTTAAATCTTTGAGGGACTCAGGTTTTATTTTAAAGACCTCAGGCTCTTCTCTCAACTGAGTTACTTCTACAGACCCCATAAGGGTGCAAATCTTTTCACTTTCATGAAAAAACTGTTTCTGTGATAACAGAAAAAATATCCAAACAGCTAAAGCAACAGACAATTATAAAAAAGTATGGGTGATGTGTGCGACTTGGAATTGGGGGGTGATGTGTGAAACTTGGAATTGGAGCCACCCATATGAGAATATCCCTGAAGCTCGGGGTGACAGGAATGGCACTGCTGGAGGTAGCACTTGCCAATTCCATTTGCAAGTTCACCAGGTGTGTGGAACCTCAACACATGCCCTCTGCCTACAGAATCTCACTGCAAGGGAAGTGCTGGCCGGGTGTCACAGAAGGCAGTGATGGATTTTAACCTGGCTGGGTGTCACAGAGGATAGTGATGGATTTTAACCTGGCTGGGGGTCACAGAGGGCTACTGATGGATTTTAACCTGGCCAGGTGTCACAGAGGGTTACTGATGGATTTTAACCTGGCTGGGTGTCACAGAGGGCAGTGATGGATTTTAACCACCCCTTGGGACCCCCACAGTGAACCACTGAGGACTGTGATTTCCTCTAACCTGTGACTGGGCTCTGCACGCTGGACCCCATTACAGGAGCTGGAAAAGCCCTGCTGCCCCCAGCGTCAAGGGAGCACTCCTCAAAGCTTCTCTTTTGCTACCATTGGCAAATGGCTTTCGAATAGGATTAATCAATTAAAGATTCACAAAAGGTAACTATTTCACTGTCACTTGCTATTAGCAAGTCTCCTTCTGACACACCTCCTCTCATCTCTTTTCCCTCCTGTGTAAATGTAAAATGGTTCCCCTGCACGCTGTGCCTGTGCTACAGAGCACTGCTGTGGCTACAGCTCAGCTAACAACTCAGCTGAGGAGTCCTTTTCTATGGTAACCCTTTAATAAGAGTATTTTTCAAGGTAGATGGAAGAGAAGTGTTTGAGAATAAGGAAAAAAAGCTCCTGTGGCTTTGTTGTTTGGTATTACCCAAAACAATGTATACACAACATGAAAGTTTCAGTAAAATGCAGAGGAGAAGGATAAACAATTGACAGCCATAATAAAAAGCTATTTTTCTGCTCCTGCATGAAGTCTGAAATGCTGGAATATATTAAAATGAAGCCAAAGCCTTTACTGATCCCTTTTGACAGGGCCTGGATTTGAGACTGGGCTCAGTGTATGAGCAATCCATAAAAATAAATCCTAAGTAACTGTTTTCTCATTTCTTTGAAACGCTGTAAGTGTTCCCTTCTTTTCTTGAGGAATGAGATTCAGAATTTCCATCCTCTGAAAACACCTTTGTCAGGGAGACAATGTCTGAGGAAGTCTGAAGGAAGTTCAGAGATCTCAGAATCGAAAACAAAAAATAAGACTTGCTTATTACTGTCAGCACAACACACAAATGACCTCCTAAGAAATTGAGTCTGCTAATGACAGACTAAGTATACACAAGGTCATTTTTTTAAAGAGCTACATTAATTTGCATCACTCCAAGAAGATATCAGTGGCCACAGGGGAAATGACACTTATTTTGTACAGCTCCATAGACTGCTTGTTTAATAAAGAGGGTAATCAGGTTAAAATAATTGTTCTAATGATGGAGTGGGAGTATTTCAATGAAAGACTATGGATATCACAAGCTACTAATTGAATAATAGCCAGACTAAAAAATTAATAACTTGAACCCAAATACATCTTTGTGCTTCTGGTCTGTTTGGCAATATCCCACACCTGGATTTGAGTCCCTCTTTCGTGCCAGCTGCCTCACCATGTCTGTCTATCCCAGCAGCTCACCATTACATGTAGCTCAAAAGGAACTCTAGTAAACCACAAAAGAGTTTAATAAATTAATTTTTCCATCTTTATTACTCTACAGACTTAACTAGATGAAACTGAATAATTTAAAAGATCATTTAATGCACCTAATATTTCACCAAAGGGTATACTGAAGTTTGAAGACAGGATAAGAAGGACAGGATGGGAAAGGATGTCTGCATGTATGAAACCAGAGATGTCATCAAATAAAACAGAAAACACTGTTTACCAACGCTGGCTGAAAGTCTTCATTCTTGCCCAGTTTGACACAAAATGTGGATGTAGTTCAATAAGCAGTTTAAATACAATTTGTTGTCAAAATAAGGGGAAACTGTCTATGACAAATGCATGGAAAATGGTATCTAAATCTTCATCAATACATTTTTGACTTGGTTAGTGGCTCTCTCCCCCTGGGAGTCTAAGCCTCTACTACATCAAAGCTCATAAGTTGTCACTATCTGCTACTGAACACAAAGACTGGCGACATTTTTATCTGCTTTTGGGGGTAGACAGATTGCAATGAATATGTTTCCTTTTACTTTTCTTATCCTTTTAAAAATAAACTTCGGTATCAAAGTAGATCTTTCCTTGCTCTGCTTAAGGCAGAACAGTGGTTTTTATTTTATTTTTTTTTAATGGATAAGGTTTTGATATAGAAGAGAACATTAGGATGCAAGGGGATGTTTATCTTTACAGGATTTGCATGAAGTTTCAATTTTAGGAGAAGATCAATGGTCTCCCTCAGTTGTCACCAGATGGATCCTTCAGCTCACTATTTAAAATTTCTGAGGAAATTCTCTATAAAACATTTAGAATATGAAAGGTACAGATATCGAGGAAAAGAAATTCCTATGTTAAAAAATTGAGAAAAAATTCAAAGCAGTCAAAATATTTCAGTATTTTAAATGCCATTTTATTTCTAATTCATACCTGCTAGTTTCAAATTCAAGGTAATTTCAAAATATGTATTACCAGATTAAAACAGTAATGTTTTGAAAACAGCTTTGAAGGAGTCTAAAAAAAATATGGTTTAGGATGTTTACAAATATACTGAAACATTTGAGGATCCAGCCTGACCTGCTGCAGAACATTTGAAAATATTTTTGCCCTGCTGATGGGAAAGAAAGTTTTATTCTCAGTTTGATGAATTGGCTTGTTTTGCCAATAAGTAGTTTCTCAACCAAGAACTAAGCTGCTTTTAAGGATGAAGAAGCTGTGAAATTTTTATTCTAATATCAGAAATGCATTTTTTGCTCACCATTTTATAAACACACGTACATATTGTTTTAGAACAATCCAGATATAAGGGATGCCTGGGTTTAAATTTACATCTTCACTGGTACAAAAGGCTGCAAATGTTGTAAAAGCCACCATCTTTCAAGTATATGGGGTTCCGGCATGATGAGAAAAGGCTCTCTCTCACACTCTCTCCCTTTTTTATCTTCCAAGCACTTCTCAGCTTTTAGTGTATTTAGGCATCTTGTGCTTAACCACCTGAAAAGCTTTCTGAGGAGAGCACGACTGGTCAAAAACATGACGGAACAGTCTGACAACCAGCACTTTGGAAGCAGGACAAGACCACGTATATATTTATTCGATTTGTTTTTCCCTTTTTGGAGGGGAAAGGGAATAAAATTGCTTTCCCAGAGGCAGAGAAATGCAGCAATGACCTGACCGGGTGCTCCTGCCCGGAGCTCTGCTGCCCATCGCTCCCTGAGGATGCCCGTGGGCACACGGCCATGGCCTGAGGTGCACAGGCAGGCAGCAGCCAGGGCCTCTGCGCTGTGCTGGCAAGCATTAATCCACCCACTCTGCCTTTTGGACCTGAGTTAACTTCTGTAAACTGCACTGCTCTGCACTGCAGGGGCACATCACCCACCTGGTACATAACTCAGGAGTCTTCTGGTTTTTATTAACAGCCTGTGTGGGACTTGCCTGTGTTTGGTCACTCCTTCTTGGCCATTCTGAGGACACCCTGACTTTTAGAAAATCAGTAAAATGCCGAGTACAACGATACTGATATCCTGTCAACAACAGCAAGCCAGAGCTGTATATTCTTGCTTTTCGTGCTACTCAGTTTCCAAAAATAGGTGTCTAATGCCATTTGGGACAGCACAAGGTGCCTGGAACACTCACTAGGGCTAACAAATACAACATAACTCCATGGCAGACCCTGCTAGAGAAGCTGCAGCATCGAGAACTGCACCAGATGCTCAGAGCCAGGCAGTCAAGCCTTTTTCCAGTGCCAAAACTGATGCCAGTCACTAACCAAGGGGTTGCACCCCTTGGTACAAGTTTCCTGAACCTCCAGTATTATGGCCAGAGTCCCAGCAGCTAAACCAGTGGGCTGGTAGCTCAAAACCACCCAGGGACACACGCAAAAAAGGTGTTTGAAAACCTCCACCCTGCCCTAAGAAGCAAACCATCCAAATCCAGGGAGAGCTGGGAGGAAAGAAACATCTGGTTTGGTTGAACAACCACTCCTAGATCTCCACACAGATTGTACCTAGCACAGGTATTTTGACCTAAACTCCTACAAAAAAATGACATTTTCGTAAGCTGTGAAGTGCACAAGCACATAATTACTGGATGAGCTTGAAATAGTTGTATTGAAACTGATTATTAATTTTTATGGATGTGAACAGGATTTGAATAATCTCAAAGAGACTAACTACAGCTGTTTTTTAAAACAACTAGAGACTGTTATCATGACAAGAAAAAAAAATATGTTCAGTCTTTTTCAGACCCTGAAAAATATCTTCTAAAATTGAAATTATGAAAAACATTTTCTCACATTAAGTGTATAGTGTAAAATGTTCATGTTGTTGGGGGATGGGCTGGCCTGCAAAGACTCTGTGGGTTGCTACTCTATGGTCTCACAGCTATTTACAGGGATCTTTCAGTTACTGCTAAGTAATAGGGACATTCAGTTCCACTAAAATGGTTAGAAACAGCAAGTGTGAAGAGACTATGTCAAACAGAGTTGTTTTCTCCCTTAATGTATGACCCACTAATCTAATTCTAAATTCCAAAGGATTGGGTAAATGAGGCACAGCTTTAAACCATCAAATTCAAATCTACATTACCACAATATGAGAGCCAGCTCTAAAGATCATCTTTCATGTTGTGTAGAACTATTCACTAAGTATAAATTAACACACTGCAAAGCCTGATCTCGATAATGATGCCTACTCCTCAATGACATGCAAAGGCAGGGAAATAGTATACCCATGGTTTATGCAACTTTTATGAACAGTAAATCTTAATTCCTCTCTCTAAACGTAGTTTTTTATTATTTATAATTTTTACTGACTGTGAATGTTACATTCTCTTTCTATAGAAAAGGCCTTTTTTCTTTTCTGGGTTGAGAATGACCACAGACTGTGTCTCCACACTACTGCAGTTGCTGGGCCAGGAACACCAAATTTCTGTGGCTGGGTTATGCAGACAATAGTGTCCCAAAGGACAGATCAAACGTAAGTGTTATTATTGGAATCATTGTGTGCAAAAGGAATAAAGATATCGTGAGTCAAATATCATGCAGCTCCTTCCTTCTACCTGCCAAACTCCATGTGTAACAAGAAAATATCTATGTCTATCTGACCTAATGACCCAGTGGGTAATTTGGGCCTGCAGTGCCTTGAGGTTTGTACTCTGCAAGCTGCACTGGTCACTTTGATAGAGCCAGAGTTGGGGGACAAATTCTCTGTTAAGCTTTTAAGAAGGATGAAAGAAAAAGAACAGAGAAACTCCCTATTTGGATAACGATTTTTTAAGGGAACCAGGACTGTCAATTAAATGTTCACCTTTTCCAGAGTTCATAGAAAACTTTTTGTTTTGTTACAGTTCTGTAAAAAGACTCATGACTGGAGTATTGGAAAACTGAAGTATATGTGAATGGGTATTTTTTAAAATCACACCTGAGATCTCAAGCTTGCTTCCAACCGCTAAGTGGTAAATTTTATTTCTCACTTCTTATATACATATCTAACACTCAAGATGGAACTGAAAAATACCCACAATTACAGAATGTGGCTGCTCACAGTGCCTGAAGCAAATGATCGATCCCCTCACAGTCCTGCAGCATTGGGAACTGCAGCAAACCTGCCGTGATCTCCCGACAGGCAAACAGCTGCCAAGCCAGGAGAAACACCTCTGTGAAGCTAAAACGCCCACCAGGACTCCAGTCTGTGGGGACTGGCTAGGCTGCACCACCTGAATACAAATGTCATGAAATCCTGATGGCAATAAAGGCAAGGAATCTCGTTAGTCATTGCAGTAGTGATGTCAGATGCCTCAGTGTTAGCAATGGTAAAATTAATTAACCAATATAAATATCTGTGTCTGCTTGCCAGTAGGAGTCAACACAAATTACTTCTGAGAATTGCAAAGGTTTCCAGGGTCCGTGAGGTGCGCTGTAAGCAGCTTTCTCGCTAGAAACTCTGTTAATTGTGTGTATTAGAGAAAAAGAAAAAGGTGGTTCCGACCTGTCATGCCTCAGTGCCCTCATATCAACATACACTGTGGTGGGATCTGGTCCAGATGTTCCCTGTAAACAACAACATCAGCTAATCAGAACCTGAGGGCTGGGAGGAGAAAAGCGTTTTACCCCCCAAATAACCAGACATTCATTTCAGTGCTAATTATGCTAATCAAATGACAAGTTATATTTAAGGTATTCATCAATCAAAGCTCAGCTTTACAGAATCAGAACAAGCACTGGAAACATACCTACCATCAGGTACTTGTCACCTTAGGGTTCAGAAAAACATCAAGCAGTCAGACTACTTAACCAACACATGTCAACAGAGGTTTTATTTGCTACAAAAGGCCAAGTAATCAGCACATGGATACATACAAAAAGTGTTAAACACATTTTGCCATATAAAGGAAGGCGGAAATTGCTGAGGAGACACAGTTTAATGGCAGAAGCACATGGTCAGGAATGTGAAGCATGGTTTACTGAGAGTCTTCCATACATGCAACAGAGAATATACTTGAAGCTAAAGATAGTAAAGGTAGCACGCATGACATGAACCAATCTGGACTGAAGGTCTGCTAAGAAATTATTCTGATCCTTTTCAGTCTTCCACTGCATAATTTAAATCCTTGCTCGATGTCACAATATTTAGTTACTTGAAAAGAGGCAGACTAATTTTAGTTTCCTTTCATGCAGAGATGATGCAGTCTTTAGGCCTTTCCACCCACAGTTTTTCTGCAGTTTTGCAGCCAGCTATGATCTGCCCTTATCCAAAACTTCAAACTCATCACCACTAAACATCATGTGAATTCTCAATGCTCCAGGCTAGGGCTCTCTTCTCTGCTGCAGACCTCATGCTACTGCTAAGCACAAAGCTAGAAGAAAAGGAGAACTTCATTTTGGAACACTGGAACGTTGGAAATGTTCTTTTCAGCAGAGGAATTCTCCTAAACCTGGTAAACTCCAGATGCACAAATTCCTTTACCAGTTATTTAGACATTTACTACTTAAACCAGCAGGCAACATCAGCTCCTAGTGATTTCTGTCCCATTTGGGATACATTGTAGAGTGTAATTCTTCACATCAGGAATGTCTGGGGCTAAATTTTAAATTTCTGCAATGCTGGCTGATTGTTCCACAATTTTTTGAGCACTAAAAGTTGCAATGGAGATCCACAAATAGCTAATTTTTGTATCTACGGGGGAAAAGAGTTACCACTACTAATTGATACTTACTGAACAGGTACTGATCATCACCCACCACCAGAGGAGAACAGGAGTAATAGAGCTGCACATGCATGTTAGCCTCTTTAGCTTGGTATACACAATACAAGGTACAATATCCTCTCTAGCTATTAACGACACGATTTTCAGTCTACTGGTAAACTCAGCAGTGTAACAGACTAGTGCTGAGTGGAGAACTTATTTGAAATAAATGCAATGTTGAAAAGAAAAAAACAAAACCAAGGAAAAATTGGTTATCTTTAAAAATAAAACTAAAGCTGATTTGATTTGTAAAATAATGGAAACAGTCAAGTTTAAAAATCAAAGACAATCACTATGGTATTTATTATTTTCAGCATGAATGAAATAGTTACAATGGACATCTAATATTTGACGAAACCTGCATCCAGATAAAGCTATACTGGACTTCTTTATAATTTTATAGAAGGATCTGAAAATCCCCAAATCTCCAGACTCAATTTCTAGTCTGTCCCACTGTTGGAAGCTGATAGGTGGGTATTGAGGGAACATGAAAATCCCCTACCTGCTCGGCCAGCTTCCCCAGCCTGTGAGGCTATAGCAGCAGGAATAGCAGGGATGAGGGAGAGAAGGAAAGAAGGTAACACAAGACAAAAATAATAATAAAAAATGGGAATGAAGGGTGGGAGAAAAAAAAGAGGAGAATGCAAAAAGCAGGGAGTAAAATAAAAAGAAAAACAATGTCAAATACAGGAATTTTACAAATTAACCATTATACCATTAAAGGTTAAAAAAAGTAAAAAATGAGGTGTCAACATTTTAGTAGAGCAACAGAAGAGACAGCTGTAGACTGCTAACCTTGGACAAACAGACTTAAATGGTTTTAGGACACTACAGACAATGTTGTTAGTGGAAAACGTGTCTAGCATACTGATTTTTTTGTTGTTTTTGTTTTTGAAGTCATTAAACATTATGGCCCTGCTATTTTAATGCACTTTAATCCATTGAGAGTTCCAGGTCTGCCATTTCACTAGTAATAGATGTTTGTAAGTGATGTCCTCTGGAAATCAAAAGTAAGCTCTCTTTTTGGAAAAAAAATAAAATTAGTATACAACAGAGAAAGATACTTACACCTTCTTGCATACAGATTAACCTGATCCTGAAGTGAAATAAAATCAAGGCTTGGTGCAGAATCTAACTACTGGAAGATCATAAATAAATGCAGCAACTTCAGAGCCCAATAAGTCTTCATTCATATTTGTTATGGTAAACAGTGTAATACATATAAAGAACAGTAAAATTAAAAGCTGATAAAAACCCATCAGTTCTCCACCATGACTGATAACTCAGCAAAGAGACAAAAAATCCTTAGTGGTGACTATCCTAAGGCACTACGATCATGTGGAGTATCTAACACCAGATGGCTGCTGTGGGATTTGCCCTACAACTTGTGAAAACAAACAGCTCTGAAAGCCCTGGCATCCCACATTCCTCTCACCAGACTTCTGAATGCCAGCAGAGTTAAAGACTGCAGGAAGGTGCCACAGCAGCACCTTAAGACAGGTTTATTTTGGATGCAAAGGAAGATGAAACATTTAACAAAAATAGGATGGATCTGCTTATTACACTGATGCTCCAAAACAGTATTACTAATAATCTAGGCTGAACACTGCAGTGTAACTGCAAGAAAGCAGAATTACTGAAATCCAGCAGTTATATAATTCATTGCCTGTGACTATACTGCAGGTCCAGAAAGGACTCTGAGAGTACCAGAGTCTCATATGGCTGTTAACTACAGAACGGCTTGAGAAAAAGCAGCTGAATTATCAGCAGTGTCCTTCTGTGGCCAGTTGCAGCTGGAATACTCTGAAAAGTATTTCAAAAGAAGCAGAGTCTAAGCCAAGACCAGAATGACTGACTCAATTTGTCTGTGCACATTTATTTTGAGAGATAGAGATAAAGAGCATCTGTTATGCTGGTAACAGGGAAAAAAATCCCACAGCTTCTGGAGTATCTGATATTTACTTAGGACATGCCTGGTAGTGTTCAAGGAAACAAAATGGGACATACAGAATTTTCTGCCTGAAAATGAGTATATTGTAAGTCACATCTCTTGGACTAAACAAATCTCCTGCCCATGCACAGGCTGCCACTGGTGAGCCATCCCTAGGTCTGAGCAAATCTCAGAAACATGCCAGGCTTTTATTCTCTGGGAAAACACTGCAGGTCAAAACCGCTTGAAGGACCACCCCAACAAGTCAGCTGTAGGGCTGACCACGTGCCAGGAGTCAGTGCATACCTAATTTCCACTCAAGTCAAAGGCCAAGTTCATGCTCTCCCCTACTTCCTTTCCCAGAGTTAAAAACCAGGAACTAGGCAATCAGAAGTCCTAAGAATTTAAAAATAACTGGTTTTGGGGGTTTGCTTCACTATCTAAGGATGTGGCCTCAGTGTTTACTCCGAGTCTACTTCTGTTCCAGCGATGCTCAGGAAAGGAATTTTTGGTGTGCACTTGGCAATCTCACCTACGCAAGCACAGCGGCTGGAGCTGTGAAAAGAACTTCATGGCATGACTCATAGCAAAGGTGGGAAAACAGAATCTGAGGGAGCTCACCCAGAGCTGTAGTACATTGCTAAGTGTGAATCATACCTCTGACGGAGCGCACGGTCTCCTGCGGCACTCTTTGCAGACCTACTCTTTATTACTTTTAATATGGAAGATCCTCAGAGAGTGTGATCTATCACTAAGTAAAAAGAAATATTAACTTTATGCCCTAAACTGAGTAACAAAGATTCCTTTGCTAGACAGTGAGGAAAGGGTTCATTTAATGGAACTTCAGCCATCAAAGAAGAAAGAGTGCAGTATAAGGTTGGAAGGATCTCCTGATGGTCATGGATCCCATCCCCAGATGGGTGCCTGAGATGTCTCTTGAAGGATTTCTGTGATTCCACTGCCTATTGGTGGGTATGAGATAATTCACTTAACCTCGCAGTCTCAGTTAGAGGAGGTAGAAAAGCAAGATGAATCCTGCTCTCCTTAGCTTGGACAGATTTGTTAGTACATTTTCAGGGTTAACTAAGGAAAATTAACAACTTCTAGAAGTTTTCCCTCAACTGAAATTGAGTAGCAGGTTGAATAAAATGAAAATATTTATTCCAAGTGTTTAAATGGAAATTAGCTAAAATCCTAGAGAACCATCTGTGCTGTTGTAAGAAACAGGCTACTTTTCATATCTATTTTTCTTTCTCTCTCGAGAATGCTAAGATGCTAGTTAATGAGAATTAAAATATGCTAGATGCAATCTTTTCATCTCACTAATCCCTGGACCTTTTTCTGTGACTATACAGCCATAAAAGGTCAGATATTAATAGTATTTAAGTGTCTAAAGATGGAGGGAATTATTTATTTTCAAAAGAACATCTCTAAAAATCTAGTCCAAAATGACTACATCAAAGGCAACATACTAAATTTGCTCTCAGTTCGAAAGGAAATTAACACAAATGACAATGCATTAGTCTGTCAGTGATCACAACCCGGAAATTAAGATAATTTGGTAGACTCTTTTGTACCAAAGAGATTATCACAATGATTTCCTTTTTAAGGTAATCTTTAATAAAACGTTAAAGTCTGCTATACACACACACACACACACACACAGAGACAGATACAGATACACAGACACAGACACACACATGTACATATACACCCTCCTCCTCCTCTTTTTGGAGAGGTGAAGCTTTCTGGAAAAATCAGGACACCTTTCCCTTGAAACATTCAAGCCTTGGATTTGTCCACAAAATTGGAAATCAAGAAGGTACCAAATATAATATTCAAGTTGTGTTAGAGGTAGCCCATAGAGAAGAAATCTGGATAGGCTTTTTTTGCTGGTAAGGATCAGTAGCTGAATACTGAGATAAGTTTAGTAAGGTGATTAATAGATACATATTTCAGAAACACTGCAGAACAAGCTGGATCACCATTATCCCTGTGGAAGACAGTGTTCCAGGAATCATGTGCTGATCTCACAGATGACATAACTTGGAAGAAAAAAAAGCAAAGGCAGATGCTGTTGACTCAAATATCTTGAGAAGTAGTTTTATGCAGTGCGAAGAATGCAGAAATCATAACCCATTTCTGGAACTTACTGGAGACAATACTAATAGCAGGTATATTGTAGATGAGGGATTAAAATTTATTTTGTTCCTCAGCTGAGAAAACAGAATAGCCCACAAGATATTCTAGAATACCACTAGCCATAAACTTCCAGACAGTTTGGAAAGAGTATTCAATCTAATTCAGTATCCAGTCCCTGTCAATGCCTACTGCCAGATGCTTCAAAGCACTCAAGTGTCTATCTTTATATTCTCCACCAAAATGACATGTTTTGTGGTGATGCTTGCAAGTAAAATCTTTAGTAATTTTTCAAACACCTTTAAAACTTGCCAAACAAGCCTCAGCTCAAATGCTTCGAAAACTATTCTGCTTGGGAGGATAATGTTACTACATATAGCCTGTCCTGAAATGGCTTTTCTCCATTCCAGCCACACCACTCTTTAGACAGCATTTGGCTTTTAGTTTGTCCTATGGACTGAGATGCCACATCTTACCAGAACTCAATGAAGCCTGACACTAAGCTGTACAATCAGCCAGGCTGCTTAACCATCTCACTCAAGGCTCTCATTATGTGCTGCTCCTAAATCCATAGTCACTATCATTAATAATATTCCTTCAGACATTTACCCACTTCTACAGTTTGATTAAACAACTCTTTCAAGAATTTCTGTAAAGAACCATCTAAGAAGCAATCTTCAGCTAAGGAGTTAACACAATTGAAAGGCAGATATACATGGCTAAGCCATAGTCCAGCCTAACTCCATGCTGATTAGGACTTCCAGTTCCTCTGAGTGCAGTCAGCTTTCCTGTGTGTTTGCAGTGGGTTCACCCAGTCAGCAGCTCAGGACTCACCCAGCTCCCTGTGGGACAGGGAAAGCATTAGGAAGAGCAAAAGTGAGAAAACCCACAGGTCAGGATGAAGACAGTTTAAAGAGTGAAGGAAAGAGAAAAACCCAAGTTATGCAAAAGCAATCACTCATCACCCCCCTCGAGCAGAACGATGCCCAGCCAGTCTCTGAGCAATGGCTACTTTGGAAGACCACTCACCCTTTTTCTTTAATGCTGAGCATGACATTATGTGGTATGGGATATCCCAGGTCAGCTTGGGACAGCTTTCCTGGCTGTGCCCCTTCCCAGCTTCTTTCTCTTCCAGCCTGCTTGCTGGAGGGCAGTGGGGTGATGGTGCAGGGGGCACAGAGAGAAATGGGGACAGCCCTGATGCTGCACAGGACAGGTCAGCAAGAGCCCAGCCACTGGTGTGCTCCCAACACTGTTCAGTCACAAATCCAAAGCACGGCTCCACACAGGCTGCTATGAAAAACATTAAATCTCAGGCAGAACAAGCAAATTGTTACTTCCAAGAGGCCACACTTTGGTATTGCACCTGGCTTACTGCTGCTTAGTGCCATTCCCTGATTTTATTATTGTCCTGAATTAAGGATTTATAAGTGAAGCAATCACCATGAGAAGTCCAGAGACTGACGCACGTCTAAAATGGAGATTTTCATTAGTGGCAAGCAAACTTCTGCAGCTAAAAATCTGCCCTTGTAATCTACAGCATTCTTCATGTCTGGTCCCTCCACGGACCAGAAACCAGAGAAGTTGAGTTGTCTTTCAGAAGCAGCTCCACCACAGCTGCAGGGGAGAGCTGACAGGCCCCATCCTGATCTGCTTCCAGTGAAGGTATGCCATCACTTCCCTCCTTCCTAAAACTTTTTTATTCCTGGAGAATATTTATGGTAGCTCTTACAGAATGGCAAACCAAACAACTCTACCTCTGGGCTACAGAACGGCTTTTTAACCCTGCTCAGCTTTGCCTTGTCATTTGCTTGACAGTAATAATTAAAGACACCCTAGGCTGTAGGGATACTCTGCTGCAGTCAGAGAAAGCAGGCAGTACTGGAGGTGTGGCACACCTCCTTGCATTCATATCCTGGCAACATTGCAAAGGGCAAGAGGCTAAAACAGGCACAGACATACTGGTCTGTGCTGAACACATATCCTCAATTTGTCAGTTTTTTTGATAAAAAAATATTTACATTTACAGTCAGAAAAGGAATAGCAGATTTTTATTTGCAGTGTCACTGAGACGATTTGTTCTGACTTCCACACCGAAGCAGGTACCCATGTGACCTTCATGAGAAATCCTTCACGAGAAATCCTTCACATAAACCAGGGCTAACTGCCAGATTTGAAATGTGGGGTGGACCACACAGAGTACAGGCAAGTCCTAATGAGGACACAGTGACGTTGAAGAGGTTAGAGACATGGCAGATGACCAAATGGATATAGATCTTCCCAGCCAGAGCAGCTGCCAATGCAGAAGATGATTCTTTTAGTATTTAAAAGGTTATTAAATTAGAAAACATGTTACGCTTGAGTAGGACACCTATGGTATTATTACAGGAATAATATGTGGAACTCTGAAACCAGATTCAGAAAAACAGAAAGAGATCAAGAGTCATAAAAATGAGACTGAGATCCAGAAAGCATGTATTAAGATTCATTATCTATTTATCAAACTTAAGATGTGTATTAGATGCATGACAGAAACGAGATTCTTATTCTAGAATAAAAAAATGGCTGGATCTAATGCTAGATAAATTTAACCTAGAAGTAAGGCAAAATTAATTAAAAATGGAACACTTTAAAAAAAGGCAAGTTAACTTTCATCACATGAAGTCCTCAAAGATAAAATACTATACTCTAGATCAGCCTAAAACTATTTGCTTGGTATAGTTATCACTGGTTGAAAAACTAGCTGCTATTCAGAAATTCAGACCAGATAGCTACAGTGCTCCATCGGTCATTAAAATCATGACTCATTAAAGATTCCTGGAGAGTGCATGTTACGTCCTGTTTTATCCTTGGGAATTTCCTTTTTATTGGAGGATCAAAACAGAAGAGATATAGCAAAATAATTTTCCTTGTGTGCAGAAAATATCTATCTAGTTAAGTTAGTGATGGTTGGAAGTATTTTACAAACAGAAGGAATCCATTTTGTAACATACTGAAGTAAACACCTGGAAACTGTAGTTTACATGACATGATTACACACTGGCTTTGGAGTACAGAGTACACCATTCTGTCACTGTCAGGGGCTTTTCCGAATTACTGTATTCATGGGCAGAATAAATGCTATGATTGCAACATGAGAGGGATGAATTGTTGACAAAGTAACAGAAATTTACTACCTTTGTATGCAAGAACATTAAGTACCACATGCATTTTCTTAGCATGTCTACGACCAAATAGCCAAAGGAAATACAATGAATGCTTCTTACTGGAAACCATTTCCTTAAAGCAACTTTGAGCTTAAGGAGTGAAAAATCTTACCTGCAAACATATTGCCAGGTTAACTCTACAGCCAAGTGATGTGCTGACAGCCCGTGGATGGAGACCCAGGTCTTTAAATAACTTTGAAAATGACTGAGTAAGAGCTATCCGAGGTCGTTCTTCAGCCACTACTACACATGTCCGTACACGTGAAAGGTCCAGTCCCCTTGCCTAGAAAGAAGTCAAAATGTAACAAAGGCCACAAATGGGCAGATTTAATGCAAAACAGACGTTCTTAAGTGTATTATGCAGGTAATATGATTCAAGAGGAACAGCAGAACAGAGGCTAAGGTATCAGTACAGTTTCCATTTTTCCTGGAGGCCAGATGGCCAGATGACACTTTAATAGCTGAAGAAGCACATACTTGCTTGTCATCTCAACATTAGCACATAGGAAATGATGGGCATGCTAATTCTGAAGGGAGGGAATGCTATTTCCCCAAATTAATTCAGACGACAGTGAATAACAGCAAACAGGAAGCAATGTCTAGACTTGGAAAAACTGATTAGGAAATTACTAAGCGAGGATGGTAAAGGCTGGAGACATCATAAATATCAGTATCTCAAGATTCAGTTTATTTCAGTAGCACATGGGAAATTTCAGATGATTTCAGATATTTAACTGGCTACCTGGCTTTTAATTCTGGAAGGAAAAAGGAAGATATACCTCCTCTCCACACAGTGAGGACTGTCTAGTTAACACAGTACTTTTAAGCACGTGGTTATTTAACTACAGGGGTCAATACCAAACTAGTACTTCATATAACCAGGATATTCATACAACACTATACAATGGAATACTCCTCGAGCCTCTTGGACATTTACACCTCTGTTTTCCAACACTTGCCTATCAACACAGGCTGCAACACAGATCAGAAAGCTTAGGTAAATAAAAGCCTTTCCTTGATGTTTAACAGCCCTGTGATCTGAAGGAGAATGACTGGTCTTGAGACACAGCCTTTGGCAAGGAGTAACGTGGGTTCTGTGGAAGCCGCCTGTGCCCTCTGATGATTTTTTCCTCCCAGCAGACATTCAGCAGAGTGCTCAAGGCTCCCAAACCCCACCGTGCAGGCGGCAGGGCGTGCGGGACAGCAGAACCACTCACCTTCAGTGACTCTGTTTGCGAACCGAGTCCCTTAGTACAGAGCTCCATGACTGAATAGGAACAAAAAGTGTCTCTCACTTTGTACTGACTCACGGCAAGAAGCCACAGGGCGGGATTGGTCTCCAGTTCTGAGGGAGGAATCAGAATAGACTGGTGTCCTGAATAGACGCTGCAAGACACAAGATTCATTAACACACACTCAACACCAGTGTCCACAGACAAGCCATGGGGTACTTGAATATACAGTTTATCACAGCACTGGATGAGCCATGTAAAGCCTTACAGTGCTCCACAGATCCAGAAGTTTAACAGGATGTTTAACTCCGGTTTTTTGCTATACTTCCAGAGTCTATGATGAATCATGAGGACTGCAGGCAGAATGTGCTCCTAAACTACTAATTTACTCAAAATTCTAGTGGACTTTGCTGTTAAGAGCTGTACTAAAGAGAACAAAATAGCTCAGTTATTAATGGTGTAAATAAGCAGTATAATAATATTAAGAAAAATTAAGTGCTGCTGACAAATACTTTGGATTGAGTAATTAGCATTTTAAGAGACCTTGACTAAAAGAGTCCTTTATTACTTAATATGGAAAGTTTTATGAAGTTTTGAAACTCAAATATACTACATCTCTTGTATACTGGATACCCACTGAGCATAAATATTGTGAAAATACACTTATCAGGGTCCCTGAGGGAAACAATTATGTCAGAGCTAATTTTTCTGGTACCTAAGATTCTCCCCAAGGGAAAAATATTCCCAGTTTGATGACTTTATTTCCCGTGGGTTCTATGTTGTTCACTCATCTCATACAGGCAGATTTACTATCAATTTTACAGTCCCCTCACATCTCAATTTGTGATCTGTAGATATTTCAAATCAGAATGGTGACAGCGTAAAGCCTCCAAATCATAGAAGTTCTGAGAAAGGACCATAAAAGCCCCCGAGATTTATGATGCACAAAAGAATTTAATTTGTGACTTGAAAACTTGAAATGGCAGCTTAGTAAAGTCAAGTCAGTATTTTCAAATCCAAGTGTCTGAGGTAAGACATGAAATGGAACTTCATGTTCAGGAATATGAGCATCTCTGTAGCACTGGACATCAGGACACCTTTGCAATTCTTGCAGATGGGCTGCACACACTCACACACATTCCCTCCCTGGTGAGTGAGTGCCCCCACTCCCCCCAAACCCAGATGAGAGTGCTTTCAAAGGCTGTGCTGCATAGAACAAGGTTTGTGTGACCTGGATGTCTTTATTTGGTACGATAAAGGCAAAAATGGTGTACAAGTCCAGCCACAGCAGCAGTTAATAATCCAAATTGTTTAGGTCTCTGCTGGAGTATGAGCCTGAGGATGTAATGGAATATGTATGAACTACGGTTCAAACAATTTCATTCATCACAGAGGAGAAATTTTATCTTTGACTGCTTGTCCCCATTCACGCCGCTCTGGGTGATCCATGACCAGTGGCTCGCCACAGAGCGATGTGTTCTGGGATGGGACTGACGCCACGGCCACGGCGCGGGGCGGGCAGGTGAACCATTGTGCTTCTGTGGAATCAGGACAAAGCACCCCTGAACCTTGGGCACGTGCTGCATAAATATGTGAAAATAGATCTTGGCAATGTTACCCAAGCCTGAAAGGGGAATGCCCTGAGCTCAAGTGAAAGATCAAACCAGCCAGGGAGTAGTACCAGTTTTTACTATAAATATTACCTCACTCTTTCCTTCTTAGCCAATTCTATTAAGTTTTTCAGAGAAGACCAAAAGCCCTTTAAGCTTAGGGCCTCACTGCAATCTGTCTGGTAAATACATAATTCTTACAAACAGGAAGCTGTAACCACTCAAGTAAAAACCTGAGATGGGCTCCAGTGGGTACAAATATGGTATACAGAGATTCACCCTCAAACCCTTCCCCCTGACCTGAACTTCTCTAGTTGATGTAACCAGTATCAAGGGAAAAAAATTATCTGCACAATAATAAACATGATGCCAGGGTCTCAAATGTGTGAGAATTATTACTCACAATCACATTAAGATCCCTTAAGTATCACTTATTCAACTGGGCAGACATACCAAAATCAAAAACAAATCAAAAGAACAAATTTTATCCCTGTACTAAAAAGTGTTCCTACAAACTCCACAGTAAAATGGGAGAAGAAAGCTGCATTGCTTTGGTAGCAAAACAGAAAATTGATTCCAAGTGTATTTTACCAGGAAATCATTCAAAATAGCAGAATTTACACCAAAGACAAATGTTTTCTCCCTCAGCAACACTAATGTGTGAGGGTGAACTGTCTACCTCTCTTGATCGACTTACGGACAAGAAAGTGGTTTTGCTCCCACCAACAGTCCTGCAGCAAAGCATGAGGATTTGGATGTAAAATAACCCATTTTCTTCCGACTGAGGGAAACAAATTCTCTTATGATCGGGCTTAAACTAAAAAAATTACTCCAATTAGACTGAAACAAATTCAGATATTGCTAGTATGTTTTCTGAGTTTTCTAATGCCTCAAAAATACTGTAGAGTTCAGGATCAAACTGCACAGCAGAAGGAAGTATCTAGCAGGAAGAAAACTTTCTGTGGTGGAGAGCATCACAAATGTGCTGCTCTTGTCTGCAATACAGAAACCTACAGCCAGCTGATACCATGCCTGGAAACTTCATGCCCAACACAGGCTTTGCCTACTGAGCTGTGGTTTAATAATCCATGCATATCCTCTGATTTGCAAGAGCAGTTGGTGGAGCTACAAGAAGAACTACAAAGGCATAATTGTGGGGTGACTGTGCCAGTTCCACAGCTGAAGTAGTTTATGCAGCACCTGGTCACCACGACGTCGGCCACAACTTGGCTCAGCTCCCTGAATCAATCTCTGAAACATTGCGCAGAATTTGTGTATCAGTCCAAGCCACAAAATGCTCCTGATAGCTACATATCCCAGAAAATTCACAGATTTATATTCCCCTGAGAAGCTGTCTATCACCCGTGTTTTGGTGGAGAGAAGCTGAGGAAAAAACACCCTTGTCCAGCTGGGTGAAACATTTGTACCATTCTGGTGGTTTCAAATCATTGTGAGATGTTAGAGGGTGTTTGCTTGGCTTGAATGCCAAACACCGTGCAGAGGACCACGTGCTTGAACAAACTGCAGCTGTGCAAGGCTGCTTTGGAGGTGCTGCATGAAGCTTGATATGGTTCCAAACCTATAGGAAGCTCTGTCAATGCTGCCTCCATGTAATTCTAGGAATGGTAGAGAAGTTTGGTGGGTTCATCCAGGTATGGAATTCTAGATTTGGTAACGTTAATCCTGAAACTGAGGCAATGAACAAGGTGAAGCAGTTCCATCTCACTCTGAAACATGATAGTTAAGATGGTTAAGCTGCCAGCTTTGCTATTCTCATACAGGAACCAAGAAAATCACGGTGAACACTGTGGTAGCAGGGAGATCAATGGGGTATCAGGAAAACTTGAGAGTTTAAATACAAACTGTTGAACCTAAATTCCTCTTTCTGAGATTGCAACAATATATGATACAAGGGATTAGGTATAAGACTTTAGTTATGTAAATACTGGGAAGGAACTGTATTGAAATTGTTTCTTCCATTGCTGCAGAAATGTGTGTCATGAAAGTATCCACCTCCTGGTGCAAGTCCTAACAACAGGAGCAGTCAGTGCAGAGCATCCCTGCATCACCTTGTCACAATGACTTTTGGGATGCAGATGCACAGTGAAATGCAGGGGTGGCTGAGGTGGGAGATCACCTATTAGAAATGCTGTCTTCCTTTAGGGATCTGCAGAGCAATCCAGGGAAAAAAAAGTATTCATGTGGCAGGCAAAGCCTTGGATTTTTTAAGTGAAGAGCCTTGTCTGCCTGCACTAAGCAAGGGCTGCCCAAGGACAGGAACACTCCAGGTAAGAGCACCAGGATGTATTTTGGTACGACGGCACCATCTGATCACAACACTGGCTCCGCTGCCAGCAGGCTGTTTTGGCAGCATACAGAGATTCCTGGAAGGACCTCTTGGCACTTAACTGTTCCACTGAATTGGAGCTTTATCCCATATTGTGCTGAGGCAGATTAGCAGTAAAAGCTGAGGTTTTCTTATAGTTCCAAAAATTTTCAGCAGATCAATAAACGCTGACAATGGCAAGTGCAATTTGCAATTGCATTCTGGCAGGTTACTGACCCATCACTGCCCTTGCTCCTGTGTCCTTCTCAGGTGACACGAGCAGCTTTCCCACTTAACTGCAGGAGGCAGGTGGGTTGCTGAATCCTGTCAGTGTATGCATTTGGTTTCTGCATTTCTACAGATGATATCTGGCATTTGGTGATGAGGGACAGGTATGGGAACTGGGTGTTTGGTAGAGCAAAAGTCTTCACAATCACCTGGACCTGAGCTTGTAGGAAGGACAGTACAGGCTATAGAGGACAGTGTTTGGGCATATATCTCTCTTAGGCTTCAAAGGACTTGGGCCAAAATTAAATCTTCAGTTCTGGAGACCTGCCATGTACAAAAAAAGGGGACTTTTGGAGAACAAGTAAAGGACCTCATACCACCTGCAGAGTCCAAAGATGACGGTAGGCACACAGTGCTAAGAGCATGACTGCACATGGTAAGCAGACAATCCATCAGTACCAGAGACAGCAAAAGGCCATTGCTCAGCCTTGAGCATCATTCTGGTTCCTTATCACCATCTCTCCTGCCTCACTTACTCCCCCATGCATGGGCATGTCTCCAGAGGTGATAAGAGTAAGTCTGCCAACTCATCTCAGAACTCTCATACCAAGGTGACTCATGGCTTTCAGCTGCCCTTGAACCTTCCAGGCTTGAGGCAGGTTTAACAGTACTGTTGTAAGGTGGAAGGAAAGCAAACTGCCTCTTCCACAAACTGCCACTGGCTACAGACTCTCCAGGAAACTGGCACACAGCAGTGTGTGGACAGACAACACAGCTTCACATTCCTCCTGTGCCAGTTATGCACTTTGCAAAATACATGACAGATGTTTATGTTCATATCCTTCACTTCCCATGTCAGAGTTATCTGGTTCTGATGTGGCATTTAGGCTTCTTTATGCAGTCTTGCCTTTAATTTGCTGCACATGGGCTGGAAATTAGGTGAAACGCTCATGCCTGCTGGTTACCTTCAAGTTAGCCTAAAAAACCTAACAATAATCAGTGGTTCCTAACACAATAAACTTTCCTAAAATGCAGTTGTCCTGTTGGGTGTTGCAATCCCTTGCTTACTTCTTGCACAGTTCCACCTTTCTGGTTACTAAGAAACCTTGCAGGCTTTTGCAGCAGAAGCCACCTGGAAGCACCACTATGGATTTTGGCTTCATGCTATGGAACAGAGGCAGCAGGAGCAGGATAGGAGAAAGCACCTTCCCTGGAAAGCCTTCCCTGGACCATTTCATAGGAATCATGTTATTGCATGGCCACTGTGGACCAGAAAATTCCATTCCTCTGGTCCAGTCTGAGTCTCACCGACTTACACTACTAGAGGCTCAGAATATATATATATAAAAAATTTATTTAAAATTATTAATGTACTTAATTTTAATTTGAGCAAGGACAATTCTGTCTTCCAGCAGTAAAAGTAGAACTGCAATTTGAGTTGGCTTAGCTGGGCTAAAGTAGACGGAAAATTCTTATTCTATTGCATTACTCAGCAATTATCAATTAAGTGAATTCTCTCTAATGAACTTCAGAATGTTCTATTCTGCCCCACAGTGACAAGTATTAAGACAGGGACATCTTAATTTCAGGACACATTTCTGAACAATGGGATTTAGAATTCTTTTTTTTTACATTTGAGAACTTTTTTTTTTCCCTTTTAAAGAATGTAATACATTTTAAAATGTAGTGCAAAGCAAGTCAGAATACTAGGATCACCTTCTCAGAATGGACAAATGAGATTATTAAAGAGAAAAACGCAAAAATAATGTATTCTTTTATTGAATCATGAGTAAGATCTCATTAAAATTAGGAAGTTAGAGGTTTCTGAACTCACATGGGGCTGACGTCTGCTGCCACACCCAGGACTTGCTGTTCAATGACAAAGGTTCCAAGGAAACCCTGCTGGAGCATGCAGCCAGTTTAGAGGGAACAGTTCTTTTTAATGTATTGCTCTGCTTTGCAAGGTTTCTTCTCTTTATTATTTTATAACCTTTAGGCCATAAAATAATAAATTTCAAAAAAATAAAAAACTTTGCAAAACTATGCAATATATTCCAAACTTACCAAAGGGCTGGCTCCATGCTCCAGCAGCTTTCCTAAGTAGCTTTGACCTCACAGAATGGGGCATTCTGGGGCACCGCAGTGGAGCAGGCCAGCACAACGTCTAAGCACCTACAATGGGGATAAAAGGTTAGTTTTTCTCTCAATTCCTTAGTCAATGCCTCCTTTGGTCTAGTTAATAAAGGAATTTAAGTGTACTTTTAACTGCACCCAGCAGAGGAGGTTGCTCTTGCTTCCTGCTGGGCTCCTGAAACAAAGAGTTTCTATTTAACTGTCAAAAGCCCTTAACTTTTAAAAAATTGAAGCTCTAACTACATTTCCATATGCCATTAGAAATATTAATTTAGTTAATGGAAGTGGTGACAGACAATCATAAGTTTAGAGTAGAATTCTCTGAGTTAGAAAACTGGGTTGAAATGTTGGGCAGGATCCAGTTATGCTGAACCTCAACGGGTAAAATGCAAAGTCACAAAATTTTAAGTTATGAGGAGTAAGAGCTTTATAAACTCCAGGATGAATTTTTTCCTATCACATCAAATAATACTCATTTCTAAAATAGTAAGGAAATGGAAATTAGGTTTGTAAGTGGAATTAATTAGGCTGCATCTGATGCGAGCTTTCTCCAAATGACAATCGCAATTCTAGCAGCCTGAAGTTTTTCTGTTTTAATAGGAACAGGGGACCAGTGGCAAAGAAGAGATTGATGTGATGGTTCATAAGACTAGAGTGTTGCTGGCCTGATCTCAGTTCCCTCAGCTCCCTTGTTTCCTTTCTCTTCTTTGAAAATGGTATATAAAATCTTCTGTTCCTTCTATAAGCTACAAATGAGCACAGACTCTGATTGCTTTCTCCCAGAGGCTTGATGCCTTAATTCACCTGCCAGTCATAAACAATCTTCTCCTTCTGAAAGGCTGAATACTATCAGTATTGGGAAGGACCTAAGGGCAGCAAATGCGTATTTGTTGGAAAAATGGTTCTGGAAGAAAAAAAATATTTTTGCATTCAGGAGGGTCTTAGGCACCACAAATTACCTGGGTTTTGGACAGGTCAACATTTACCTGTGTTTTATGGCTCTATCATGATGTTGCATAGAAGTTACTCTTGGATGCTCTGTGTTCCAGCACTATCCTACACAATGATACATTCCTTAGCTGAACTCTCCTATGGTGCTGTACAGACCTTCCCTGGCCTAACAGTGCTCACATCAGCACATGCTGGAGTCCTTAGCAGAAACAGTCAACATTTAAAAAATTAAACTTAAAAGAGAGTGATTTAATTAAAATCTCAAAATTTCTGAAGGTTTTTTTTGCAGCCCCAGTAATTTTACTTTTATGTTGGGTAAATAAGAGGCTGAAAACCCGAAATTTTTTCAAAACAAAGGCAACTCTAATCCCTGTGTAAAACCCAAAATAGTATTAGGCAAGCATAACTTAAATCAAGAGAAACTGATCAAGAATGAATAAGATAATACTGTTAATCTTTAGCCTATTTAATATATAAAAACAGATATTTTAAAAGGGCAATACACCATGCCAATAGCCTACTTTTAAATAAACAATAATTGCTGAAAAGAAATTATTGCAGTTATCAAATAATACTTCCTTCAGTTATTTAGTAAATTGGTACAAAGTTCACCCAAAGTATTTTTAATGCTGTGGATTATCTTCATTTTAGTAACTAAAAATAGCAGTACTGCTAGCACCAAAAAACTTTCTGTGGAAAGTGCAAAGATATCAGACTACTGTGAGTCTGAGACGCCTTCATCAAAATGGGCTCCATTAACAGTCCCATGGTTCTGTTCCTTTGCCTCTACATCAATCCAGCTCACTTAAAAAAATAAATCAATAGACCTGCTCTCAGTGCTGAATTGTAACTTCCCTGGAGTATAGAGATTGACAGAATTGTTACATTTTTAAATTTATTAACCAAAAAAGCTGATTCACATTTCACTAGAAATGTTTTGTTTTCTGATAACTTCGCTACTGCCATACAAGTACCCATGAGAGAACACACTTCAGTGTCTCTGCAAAAATCACATCCTCAAAGTCCCACAAATGAGAGTCCCCTGGTATCCACTCTTGTTTTCAGATTAGAGAATGAAAAAGAGGACATGAGGAAACCACTTCCTTAAGGTAATATTGGTAAAGCACTGCTTTCATCAAATAAAACAAGCCAGACTCTGCAGAGACAGCAGTAAAGCAGCAGGAGGTCAATGAGCAGCCGTGCTGATGCTCTGTACTTCTCAACACCTACAGCCGTGCCCCGCTCAAACAAACCACATCCTCCAGACAGCAGCTTCCACACAGCTTCCAGCAATTCCAACTGCCTGTGGCAGTCCCAGAGGCACTGTCTGTTCCTCCCATCCTTTCCTCACTCACATCATCCCTTCTGTTGTGCCACAGTACAATGGAAACCGTGTGTCAGAAAAGGCTGAGGAGAAGCCTCACCTGCAGAGGCACCAGAGGACAAACCCAAGTCCACAGTAGGGGTCCAAGCAGATCGCGACTTCCCGGGAGGGATAAAGCTCACACTGCAGCTTAATAGAACGACAAAAGGCACTAGTGGCTGCATGAGACATCTGAAAGACAACAGCAAGGCAATTAAAATGATCAACTGTGTCACTGGAAGGCTCACTCTCAGACTGCACCAAGTGCTTACATCAATTACAGGATAAAAACACCAAATAAATATTGACTTTATGCTCAGTGTAAGCACACAGGTAATTTATATCTTAGAAAACATAATTTTCCTTCAAGAGGGCATCCAAATAATTGTGAAAGGGGAGAGGAGACAGAATGAATGGAGAGGAGACAGAATGAATGGAGAGGAGACAGTTTGAAATGATTTAGGAAGAAAGCTGTAAGTGGTTTAAAGGTGTGCTCCAAGCTGTATGCAAAGCTAATGATAACATGCTACACTTTCTGGAAGAATAAAGGAATGAATGATGGAATGAAACACTTTGTTGATCATCAGTAACGTATTTTAAAGTACGTACTTCTTAACAAAATAAATAAAAAATGCCAATGCACTTTTTAAATTGAAAGAGATTTTGCCAGCAAAACAGTACTAAGGACCTCATCATTCAGCAATATAAATCCCCAATAAACTTCATAAAGTTTCTGTAAATAAATATCTGTAAAATAGCTTCATGTAATCCAGCTCCTAGTTGAGAAAAACACTCTTAAAATCTTGATAAGAAAGCTCTCAAAGATAAAAAAAGCAGAAAGTAGAAATAAAAAACTTGATCCAAAAGAAATTCTTCTGATTTTTTTTCCTAGTACTAGGATGCTTTCCAGACTCACCCATCTTGACTTACGAGTTCTAATGCAATGGAAACAGGAAAATATCTTTTAATATTTGTCCACTCTATTAGTAACAAGAAAGACACCAGGGTTAGAAATACAGTCTGGAGAGGATTTAACTTAACAGACCTTTGACCTCTGCCACACAGGGAGCTGGTTGCTTTATATACTGCTCACTGAGAGTCAGTGGAGGAAAACAGGCACTTGGAAGGTAAAATTTATTTGATCTTAAAGTAAACAGGGGAATAAAGCTCCAGAAGTGCCTTTTTCTCCATTCCAGTGACAGCCATAACTGAGGCTGGATGTGCTCCAAGTGATGCAAAAGGACCAGCTCAGAACGAGTGTCTGTATGGTGATCGTCTCCAGTCTGCAGATTAATTCTACTCCAGCTGAATCAAGACCACTTTTCCATACAGGATTAAACTGAACTCTATTGACACAGAACTGCTGTTATTCTGTGAATTTTTACACCATTCTGCATGCAAGGTATTGAAAATGCTGAGACTAAATGCTAGTGGAATCTACTACTTTCAAAGTGATTACAAAACATTTAGCAACTTTTCAGGAGCCACAGGAGTTATTTAGCCACTTCTTTTAATTTAGTACCACTGCATTATGAATATAAGCCTTGTGGCCTCTTTTGATCATTTTATAATTAATTAATCACTAGTGATGATGTAGTAGATGGTAACTGTTTACGTAAACCTGCTGAGTCAGTGACCTGCAGGCTCTGTGACCCAGATATTAGAAGCTAATCAAGAATTCCTTGATAGATTTATCTGTATTTCCCTCTAGACACACTAAGAAAGGCTCATTGACTTGTTCTGCCTTTGACTATCTTTGAAGTTTCTCAAAGACTCACTTTGCATAGTTAGTCATTTCTGCAGGTCTAATAAAGTGTAATTCAGACCTGATTTAATACAGATGACTGCATCTGAAACAATCATTTGAGGCTCCGTCTAGAAGAACTGAAGACTTAAGTGGCATTCACTCCTTTAAAAAATAGATGTTTTAGATAAGTCAGATAAATGATACCCTAAAAATTCCTGCTTCTCTCTGTTGGCTGCTGAGGAGCCCCATGACCATTCCGTATCTGTAAGCATTGTAGCTATTCAAAGTTAGATGGAATGAATGTTGCAGGAGTGTCCAATATATGACCATCAGCCAAGCCAACCATTTAACCATCAGTCAGCCTCAAGCTGGTCACTTCACCAGCTCTGTGCTTCAAATTCTTAATCTGAAAACTGGGAAAATTATGTTTTCTTTGTTTATAAATTATGCTGACAGTTTCTGCAAATAGATGGATGATACCAAAGAGTACGAGGAATTCAGCATAGGCTCCAAGTCTGATAAATAAGCAGAAATTGCTAAAGTAATCATAATCCTTGGCTATGCAACAAATAGGAGTAAGGAAGAAACAGGTAAGAATAACAGAGTGATTTTACTGCGTCTTGGTGAAACCAGTAGTGGGATCCATAAGTTAGGTAAAACAGATTTGATGAATTGTGGCGAGAGGGTTGGAGAAAATAGCAGAATAGATTTCAAGAGTTCAAGATGCCTGATCTTAGCAAACAAATCTATCAATGAATTTTTGCTGCTTACTCTAGTACTGTAGTGGGTGAATATACCTGAGAAATCATCAGGTTCCTTAATTGCATGAAGAAGAGAATATTGAAAACCAATGGCCAGTTGCTGAGTTGCAGTAAGAAGGGAGCAATGAATGGGCACTGGAACCAACAGGAAAAGGACAACAGTCTCATTTCCTTCATAAAATGGACATAACAGATGCCTAAGTTGAAAAATGCTTCAGGCAGACAAACTAATGGTCTATGCACAGAAGTAGAAGTATGAATTTTTTAGCCTAAGGAGAAGGAGAGGGGCTAAACCCACGGTCCTGTAGCACGTAGAGAAGAATTAATTTAATGTCAATGGAATCAAACAGTATCTGCATGGGAGGAAGTACTTCAATTCCCAGTAACAAAAATCACGAGGAGTCACAAATTAGGAGCAACCACCTGCCAGCCAGGCAGGACAGCAAGAAGAGCAGCTTTAACAAGAAGTCCCTACCTTTACCCCTGCCAGCATGCCAGTGGTGGAGACACTGAAGTCAAGGTAAGCAAGCGTCTCAGGGTTAGAAGGTTTGTAGATCTGTGCGGGCCGCTTCTTTGGCAAATCGTCTGGTGGAGACAGAGACAGAAAACGTGTGTGTGTCACTGACAAGCACAGTGACAAAAGAGACAGAGGTTCTCTAACCCCAGCACTCACCTGTATCCAGGACTGGAGGCCATGTCCTGATATCCACTGCTGCCGCCGCCTCCCGCGACCGTAACAATTTACATATTAATTGCGTAGTCATTAAGCAGGCAGAGCGGCTCACCTAGAAATTCAAGAAATAAATAAAACCATGATGGGATACTAATTAACTCTTCCATGGAAATAGGCAAGATTGTGACATATTTTCTGCCAGAAGAGGACACAGGTATATCAGCTTTATGTTTTCTGATTGGCAGGTGGGAAGATGCTCAAAAAATGCAGCTCACAAAGAAGAAAAAGTCACGCGAGTTTTACAACTTACATGAAAATTGCACTTTGAGAAGAGCATTGTAATGAAATTAAAGGCACCTTAATAGTGAGAACATGACCTTTCCAACACATTATATCAGCTCTCACCCCAAAGTGCCAGTAAAGAAGACTGTGTCCAAAACATTTCCTATGTGACAATAACATATCTTGGTTTATAAACAATATTTTCAGATAAACCAAAACCTAGTCTGACATTTTATACGAAGTAATTTATATTAAGTTAATTTTATGTTAACCATGTATTTCCAGTTCCTGTGCTAGTGATAAACCACTGGGAACTCTTCTGATATTGGCAAAAAGTAGCTCTAGAACAGAAATTGTGCAAGTGACACTAAGAAATGAAACAGTGAGCTTACTGCAAATACCATCTGCACCGAACTTTAGATGATACATTCTGAATTCTCCTTTTAGATTTGCTATTTTAAAAAGTTCATAGGTAGCGACTCTACAGGAATATTTCTTACTGATTATAAAAATTAATATATTTAAGGAATTCAGATAAACATGAATGTGAGCACTGAAATCACTGAAGATAAAACACAGGAAAAACTGAAAAGGCAGCATTCTTCTTCTTTTCCCCAAACTTTGAAAATCTGTGTGAATGCTGCTGAGTGTATTTTTTCTCTTTAAGGAACTGGAAACATTTCATTGCGCACTAAATTTCCAGTGTTTAAGCTAATAAAATCAGCAATCATATGTACACTAAATGTTACCATTGAACAGAAGAGAACAGCTTCTGTTGACAATAATCTCATGGAAGTCAACCTTTTAGAACACCAGAAATTTGGAGCAAACATCACTGAACCAAACTCTAATCTCTTAACACTAATCCCATTACTTCCCTGTATAGCCTGTTTAAATACTTCAAGCTAAAAGTGAATACAAACAAAGCCACTGCAGCATCCCTTAATTCACTCATTTTCATTGTCATGGCATGGCAAATTAATTCTTACATCACTAATTTTAATCCATGAAAATCTTGATTTGGGACACTAAACCATAAAACTAAAGGAATTTCCAGAGTTGGTGGTTACCAGCCCTCTCAGGAATTACATAATCTAGAAGATCAGAAGGTTCATTAAAATACAGAATATCCATGCCTGGAGAATTGCACATCAGAAGCAAACACACAGGGATGGCAGGAAGGAGAAAGAACACAGCTACAGACTAGCAACTGCTCAAGTTCAGTTATATTTTAGAACTACCAGCTCACCACAAAAACACCATTATGTAGGCCAAATTTTACTCAGAAGTCATTCTTACTGACTTCAAAAAGTGCTGTGCAGACGTACAACATGTTAGAGCAGGTGCTGATCCCATCACATCAGGAAATTTGTGTGACTGCATTGGCAGTGGAAGAACAGCCACAATATTTTAATTTCTACAAGGCCATTAATCTCAAAACGGAAATAAATTCTTGTGTAGAACAGAACAGAGAGGTTTATAAGTCAAACTGGCATTAATATGGCTAATAAATGTCAACACTTTATTTAAAGTTAGTCTATTGAGGGGACAATGAATACAAGTCAGATTAGATCTGTCAGGTTTTTATCATGAAATCAAACAGATCTATTTTAGCTATTAAACATCAAGGGAAAAAGAAACACATTTTACATCACTCTGTATGTTAGCAATTGATGTTTAAAAACACCAAGTGCCAAAATATTAAATAATGAGAATCCTGAAAATAATAGGACAATTTCTCATACCTCTTCTGATACTTTGAGGCATCTGATGCCATAAGGAAAGCCAAAAACTACAACTATCTCTACTACAAACTGAAAGTATCAAAATTAATTAGCAATGGTAAAAAGACATTTGTTTAAACTTGTTTCTTCAGAATTCCAATCAATAAATTAGAAACTGCCTGATGTAAAAGGCTATCTAATTTCAACCATTTTTATTTCCCTCAGTAACAAGCACATTGCAGTTATTTACGTGCAACAAAGGTTAAACATTGTTAGATAAAGCCAAAATACCAAAAGAAAGCACTGAATGAAAAAGTCTGAGTAACACTTTGCTGGATGAAACAAAAGACCGACCAACATCTTCACAACAGAACACTGGAAGTGTTTAAAATGCAGAACAAATGGATGTTCAGATGTGAGCACACCATCGGGTGAGGATAAACTTCCCACTGAGGTTTTTCTCAACAGTCACAGTGTGGTGCTGCCTGTGAGGAATCCTACCCCTCTTGGCATATAGCTAAATATAATAAAGCACTTTAAATATATTTCTTGAAAGGAGCCACGTAAGTGGGGCAAAATGTGACAGCTCAAGTGAGCAAGTTGTGTGTTGTCAAGCAGTGTTGATTCTGCAACACACTGAAGTCCTGAGTCCTGGGAAGGAATACAACTCTTCAACCCAACCACCCCTCACTGAAGTTACTGCTCCTACAGACTCAAATCTACACCCATTTCATCCACTCGTGCAACCTGAGGTGTCTGCTCACCTCCACGATCATCTTCACTGTGGGTAACGTGGTGGCAATGTTCTGGGGATGTGGAGGTCGCACTGTTATTGGCACACAGCCTGCGTACAGGCATCCGTAAAACGCAGCGATCAGGTCTATCCCTGCACGGAGAACAAAGCAGAAAGCCTCCTCTGAAAATCAAATCGTTTAATCACAGACTCCTATGTCAGCATAAATATTACTTGGAACTGAACCCAGAAGGTTAAATGACTGACTAAGCCCTTTTACAGACTTCTTTTTCAGCCCCTTGTCAGTATTTGTTCAGCTTCACTGATTCCTCTCAACTGCACTGTTTTGAGCATGAAAAACCACAGGCAACACACAAAACTGCAGCCAAATATCAACATTTAGGAGAACTCCACTTTCATGTTCAAGAAGTAACCTGTTAAAAAAACTACAGGTTAATTATCTTCCTAAATTTACATTTATAGAGTGTGCAAGAAGAGGGATGTCCCAGCAAAAGAATGAGGTGGGATGATGCTTGGTTCTATCGGCTGCAGAAACAACATCTGGAGGTTCCATAAAATACTGTCTTTCTCTTGCCATCTTTAACCTCACATAGGCAGCCTTGACTTATCTACTTGAAATTTTACAGTAAAAAAGGGAGTAATGATCTTGAAATCCTGCTTCTAACATAAAATTAGGTGCTGTCCCATATAAATATTGACTGCAGGTCATGGACAATGGACAGCACCCTTCAGGCTACCTAAGGAGGCTAAACAGACAACAGTACAAAGATCCCTTGAATACTGTCTGTCATCTCCCTGGTGCTGTATACAGGCTGTGATATGATGACAGTGGGGGCTGCCTTATTCTTTCAGAGGAAAAGGATCTGCAGTACTGGTAGGTTATTGTTCCCTCAATAAAATGCTTCATTCATGGGAAGTGAAATACAGAAAGCAAACGTTTAAGTTTAAAGTATTAGTCTTCTTTCGTGGAAAAGGTTTTCCCATATTAACCATTGCAAAACTGCTCCTATAACTACAAAGATATAACCAGTGTCTTGCAGTCCTAACAAACCAAATAGCACATTACAGACCTTAAACCAGACTGTTTATTTCACCAAGACACAAGAAATGTTGAAGATAAAAGAGTAGCACTTGATCAAAAATAATTTCAAGGAAATGTCAAATGTGTTACAGCTAACACAAACTTAAAAGCCCTGATGCCAAAAGATGAAAATCCAAGCCAAAAGAGCTGTCTAGATTAAGAATCTATAGAGAAAATTGTAATTATAACTTCGTATTTCTTAAAGATTTGCTACTTATTAATCAAATTTCTACTCAAAAAAACTCCATGTATTACTTTCTGGTTATTGTTGCTTTACCCTCATGAAATGCAGCACTTCCAAGAGGGAATTGAACAGGTGAATCTAAGAACACTCGGCAGATGGAACTGCATGCTCATAAAATAGTCTGCATCCAGCAAATTAAAAAAAAAAGCAGTAATTAAATGACTGCTCATAAGAGACAGGTTTGAAAAACACAGGTTAGTCTTAATCTGAAAGAAATAAAACGTGTGTACACACAAAGAGAGATTCTTTTAAATACGTTTGACTAAATTTAAAGAAATGTGCGTAAGGCAAATATTTTGTGTTTTGCCAATTAACATGGTGCACAAGGTAACACCACTGATGCAGCATCGTTCAGAAGGATCTTGATGAACTTCTAGGAGCCCCAAGGCACTGCTACAGCAATTCTTTACCTGGTGGGTAAACCAAAGCCACGTGGTCTCCATCCTGTAAATGTCCCCTCTCCATCAGCATGACAGCTATCTTCTCGGCTCGTTTATGCAGCTGGACACATGTGAGAGAGTTGGCTATTGTTCCCTGCACAGGAAGAAAGATAAATGTCACAGGAGATAAGGTGATGTGCTGAAACTCTATTTTCCTCTTCACCTTAGAAGCTGCGGGATGAGGGGCAGCCACAATATGTCATGCAATCAGCTTAAAATATGGAAACATTCAGACTTAGGCCAAACTGTAGTTGGAAGGGAAAAAGATGTTTCTAAAGTAGAGGAATGTTTTCTGTTCCTTTCTCTGTACCTTCTTCCCTCAACAGTGTTTCTGCCCCAACCAAGGCAGTACAGCAGTGTGCCAATATCCTGCCCATGTAACCTGTACTTCCCTTGCTACACAGGCAGCATTCCTGCTGCAGCCAGGGAAGGGCCTTTATGGTCTCTGTAGCAAACTGGAGCATCTGTGGAGAGCAATTCTGAAAATTGCTTTTTCTTCTCTGCACGCTGGAGTGGAGCCAAATGGCCCAGCAGAAATACTTTAAAGACAAGAGACAAAAGACATGGGAGAAAACAATACTTTGTGACAGAGAAAAGAATTAGTCTGGAACAAAAGATAAGCATTTATATTGAATATAAATGAAAGAGAGAAGAAAGGCATTTGTTAAATTTGAGTAACTCTGGTCAGCATGAGCTTGGCATTTTTGAATCACTTCAAATAGTGCAAACCCAAAATTATCAAACAGTCACAGTGTTTTAAATTGAATGACTGTTACAGTCCTTGCACTTTCTAACTATATATATGTGTGCATACATGCACACACACAGTACACACTTAGAAAAATGTATACATCTGTGTCACAAAAATCACTACCACTGCAGGCAGATACTTCAGAAGTCTAAAAATGAATGTACAGGACAGACTGGTTGCACCTAGAGCTGGTCAGGCCAGGTCTGTGCTGGGAGAAAGGGACAGGGCAGTATGGGAAGGGCTGCATCTTGGCTTGTGTACTTGTTCTGTGGAAAAAGAGGAATTCAGCCTCCAGTACTGCTGTGACACACCTGGCACCTATTACGAGCACTAAGTTCACTTAAAAAAAAGTGTTTCTGAAAAAAATGGGGGAAAAAAGGGTAAAAGTATATGAATATATACACACAGAGTAAAGTAGAACAGTGCATCAAAATGCAATGTAATACAATAAAAAACATTGCATCACCATCCTTATTAAGAGAGAAAGTAAGAAGGTCTACCATTTGAAAGAAGTACTCCTTATATGCTATTTTAACAAGGCAAGGAATAATAAGCCTTTGTTCTGATGCTGGTTTCTATCCTCCACCACCCCATACCCTGCTGCAGTGTTTACTGACCAGGCTTCGGAGAGGAGTTTGACAAAGGACAAGCACTGCAAGCAGTGCCATGTTACCAGGATCACCTGGCATTCACAGACTTCATTACAAACTCTCAACAAAGAGCACAACCCAGCTGAAAATAAAACGGACAAAGTCAGGGCTCAGCACTCCTCTCCATCATCCTCAGCAACCACACTTACTGAATTGCTCTTCAAACAGTGTTAATCAGTCTTTTATCAACGTGGAGGTCATTTCACTAAGAAAGCTTCCTCTAAAGACATATGCAGCTCTGTGGATGCTGGACCAGAGATGACTTCCATCTGCCCAGCCCTTAGTATGCCAAAGCAACCCGAGGTCTGGCTGTCCTGCCACTGCAGGCCTGTCAGGAGAATGTACTTAAACTCTCCCTTTCTTCTTTCAAGAAATTGCCTGTTTCCATGGTTATGAGAAGAAGGACCCTTTATATGCTCACACACATCAGAAGCATAGGTCTTACTGACAGATAGGAAATTGCTGCAAATCATGTGAATTTGTGCAAAACTTGTTTACATTTAAGGCTTCTGGCACTTGCTGCCTGTGAACCAGTGGGAAGTCACTGTTTATATGAAGTGCAGGGAAGGAGAATCCTGTGGTTGGATAAGAATCACTTGCAAGCATCAGGAAACTACTCCCTTTGGGTCTTTAATGAGCTATCCTGAAATGTAAAGGTGTTGTAATCCTTCATGACACACACTAAAAACAATGTACTGCACTAATTTTGAAATATTTCAAATTCTCAAAGCTTGGGTTAGAGGAAAACACTAATCTCAGTGGACTTATATTAGTCATCCACTGCAAGACGCTTGAATGTTTTAGAACAAAGTGTACAGACAATGTCCAAGGAAGACAAAATAGGAAAAGTTACAAATCAGAACTAAAATTCAAGATGGGCAATAAAACTTGGTAGGGCAAACCCCACCTAACCTGTCATCCCTTTCCATAAAATATTAATTCTTGCCAAAAAGCATTACATCTCTCAAACAAATTTCATACGATAAGGCTCTCCACTGAGAGTAACAGAGAAACTGTATTTTAAAATCCAACTATTCTTCACTTCTATGGAACGAGAATTTGTTTTGTTAATCTTTGTTTTGCACATTGTGTCCTTACTTCCCACTGTTTGAATCCTTCTGCCAGCAAGGGAAGTTTGGCTTTATTTAAAGCTCAAAAGCAACAGCCTTGTGTGGAAGAGATGGACTAGTACACATCAACTCTTTCTCACAGCATCTTTGCTCCTAACTTAGAGGACACAGCAATCCAATACATTAATAGTGTAATATTGTACTTATAAACAGCATTGCCTCTCAAGATTTCTACTTCGCCATAAAAAAATACATTACTACATCACTATTTATCTGTCAGGTTTCACATGTTCACAAATATGAGCTATTAATCTGATTTTTTTAAAAAGTTATTTAATGAATTACTGGTAGCTTCAAACTGAACTTTGTACCAGCACTGTAAAATGGAGAAGCACATTCTGTAATGTGTGTGATTTCCCGGAGGTTCACAAATTACTGGAGGTTTAAGAACTCATTCAAATTGCATAAAGACCACATGGGCTGAGACAACATCACCTACTGCTCCAGGGGAACAGCAGTATTCCAGTCCTCCCCTCTCCTGAAGACCCTCACACACTATGTATGTTTTCCAGATTTGACAGATATGTGTAGATGTACTGTGATGGAATGGTTTGAAATCAGACTTTAATTCTCTCTGTGGTCTTGAGAATTATTGGTTTGTCATCTGTAATCTGTAATCATCTAGGAAGGAAAGAAGTTACACTACAGAAAGCAAGGAAGTTTTACTCTTAGCAAAGCCAAGTTCTGTACCCGTCACTTTGATTAACTCAATTTTAGTAAGCAATGAAATGCTATGCCAGGCTGGCATCTCATGCAGGTTATGCAGAGAGATCTATTAGTGATCCTCTGCACACTTGATTGTATTCTGGATATACATTTTCTTCTCTTCACCTCCTTTCCTCGTTCTCACACCTCCCCCAGATGGTCTAATGTCAAAAACAACAGCCATTGCTTTTTGTAGGGAAAACGCTTTGGTTTTGCCAAGCCTGTGCTTTTCAAATTGGAAATCTGGATGGCGAGCAGTATTAAATGCTGTTATTCAGCATAGGAACAGATTTGAAACAGATTCAACAGTATTGAAACAGATTTGCAGTGTCAGCTCACACACAACATGTATGTGGTGGAAAAAGAAATGAGAAATGTGTAAGGCACGCTGTGATACAAAAGCAATCTCTATCTTGACAACTGGCAATGATTATTCTCTTTTCCTTTCTGCCTCAGTGAACATTAAATATAACAGCTGAGTATTAATGGGAAAAGGAAGAGAAAGGTCACATCCAGCCACAGCACAAGCAGGTGCTGCTGAAACCCCAGTGTGCCTTTCCCAAGCCTGTCAGAGCCATGGCCCGAGCTTCTTACCCTGCAGTTGAGCAGAGTGTAGAGCACGTGGTCAGGGGTGGTCTGAGCTCTCCACTGCAACACTTCCGACAGGAACAGGAACTGCGATAAAGCAGAGTGACAGTCACGACACTGAACAACTTCTTGGCTTTAAAATCCAGGTCACAGTACCCAGCAGCACTAAACGGGAACTAATTCTCTTGTCATCACACATTTATAGCAAGGTGCTTTTGCATCGTAGCAGTGGCCTCTCTGGAAGTGAAGCCACTGCTGGGATTATGATATATTACTGCATATACTTCCAAAGGAATAAAACATTCTTACTGATCCCTCTGAATTTAAACGCTATTTAATTCTTTAGTTTCCTCTCTTTTTCTTACTATAAATATATAAGTACTTACACAGCTTAGAATTTACTAATTTAACTACTCACATAAGCCCCTAAAAGAGCTGAATTTCAACTTAATTTTCCAGGATTAAAATAACGACAAATAAGGTCAAGACCTTATATGTAAACAAAATTCACTGGATTCCACTTGAGCTGGTAAAAATTATGTAATAGAGGGTGATTTCTGGTAGAAGCCCCATGAACGCTTTCCACCACATTTTTTCTGCTGTCCCATGTAAACTTATTTCAAAAAATCCATAAAAATGAAATGCAGTGACTTCTCCTTATGTCTATTTAATATTTATCTGTAAAGGAGGTTCTGAAATATTAAATACATGCATTAATTAAAAAGAAGCCATCAACAAATTCTGTAATAATAATAATAATAATAATAACAATAATCATCATCATCCATCAAACCTCTGTACAGCTAGGTGTCCTCATGTCAACTACAAGCTGTAACAGAAAAGTTTANAGTGTCCTCATGTCAACTATATGATGCTAACTGTATATATATGTATGAAGTTAACTTCGTGATGTCAAATACAAGCTGTAACAGAAAAGTTTAGCTTACCTTTCTGGCCTGGTCATTATCTTCTATTTGCCCCAGATCTCTCCCACTGGCCTGTGCAATTCTTTTTCCAGAGACCAAGTTCCCCACCATCACAGAGGCAGGGCCAATTTCTAGAATAAAGCAGAAATATGCGAAGAGCAATAAAAAACCTTTGCTTGTGGATGAAAATTCACGTGATTTCTCTTGCATTCCATGATGTTTTCCTCACTGCCGTCCACAAAACCAAACCTTGAGCATATCTTTGTTGATACAAACTTTGGTTGTGGACCAGAAGCGGTTGGAGGATACATAGGACTGGATTCATCCTCTCAAAACAGATCTAATTCAGCACGGGTTCTCCACAGCCAGAGACATATCTTGTCTGCCTTGATATGATGAATCTGGAAAATTTAGCTCCTACTGTAGGCATATCCATTCAAGTGCCTCAATCCAGAGGGACAACATACCTATTTCCCTCTTCTGTTGCCTGGGCTAAATTGCATCTGTATTAGGAATTCTGTAATGCTACAGACATGAAGTGACAGGGATTAGGAAGGCAGATGGTGCACATGATAAAATATATGCAAGCCCTCTAGAACAAGATCGAGAGTGAAGTTAAGTAACTTCAGAAGAAAAGAAGATGTCATGGCTGACACTTCTCCATGAGGTGGATTTCACTGATGTTTTGTTGCTGCCATCAGGGGACAATACCTGTCTCACAGATACCATTTATGCTCATGTTGGCATTTGTTTTCTGCTTCTCCAGCATGGATTACTGGTCGACTGCAATTGATACCAGGCTCTGCTTCTAGCCTGTGATGTCCAAGTGATTGTTTGTGGTGCAAGTAACCAGATCATGTACAATCAAAAGCACCTACAGACAACTCTGCTTTAAAATTATAAAAGCAATACCCTCTGGGTATGTCACAACAACACAAAATGGGAGAATATGAAACTATCAGTTTTGTTCCTGTGCTCCTGGCACTACTTCTACTACAGTAATATTTAATGTATAAATATCTGTAACGATCTCCATTGATTCTAATTCAGCGCAGCAACAAGGAAATACCAAAGTGAGCACTGCAGTAAAAGGCCTCATTGCTTTCATTAAGTTAGTGCAAGTCACTGTTAACCTCTGACATTCTCAGTACCCACAAACCGAGATTATGGTTTTGATTCTGAAACATTTGTCCAAAGGTTTTAAAAAACGATGATGGTTTAGGCAAACTTGCACTGAATTCATGATGGATAGTCTCCATATTCAAGATCCAGAGAAGAAACCCATTTCTAATTCCAAGATGTTTTCCAAAGTAGAAAATAACCAACACTTGGTCTAATGTAGCTGAATTCAAGTCTTAAGCCTGAAGCTACACATTGAGAACTCCTTGAAATTAATCTGAGTACTAAAATCTGCAATTGGATTCAAAGGCAAAAATTTGTTAAAATTTGCTTGTACATTGGGCATGAATAATCAGTGACTGGACTACAGCAGGCTACAAGGGCTTTCTTGATCTCTTGAGACTGTGCCTTGCTGTACCATTTCATCCAACACTCTCCATGAAGAGGCAGAACTTCTGAAGAACCATCTTAAAATTAGTGAGGGTTTTCCCTCTAATACATCTGCTGTAAGAGTAATAGAATGTCTCCACTTAGGAGGGGGATTAAACCACTCATTCTTTGGTTTAATTTATTCATGACCACTTTCTAAGTATTTGCTCTTCCAACACTGTTATTTAGTGTCAACAGTCCTCTTCCTCTCTGTTTCTAGTTCAGAAACTCAGCTTTCAAAATAAGCCAAGATTTTATCTTTCTCTGGTTTGGTCTCAGTCCATCCTCTTTAAACGTAACTGAAGAGGAATTTACAAAGAACTCCAGGTGTGGTCTCAGCAGTGCCTTGTAGATTGATAAAAATGTCATCTTTATTGAATTAGCATTTTCCCTTGCAGCCTCTGTGAAGGTGCTTCCAGCTTCTGGCAACACCAATGATGTCCTTGACACACACAGAATATTTAAGAGGAAAGCTGATCAAGCTGATTCTCACCTGCATGAGCAATTACTTGATTTTGCTCCCTTACAGTACCATAAGCACACAGCACGAAGTCACAGTTCCTTTGCCTCACGCCTCTTACCTGGTTGCTTTTGCCTTGGTTTAGGCAGGTTTGTTACGCAGGTGTGGGGACACATCAGCACGTTACAAGGATGCAGAGATCCTTCCAGGAAGAGCTGCTTGGTTTCTGACAGGTGTATCCCTCCCAGAGGCGTCTTGGGAAGCGTGTTTGCTGGGACAAGTGCTAGGCAGTAGACTCCCACTTGATGAATGCTGTCAATTGCCTAAAAAAACCACACAGGAAGTGGATTTTAATGAAAGGCTAATTTTTCATCATTCTAATAAGCACATGGTGTTCTGAATTACTGCATAAAATAGCCCTAATAATTAACTGGCAGTGGAAAGACTCTTCAGCTATGTCAGTGATAAGGAAGTTCTTTTCACTGGGAACAGGTGGACGGAAATGTTGTTACACTCATTCCAGCAGCTAAAGAAGCAACCAAAAACCTGGTGATAAATACACACAAATCTATTAGGAAATGCTACCTTGTTATCCCTCTTAAGCACACATTAGTAGCAGATATCCTGGAGATTTTTTAAAAAGATGGGTTGTCAGACCACATGAAATTGCTCTTAAGCTGTGCACTTCTCAGAGCTAAAGTTCAAAGGATTCCTATCAACTTAATATCTAGTCCATCCTTCTGAGCAAGGCAAAATTTCAAATAACCCCTACAGCTAATAATTTATGTACCTTGTGATTTTTTTTTTTTTAATAAGGTAATAACTGCTTCATTCCCTGACCACACCGTAAAAGATTTTCAGGCAGGAATGGAAAATATGTAAGGGAAAACTATGAAACTATCCACTTGAAAAAAATATGTGGGACAAAAATCTGAAAAAGAAGCATCTTTGAATCTTATAGGAACCATGCCTGACACAGTAAATAAACTGCACCACTTTCAAGAAAACTGTAGTGTACAGTATCTGTGTAATTTATTGAGTTAAACATGAATATCCATGCACACAGATTTTCTTTCCACACAGATTTAAGGGATTTATTTTCCTTACAATAGTTACAAAAATTCCAGCAAGTGTGTTAGAAAACCAACTTCGGACATTTACGCAAACTGAGAAACAAATTAAAAACAGCACCTCTAATGAGTAGTTAAATGTTCAAAAATATAATTTGCTTATCTTGCTTTTTAATTTTAAACTGTGAGAAAAGTGAATTGATATGTGTGCTGCCTTGAAGATACAATCTATACTCAGAGAATCAAATAATCACTTACAGTTATGTATGTACTAAAGTGTAGACCAATAAATTACTGATTACTTCCACAGACTAAGCAATGCTTTGCTTTTGGCTTCTGTTTGCTCCATTTCTTATTGATTTGACCGCAAAATCTCATAAGAAAGAATAATAAAATGGTGACTCATTTAAAAACATTGGCATTTTAGCAATAGTAGCTCTCACAGCAGAACTGGAAGACCTTGCTGCTGGTCTACAGACACACCCAAAAGATCAGCAATGGTGAAATATTTATGGCAGCCAACATACAATGTGTCATGCTTCTGGCAGAAACCATCATAACCTACTAATCATAATGTTATTTGTAGGTTCTGAAAAGCAGTGATAAATCATGGGATCCTCACCTGACATCAGCTTGAAGGAAAACCATCACAGGGCAAGTAACCACTTTTACTCAAATGTAAAACTCTGTAGCTCTTACAGCTGGTGAATGGAAAGCTGTGGTGGGATGAGGGGTGTATGCAATGGTTCCCCAGCAACTTCTGAACTGTCTCTGAGAGCTACATCTGCTACACAATGCCACATAAAGTATCATGTGTCATTGAAATCTGTCACCTTTCACACCTTTGAGTTTGGCACATTTCTGATGCAGGGAATGACTTTGTCACAAGGATGACAACTGGTGAACTGAGCCTTAAAATTTTAAGGGAGAAGAGTACCAGTCAATTTTAATACTGCTGGCATTTATGCCTCTTGATGAGATGGCTTGGTTTTTGAAATGACTCTGTCCAGCCAGAACCAAACAGCATCTGAAATCTCTATCCCTCTCTTTCATTGTGAAAACAGACAAGATACACCCAAATTTGTGGACAGTCCAGACTGCTGTGTTGTTTGAGCTGAGAAAACATCTCATTCTGACACAATTCTCTGGGTGAACACTCTCCAGTGCTGCAGTAGACCTCCTAGCTTTACCTAGTCCTGTCAAGTCCTCGCACTGGTAAAACTAACATCCAGTCTGCCAGCGCAGGAACCACAACCCTGCCCGAAGGGTCAGATCAGTCTGCAGCAGCCTAGAGAGCAGTATCTAGGATCTGATTGAACTGCTGTGTGGTCTGGGATCTTCACCCTTCCACTCTCAAGAAACTCCATCCCCAGCCTGACCACTCCCTCCCAGCCATCCCTCTGGCTAAAGCCCACAGATGCAGTCCAGCATAGTCCCATTGGTATAGCAGCTCTACCATCCAAGGGGCAGGATGGGTCAGGAGAGTCAGAATATGTGCAAACCACTGGGAAAAAAAGTTCTGCAAATTGAGACAGCTCAACTGCAGGGAAGAGACAGCAAGGTGCAGCAGAAGCAGGCAGTGCAGGGCAGGGCTGGCACAGGGCAGCACACACAGGGTGTCAGACAACTCAAAAATAGTGTTAGAATCAAGTAGCAATTTGGTAGAGTTTGTTATCATGGACTTCACTGAGAGTCATGACACCAGCTGTAATGTTGTTGTTGTGCCTCACTAGGAGATGATTCAGATACAGCTGGTTACCACTTCCTGACATCTGTCATTAAAACTCTGATTGGGAAGAGGCACAAAACATCTCACATGTTCCTGGCTTCTGTCCTTCATCTTTGCTTTCAGCTGTGGTGGAAACAGAAACTTCTTGTTCACATAGTGGTGCATGCCAGAGTTGCAGGCTTCACACGTGGGTGATGAAAGCAGCCACACGTGTGTATTTGATACATGGCCTACTATTCTCAGACACTGCTGGGACTCGATCAGACTCGGAATAACAGGGCTGACTCTTGGCAGGAGTATCGGGACACAGGATTCCTGCAGTTTTCAGTACAGAATTCTACTGGCTATGATTGTGTAAGACATTAGTTCTGTAAAAGTCACAAAAAATCTTAGCTGACAAAACAGGACAAGTGTTAAGCCCAGAGTTTCAATCCTTTTAGGAACCTGCTACTTGACAAAAATAATCAAAGCATGGGCAATCCAAAGCCTTTTCTTCTACAATAGTTGCCCTAGGTGCTACTAGGTCCTTCAGAGGCTTTCTGTGTGATGGACAAACTAGAGGTTCTATCTTTTCTTGGTATTAATTTAGATCTACTGTGAATATGAGATGCCTCTAACTGTATGAAATGTAGCTGTCTGTTGAATCAAGACAGCGGATAAGCCTGTCTTGAGATGGACAAAAGCTTATTTGTTCACTTTCTTGAAGGATACAGTAGATAGATTCCCTTTCTTATGCAATACAATGCAATGATGAATAAAAACATCTCTGAATTGTGTGGGATCTTTTTCTCTGGCTCTTGGATAAAGCAAAAAGTATGTTTGCAATATATTTAGTGAGAAGAGTCCTCGCACAAGGACAGAAAGGAAGGTATGAAAGGGAAGTAGAAGTAACAGGAGACCAACTGTAGACAGAGTTGAAACCACTTCATGAGGTAGCAACAAACGGACTCAGTCTGACTACATCCCCATTAAATCTACTGCTTTTGAGTGTGAATTGGCTTAACCACAGAGATGGAGGAGATGGAAGATGACCCTATTTGAAGTATCTAATTTTTTTGTGTGTGGACATTAGAGTTGAAAAAAAAACTGAGCATGGTATTGATACTGCTGTAACTTGAGCATCCTAATGCTTTGAGAAGAATTCTTTAGTATCCAGTAGCGTTAATCTTCTGGTCAAACTGTCAGACACCACCACCAAAGTGGGATCATCACAGTGCCCTGCATGATTCACGAGACTGCTGGAATGAGATTCTTTGCAATAGGTGTCCCTCTGAGAAGATAACCTCACTGTAGATACCTAGATCTGAGCTAATCAATCACTTCCCTTCATTTCAGTGGAGGGAAATTGGGATTTTTAGGCCGAGTTTCATTCAGTTTATTTTAGCTATCAACATGGTACACTAGAAACACATAATTCTCTCCCACCTATTAAAAAAAAATCTGGATGAGGCCAACTCTATATCCATGCTTGCAACTCTTTAGTAAGAGATTCTGGTAGCTTTCGACAGTAAGAATTTATAATGCATCCATTCATTCATTATCCTTTCAAAGTAATGAATGACTATATCCTTATAAACCACATGCTACTCTCTCATTGCTATTATTTACTTCAATTCATTCCTGTTTTCTTATAGCACTTTGATTAGGAAAAGGATCACTCGCTGGGTGTGTGCAGCCCAGATAGGAAGTGTCGCTCAGAAGAATCTCATTTTGTGCTCATTAAGAGCAAGTGCAACTGAAGGTGGATTCACAGTTACTCAAAGACAAATGTCAGTTACCTTAGAGGGCTGAAAGATCAATAAAAAGAATATAAAGCAAGAAAAAAAATAGCTTCCAAACATAAATATAGAGCATTACCTGGAGAACTCTACTCATCCACTGAAAACTGTCTTCTTCTGTGGAATCTGGCCTTTGCTCAGCAACAATAACTATCCTTTCATCGTGCAGCACGCTCACAGAAAATACTGCTATTCTATAGGAGGAGAAAAGAGTATTTAGTGCCAGGACAGAGGGAAAAACCTGTCTTCTACATTAACCTTCTACAACTCTGATTTCTTTCTTTATTAGTTATACTCCTGATGTGTCAATTACTAATATATTTATGGGGAAAAAGCTACAAGAACAGTTTTGGATACATTCTGGAGTAGAAACAGCAGGCTTTTTTCTACAGTCATGTATATACAAGCATAATGTCAGAGCAGGATTGAGAAGTGAACATTCTTGGAATAAGAAAAGCACTGCATTTGGGTCACACCAAGGTTGTTGCTAAGATGTTATATAACAGCCAGCATAAGCACCTTTCTGGGCCCCATCTTAGAAGAAAGTAATTGCAACATCATTTTGTGAGAGCTCTGACGTGTGATGGACTGTGAGCACATGCTATTGCACGAGGCTCTTCAGAAGTCCTAGATGTCTCCTGCTCAGTTTCAGCACATGAGGAAGGTCACACAAAGAACCACTTTCACATTCAAAAACTTCAGTGTAAGGCATATTGGAAATGTTCAGCTCACACAGAAAGGATCCTGTTGAGCCAACACTCTCAGAATTAACCAGGTGTTCAGCTGGAAATTTCAGTAATCACATTTTCAAGGCCTTGGTATCCAAATTCTGCCTCAGCATTGCCTTGGCCTTCCCTCAGCTGTCTCCTGGTTCAGGCAATATGAACAGAAGTGGAGGGAAAACACAGTGCAGATCAGGCACTGCTTTCTGAAAGCATCTGGATCATTTACACTTCATCTAAGCAAAATAAAGATTTCCACATAATATAAGAAAAGAAAGGATCAAACCTCCCCCTGTAGACAAATTTCATGGGTTCCACGGCCAGTGCTGTTGCTACAATGTCATCAGCATTATGTCTTCTTCCACTGACAACCATCAAACCATCCATTTTGCCAATAACAAAGACCAGTCCACCTGGTCCTATAAAGCCTAGAAGTCCAGTCCTTATAAAAGGATATTCAGTGATAGGGCCACCAGAACTGGTCATAGGAAACACCTGCAAAACAGAAACATGGGTCTTCAGTTCTATACATAGACATCGGGCTGCAAAGTATTTCAGGCATTTTCTCTCAGATGGCTACTCTGAAGCAAAAGAAATAGGTCACTGGTGATGCTCTTTATCCTTCACTGGCCATAAAGGGAGTGTCAGGAAACTCCTACACTCGTGTGTACCTGAGTTCCTGCAAATTCAATTCCACTCTGTTTACCATACACATTTTCCATAACTGTGACTCTGTAAATCATTTATGACCTTAAAGAAATACACAAATCAACATCAACAGTACTAAATAAAAACCCGTGCTGAGCAGACTGCCAGCCTGAGGTGCTGAGTATAGGTTAACTGAGAGCTTAACTCATAAACATTTCAGTAGAGGTTTTTTTCAGTACCTCATGCCCATTTCCAGCACACTAAGAAACAGGCAGGCTAGAAGTGAAGCTATTTTAAGGTACAGCACATTAATGACTCCTTCAGCTGACCACATTTTTATTTAAGGTCAATTAAGTTCTCAGAATGCTAGTGATAATGTCTTCTGTAGCACACCTGAAAGTGAAAATACGGCCCTATAGAGCACCTCTCTAAATGTCTGAACACCAGACATACAGGACTTCCACAAACAGATTCTTATGGCTTTTTCTATCCTAATTAGATCAGTGTTATCCTTTTGGCATGTGAGCTACTCTGAACTGCATTTTGACACAATCACACTTTCCTGCAGTCATTTCTTTTAACTTAAATAGTCCAAAGGCAAAATCACAATGGCAAGTAGAAGACCATGCCTATATAGGGTTCATCTAAAAAGAAAGGGCAAATTCTGTTGCCAGATGCCCATGGGTGACTCTTATTGAACAGATTTAATGCTTATACATCCTTGGCCATAATTAATTTCAGGAACACAAAACTCTTTGACACTCTAATACCTGCAACATGAATTACACAGTAAAACAGAATAGAGATCCACTTGGACAGGACACTTAAGAACATGCTTAACTTTAAAATAGAGTGGTCCTGCTCACTTAGTGGCAGTTTATTTGCTTAGCATTAGGAATAAGACGAAATCAGTCTAAATATGCTGTTAAACTGCTGACAGTTATGAATTATGAATGATATCACAATTACAGCAAGTACTACAAAATGAACATAAGTACCTTTCTACCCTGAAGTATGTAAAATCCACAATTATCACTCACACTGGGTATTGCCAGTTGTACTTGCAGCACAAAAATCAGCTATCAACAAATATCAGATCACAATAGCATAGTAGGATTTCTGACTTCAACAGTAGGATGTAGAATCACATACACTTGTCGCCATTAATTACATAATGTGCAGTGTTTACAACATTCAGCTCTGCATTTTGCAGGAGATATTAGTCACATTAGTCTATTAAAAGTGGTAATAACAGAGAATTTGTTAAGGGAAACCTAAATGTATTTGTGTTAATTTTTGCCGTAAATATTAAACGACAAAAGGATAGTAGCTCAAAAATCAATTTTTTTCACTTTTTCTCTAATTTGTTCAGCCTTTCACACTGTCCTCAGCAGAAGTTAATAATAACAAGTGAGCAGGTACTACAGAGCTATCAATACAGCTGTGTGCACTGGAGTCAGAAAAGATTCCACAAAGCCAAAAGGCTTTCACCTAAGGCAATCCAAAGAAAAGCAGGTGGGGACTAATCAGGAAAAGGTTTCTCTGTGCTTCAGATACCCCTCTTGAAGACTACATCTGTCAGGATTCTGTATAAATATACACCTTAATGCTGGAAGTGCTGTGGAAATGTTGAAAACTGCTTTCTAGAGATACCCAGCAGCTTTCTTAGTGCTTGCAATAATTAAATTCTCCACATAGACTTGTACAATATTACCTTTTGAACTTGGTCTTTCTTACTCCTTTCCTTCTGATTTTTTCAGCTCCTGGCATCTTATTTGAAAATTGAACTAAAAGCCCTTCAGAGCCAAAATTAAACTCACATAAAGATCTACTATTGCACTTAATGAAATGGGCTTCAGTGCAGATTATCTGGCTAAAATATAGGTCCCAAGCCACAAGCATTGATTAATATTGCTATTCTTGTATTGTTAATATCAATATTTTATGTCAAATATTACCTTGAAACAGAAAAAGTTCAAAAGGAAGGATTTTATATAGCACTTTTTGTCAACTTACCTCAAAAGTATTTTTGGTCATGCCCGAGAGTCCATAATATGATGTACCCGTGGCAATAGCACACACGCAAAGTTCTCCTATTTCATCTGTTTTACAGAGCTGAGGAATTCCATCTGGCTTCACTGAACACATTATAGCTAGAGGGAGAAGAAAGGAATTTTAAAAATATTATAAAATGAACCACAGAATAACACAAATGCTGTGGGAAAGACATCATGGTGGAGATGATATAAACAAATGAATTACACGTAGACTAATGTCTAACAATCAGTTTCTTGAACATTACAGTGTTCAACATTATCAAGTGGATTTATATTATAAATAATATTTATATAAAGAATGCAAGGATCTTTATGTAAACTCAGTCTTTACATTGATAACAAAACCTCTTTGCCGTGCTCTCTGAAACTGCATTTCATCTGTAATACTGCTGTGAAACACGATTGTGTTCCCAGCTTTGCATACTAAAAACCAGATTTGCCTCAGTCAGTGCAAAATGAAATACCCTAATGGAGCCCTTGATAATTACTATACAGCCAGGGAGGCAGGCAACCAGGAAATCCACCTCTCAGAAAGTAGCAAGTAACACCATATGAAAGATCAAGATATTCCAGCAGACTAATATGGTTGTTTTTACTGAGAATCTATCAGAGCTCAGACTCCCTCTGTCTGGTCTTACAGGCCTGCAGAGACAACAGGAACTAAACAGGAGGGATTAGAAAGCACTGGTCTGAGAAAGAAGCACTATTTTATGTCAATCATTTGAACAAGAATCAGGATTGCTGCTTTAGCTGTAATCTCTGAAGTTGGAGTACAGCACTGGTAGATTTTGTAGTTGCAAAGAGGATATGATGATCAAGGGAAAGCAGAAAGGAATCAACACATCTTTTAAGTACAAGTGTACAAAATCTTGAATGACCTTTCACTCAGAGGATAAACAGGAGCACGCACTTTCATTAAAATTATCAGAACATAATATGAAGTGCAAGATAGCACATCTATTATAATATCTTGTATGATAAGTATTAAACAACAACCAATCGTATCTTCCTTTATTTTAAGTTGTTTAACTGAAATTTTGTAAGATGCATCATTATGTTTTATTGCTTTAGTCCATAACAAACATTCTCTTGTGAAAAAATACAGTATTAGCCTTTTCTAGCATCTATAGCATCTCATTTAAAATGTAGCTGTCTTATGAAAAGGGTTATCTTCCTCTTTAGAAGCACTGGTTTCAGTTTGAATTTATCAACATGAGCTTCTGTCATACCTTCTCTCTCTAATAACTAGGTGATAGCACAAGACCTTTGGAAAAACATTCTGCAAGCTTTCAGATAGCAATTTTGTTGATCCTTAGCACAGGCTATGAAAACTTTCGAAGCAGGGACCTCTTCTGAGAATGGGAGCCGAGTAACAACAAACACCGATGCAGTTAGATAGCGTTCTCGTTTATTGTTCAAATCAAGCAGGATTATGTAGCATTTCCAACTAGTCACAAGTTGTCCACACACTGTAACTAACTCTATGACTGGATACTTAGGTAAAATCCAGCTCGTCTACTGTCTACTAATTGGATAACATACGGCAAACAAGTGTCCTCCCTCCTCCCAGCTTGCGGTTATCGCATCCCGTTAAACCTCCCTTTTTTCTCATGGACACCTCCAGGACACTCTCAGCACTAAGTCATGCTAATCTCACAGCACTCAGAGCAAGCAGGTCCTGCTAAGTCTGGCTTGTTCACTGCGTTCAGATACAGACCATGTCCATTCTGCTCTAAGAATTCTTCCACAACTTTCCCTACCGAAACCTTTTGTCTTGGTCGGACTTACAAATATTTACAGCCACAGTACTTTAACTTCCTTATTTTCTCTACCAACTCCTCACAGCTAAGGAACAGATGTTGTGATGTGGTGGCAAGTTGTTTAATACATGCTGCTAATGTAAGCACAGACAGACACTGAGGTAAATGCAGACAAGAAATCTTGAGATTTCCAAACCATGAAGTTTTGTAAAGTAATGCTTTTGGATTAAAATGTTTTCCAGGAGCTTGTAGTCCCAAAGATTGTAGTCCGGCAACAAAGTACGCTCACCTGCGACTTTATACTGCCAATTACTTAAATTGATGAATCACAATAAGTCTCAAAGGAAGTTTCTCACCTCCTGGCATCACTAAGCCAACATCCTGGACAGTCAGGACGGACAGCTTTTCTTCAGAGTCCACTCGAATCACTCCGTAAGTGAGACCATGCATGGACAGAACCCCTCTTCCCGGCGGCTGGTTGCTGTCATCTGTTGGCCTACAGACATGGGTTAGAGCATCAGTGCACCATCAGGCAGCTGTAACCATTTACTTGTGCTTAATGGACTGCTATTGCAAATACTCCTCTGTTTCAATAGTTTAAAATTTCACCTTCTTTCTCCCCCCATTAGGCCAAATCAAATCCTGTTTTTCAGTCACTTCTGAGTAATTACATCGGTTATCTCTCTCATTCAGTACCCACCTACATATATGGGGCTGCTGAGATGCAAGTATCACCTAACATTTACCCCAAACAGCCTGTATTTAATTTTCAGATAAATTTATAAAGATTCCTTTACCACTCAAGTAAAGACCTTTTACCTCATTTTTAAAATACTGAAAGATGGTGCCAATAATGTGGAAGGAAACTGCACTACAAATATTTGGAACTGATCAGTAAATAACTTGATAAGTTCTGTATGTTACATATTTTGAGGCAACCTGGCATAGATTTGACAGTATCTGCAGAAGACACAAGGACTTTAGCAACTTCATTTTAGTGCATGTAATTGAATTCTTCCTATTCTAACTTGCCACATGAAAATTAAAACAAATTATGCCTCCATCAGTCACGGTGAAAATGTTGTGGATGCAGCCTCTTGGTAACGCCTCAGTTTGCTCGGATTCATTGCCTACAAGCTGTAAAATTCCACAGCATCGGCACAAGATGCCTGTCAGCTTGTTTCAGTATAAAACCACCTGCTGCACCAGTGGATACAATTATACCTATGGAGAATGTAGCTTGAGTAAATGAGTGTTGACTTATGCAAGTTACCAAATCAGGGGAATATGTCAGAGCTTTTCATGTCTGGAAGGACTCTCACACTGTCCTGCATTTTAAAATGCAAAACTGGAAGGTGACATGGTGCTGATTTGAGTTCAGATAATGCATCCATGAAGAGCAGACTCCAGCTCTTTTCAAGATGGATAAAACAGCCAATATTTAGTTCACAATTCTGCATTTTTCCCAAATATCCCATCACAACACAACTATTTTTTAACAGATAATGTCCTTTGATATGACATTTCTCCTCTACTGTGCTTGAAATACTAGATGGGCCTCAGCCAGTCCTGCTCATGTAAGCCTCGCCCTGATGGGCTCTATAAATTTCAATTAATAGGTTTTAAGAGCCATATTTCTCAAGTGACACTGTCAACAAAGAAGGATGTGAGCACACTTGAAAATGCATTAGAGCATAACAAATGGCGCCAGTAAACAAGCACCTGTGATAAATAACACTCCCATCATGTAAAAGGAACTTTCAGTGACATTATTGATCAACTTTCTCTCATCCCTGCTCCCCAAAACACACATTTTGTGCTCATGAGAAGAATGGTCTGCAGGCACACACAGCTTCTCACAGACCTCCAGAAGTAGAGGCCATCTGGACTTTCATCCCATCCATTTTCTTACACTACTTATCACACAAAGCATTTTGAGAGTACACTCTACTTACACACGCTTCTACTTACAGATTTACAATTTACATATATTTAGATACAATCTATTTGACCACTGCTTTTTGCCAGCCATTTTAAATGGGAAAAAAACCTGTCCTTAAACTTTTGCATTCCCTTAAGCAAGTGGGTTCAGACTAATATGCAATAAACCAACAGAGAATAACATGAATTATTTGCATGACACATCCCTTTGAATATTAGGCTTTGTGAGCTCTAAGTCTGAAGTACCTCCAGTCTATTGCTGTCTTTTTCTAAACTATAAGGGTATTTCAACTGAGAACTGGTTTTGTAACTCTTCCTCGTAGGAAGTTCAGTAAAAATACACCATAGATTTTGAAAGAGTAAGAGCATTAACAGGGAGCTCTCTGGATCTCTGCTCTGCAGGGAGTCATTTTAATGCATACTTCAGCAGTAACTCTTTGGAACTTGGATGATAATGACTTTACTGTCAGTGGAGATGGCTTGAACAAAATGAAAAATACTACATCTCCCAAGTTCATCTAGTATTATCCTACCATTAAACAGACTTCAAAAAAAGGAGATAAGTGTTCAATAACATTTACTGCAGCAAGAACTGCACTGTAATTACACAGCAACGCACTGAAGATAAAAACGCCTATTTTTTATTTTGAATTATCCACAATGTTATGTGCTAATAATTTTTTTTTGTAAGCTCTCAATGCTAGTTAATTTGGAAATGAATTTTTAGTGCTTCAGAGAGGTACAGGCACAGAGCTTACGTCTAGAAAGGGCACAGCAGCCATACCATTATGAAGTTCTCCCACTTTATAACCTGTGATTTGGGCCAAATTTTCCAGGGTCAACCCAGGAAATTAAAAACCTGCTCAGTGCTCAGCACAAGCAACGTCTGCTGCCCATTCACCTCTTCTCTGAATTTACAAGCAGGAGCTCTTCCCAAGGGAGCAAAGGCCTGCACAGGCAGTGGCAGGAAAACCCATCTAAGGGAAAGACACTTGGAACTTCTTGTATAAAGCTGAGAACAGGCTGCTGGAGCTGAATGAAGGGCTCTCTGAAAACCTGTAGTTCACAGAAAGACAGCTAACCTGGACAGGGTAAGTTCCTGATGGATTGCTTTCAGATGCTTTAAACTAATAATGAGGTGGCTGAAAGTCAACCACACTCTTGGCCTCATGTCCTTCTTCCTGTAATTTTCTGTTGGAAAGCTAATTGAAAATCTAGTTAAATTTCACTTGGACGGTGTATTTAAGAATTTGTGGCAGGAAGTATTTTACTTAATGCTATTTTAGTGGTTTACACGTTTATACTGCATGTTCTAACATGTGAAACAATTGCAACTGGCTGTAGAAATATGAACTTAAAAACAAAGTGCTTACTGTTCAAGGCACAATTTTTGGAAAACTCTGCCAAAACAGACATTGCTTACAGCATTCACTGTGTGCTACAGCACCCTTGACAGGATACTGCTGCCAGAGTAAAGTCTTACAAGAGGCTGAGGGTGCTGGAGGGGCTCAGCCTGAAGAAGAGAAGGCTCAGAGGGGACCTTTCCTACAACTCCCTGAAAGGAGGCCATAGCCAGGTGGGTCTCTTCTCCTGAGTAACAAGTGACAGGACAAGAGGAAATGGCCTCAAGTTGTGCCAGGGGAGGTTTAGATTGGATATTAGGAAAAATTTCTCCACCCAAAGGGTCATGAAGCGTTGGAACAGGCTGCCCAGGGAAGAGGCTGAGATGCCATCCTTGGGTACTTGAAAGACATGTGCAAGTGGCACTCAGGGACAGTTTAGTGAAGCCTTGGCAGTGCTGGGTTAATGGTTGGATTCAATGATCTTAAAGGTCTTTTCCAACCTGAACAACCCTGTGATTGTATATACATATGGCTTAACAGTTTTAGTAGCATTTAGCAGTTTTAGTGGAATTTATCTATTTTATTTTTAGTCACAAATCTCTCAGACCCAAAAGCATTTCTAGATGATTACTGAGAGTCTGTCAATGGTTAAAAAGTGCCTGTCAGCCAAAAAACAACCTGCAGAATGTCATAATTCTCTTTAAACAGAGTACTTAAGAATATGATTTTCCTTGATGGCAATTCCACTTAATTATCACATTTTAATTAATTTTATGCTTACAGTGGCATTTTTACATTTTTATTTACAGAATTTGCTTTTGCATTTCAATTTATTTAATTTAAAATTAGACTAAATTACAGCAGTGGGAAACATAAAGCATTCTGAAGTTAAATCATTACTCTAAAAATTCTTCTTGTATGTCTTCCTTGGACATAAACAAATTGCAAACTATACATATCATATAAAAGTTAAATATGCAGATTCATACTTGAATAAATTTTTTTTTTTTTTTTCAAATTACCACATATACACATTCAGTGGTGTAACACGTACCTTCGAATAGCCACAGTGAGAGCTTCTGGTGAACTAGCACAGGGACAAATGACCTCCTGCCTTAGACCTTTACTTTGGAAGACATTGAGAAATGCATCACAGGAAGAAATGGACCCTGGGGTAAAGAAAAAAAATAACAAACAATCAGAGGGGAAAAAGAATTTGATTTCTGAAGTGATGCTATTCAAGATGCAGATTTAATATTTAATATATAGGCTTTTTGGGAGAAATAATTTTAAAAAGGTCCATGTCCACTGGGAAATACGTCATAGCTGCTACAACTATATATATATGTATATGTAGTTGTGGGTATGCATACAGGCAATAAAGCCTAATTTTTGAACATGAAGGCTTTTCATTATGCTTACAAAGAAAAGCCATTACTGCTAGATTTACAGTATCCATGTCATTACAGTGTTCTTTTTTAGGACGAGGGAAATTAAAGATTTAATTTGGAAATTCCAAACAAACTACTACAAACAAGCAGAACACCTGTACGCTGGTATCTTAAATAATACAGACACACAGCTCATGCTGCTAATTGTCATGAAGTGATTCAGATGCATTTCTCTAGAGTGGCACAAGCATTCCCCTAAAATTCTCAGTTACTTCTGCATCTGCGAATCATCCCTCAGAGGAAATGTTCTGATCTTTTCTCTAGCTTAAGGTCTTCATTGCTTCAACATTTATAGCTTCAGTCTTTATACATGACCGCGATGTTAAATAAAACTAGATTTACTGCAACTTGCATTATATGGAATATCAAGTTTGTTTCAGGATGAGCTAAAGAAAAATATATTTTGAAAAAAAATCCCAAATTGATTACTGTTTCCATAAATGTCACGTGGTTTGCAGTAGACAAACTGTATTTTGCAAATATTTTAGCTAAGACAGCTGAAGATTGAAACTTTAAATGCAAGAGGGAAATGCCTTCCTGTTCTCTCCTGTAGTGGAGCAGCAGAGCTTACATGGGTTTGCACCATCAGCCACTATCAGCATCCGCAGCGAGGAGAGGTTGATGTCCCTCTGGTCTCGGTGTGCCACCAACGCCCAGTGCATGTCTCTGGACTTCACACAGGCAACTTTTGCTGCAAGAGCAATGAGAAAATTACTAACAAACCATATAAAAGCTAGACAGCTTTCTTATCAATTTGCACTTTGGGTTTTGACTATCAAGCAAACTTTTGTATATTCTTGTTCCTTACCTTTGTATTGACAGACTTTTTGTATCCATGACAGCGGATTCACTTTCATTAAGGAGTATGGAATACTTATAACGTGCATCATGTTCATGACACTCTGAAATTAAAATCACAAAAGAGTTTTATACAAAAATTGTGGTAACTACTTATATTGTGTTATGGGCAGACGCATCTATGCAAATCACTCTGTGCTTATTTTATTGTCAGTGCTGGCATTCATCTTTTCCTATCTAGCTACCTACATTAAGATGAAACAGACACCCATTTTCCAATGCTTTAATTATGGATTAAGGATTTAGACAAATCAGATCATAACTTTTAAGCACTACTGAAAAGAAACATTTTCTTTCTATTCATACTCGAAGAGCTTCACTCTAAATAGAAAAAATTTTTTAAAAATTGGGTGAAGAATGTCTGCATGTTTGCTGTGTAGGTTAATATTATCCCTAAGCCTGATAAACTGCCATATATATGAACACTGTACTAAAAAGGACAAAAGCAGCAAGTTTCTGTCTATGGAAATCCATCTCTGGGAAGACTAAAAGCTACCAATGGTAGTGGGGCACAAATTATTTAAAAGACAGTAGACAAAGAAATTGAAATCCTAGACTAAGCAGAGAACAATTTATTTTAACAGAAAATAAATGAGGGAGGTTTTAGTCCCTCTCCAGGTGAGCTAATCACAGTATTTTCAACAAAGTCATGAAAAGTTCCACGAAATTTAGAAAAAGCAGCTGAGTGAAACCAATGACAGATCCAAAACTGATCTCTCAGTCTGAGCCCATCAATTGCATCAGTGATTTCTCAGTGTTAAACAAACAGCCCATAAATGAGCTGCTGCTTTAATTCTGTTACCATTTAGAAATATCTCCTGAGGGCAACACGCCTTCCCTCACAGTAGCTCAGGTTAAACACAGTATTTGTTTTGGGAAACACAGGTTTAAGAAAGGTTAAGTGTCCCACTGGATTAGTCATCTAAACACTTGGAGAACTGCAAAAGATAGTTCTCCTTTCAGTCCAGCACAAGCATAGGTACAGGAAAAGCACTTACAGGCAAGTATGGAAAAAAATGAAGTTGAAAACAAGATTAATAGCAAAGGAAGGCACAGAAAAGCCCTATTAGACACTTGCTTTCAACCAGCAATAAAGATAGTTTTTTAACATGAGATACTTATGGATGTTAAGCCTAATCATTTCTGATTCAGAAACGTTAATACTGCACTTCGATAGTAACAGCGTAACGCTGCATGGGAAAAACGTATTGGATCACTGGGAATCATGGGGACACCCAAAATCATGGGACCCCTAAACAATAACCCTTTAGGACTTGACATCTGTTCTTAAAATGATCAGTGAATAGTCAACATTTTGTCAGTCACTGATTGCAACAGCACCTTAAGAAGCAATCCTCAAAAATATGTCAGTTGTCTCCCATGTCAGTTGAGGAAGACATTCCAACATCAAGTAGATAATTAATGCAATTTAAAGTATTAGGAATACTTTAATGTTAGCAAAAACATCTGTTGGTGGGAGTTTTGACAGGGAAGCTAGTCAGGGGCAATAGAACTATGCCATTGGATCATATCTCTAGAGAGGCAAGTACTAATTTGATTTGTTTCTGCTATAAAGTTTGATCTCAAAATCACATATTGGTGAGAGAACATGATAAGAATGGTTATCAACAGTACTTGATATGATACATAAAAATACACTGACATCTCTACCATGCTCATTATGGGTAAGTGCACTAGGAGAAGATCATGGGTTTAAATCACATTTATTTTGCTTTCAAAGCAGAAAAAATTGTATTAGAAGAAACCGTAGCACATCCCAGTTTGTGACAGCAATAAGCATATTAGGTCAGTTTATTTTCAAATACTCACAAAGAATAAAAAAACATACTTACTGTAAGAATTCCATGCCATAAACCAACATCCTTCTTGAAATCTAGTACATTCACAATTGTTTCAGCTGTCCAACAAAAACAAAGCAGAATTTATTTTTTAGAACATGGCATTGACCCAAGACAAACCCACTCAAAGGAAGGAAGCTTCAGCATAACATGACTGATGACCTCAAAGGTTAACTTCCAAAGTAAATCTCCACTGCAGGATTTATATTGGTTAAGACATTATTTGTACCTCTCCTATAAATATTTTAAACGTGCATATTTCTTAAAACAAATGGAAAAAAATCAAGTTTTTAAATCTAGAAGCATTTGGCACTGAACTGTATAAAACATAATACAGGAGACTGATGAGAAATAAATTACAATTCGCACTTGATTTTAAGGATGATGCAAGGGAAGTGCACTCCATACCTTCTGTGTATCCACATGCCTGGGTCAGAGCCTGGCAGTGTGTCAGCAGTGCAATCCTTGTCACAGTTACTCCAAGCACACTTCCATCTTTACATGTTTTGTACTAAAAAGAAATAAGCAGGGAAAGTCAATGTGAAATAATTGCCCTATTTCCATTATTTAATAGCTATGTTGAAAGTGTTTCCTCTGCAGGTGAATGATGGACACATCTAATGATTCTGTTTTAAGAAGGCAGCAGAACTGGGGAGTTTTGGAGGCATTTCTTTGTTAAAATGCAATTTCTTTTCAGATAGCCTTTCTCTTTTGACTGAAGCTTCCCAGGCTTGGTATCTGAAATCCATGTGTTGTTGGAAAACAGGCATTATGGAAACATAATTCTAACAATTCTGATCATGTCAGTGACTAATGGACTGGCTAGATTTAGCAGAGAATAACCCAGTTCAGTCTGTTCAGTGTTTGCATGTTAGATTTTATAGGCCAACCACTAAACTCGAGCTTCTCCCTTCTGCATCTTGTAAGGCATGTGATAAGAGCTGACTGTAGGATCCTTGCTGGGTGCTGTGATAATAATCTGTACGTATACAGTCTGAAAGACACAAGCTCTTTGATCAGAAGAATATGAGACTCATGAAAAAGCAGCAGAAAAGAGGTGGGATGCCATTGGTGATTATTGAAATAATTTTTGTAACATTATGCAAGTGTCTGAGAACTATCAGCGGCAGATAATAAATTAAACATTTCTCTTTCTCCATGAGGAAGATAATCAGCAAGACTGAGAATGAAGACATCTCTGCTTCTCTAGCCCAGTGTCCTGACTGCACAAAGACAGGAAACACTTTTGGACCATTCACTTGCACTTAGTCCCTTTGAAGAATCATTTAAATTCAATACGAATGCCACTGAACTCAAAGCATTTGAGTCTATGCAGAAGGGGGAGAAAATGATGGGGAAAAAAAGGAGGAAAATTAAATTCAAGAGCATTGCTGATTTTCCCTTTCTGATGCTGTTCTGTTGTAGGGAGTGTGACTCATAAAGCAGGAAGTGACAGGAAAGTACTTGAACAAGAAATTATTTCTCTTTCAAAGGGTCTGAAGGTTGTGATATGAGAACTGAAGCTTCACTGTGAACCTTGTCATCTATCCATCCCAAGGCTAGTGGGCAAGCCCACACTGAACAGAACCAAGACTAGTCAAGGCAAATGTAATATAATACTGCAGCAGCCACATAAAAACGTTAATGTTAGAAACACCCAAAATGCAATTTAACATTCCATTGACTTTTCTGAAATTAGTACTGGTCAAATTTATTAGAAAACATTACTTATTAACAAGCTAAACCAGGATGTTCTTTGCTTCTGTGACTACTGAATGAATAATGTTGTTTACTTAATCCAGAAGTGCCATATGTAATGATTCCAGAAGAAGATGCATCTTCATTAACTCACCTCAATGTAAGCTGTGTCATTGTTAGCATCCTTGATGTGTGGGAACCAGTCACGAGGCGGCTTGGAGAGGTGTTTAGACTCTGTGACAAACCACAGCAGCTTTGGCCAGCCTGAGGTACAAACAAAACCCAGCTTTTGTTGAGTTTCTGCTGGATAAGACAAGACAAAAGCTTTCCCTGCCAGAGTTTTATTCTTGCAAGATCTGTGTCACCATTACCTAAACATTGCTTCCTTTGAACCTCAGTGTAGTATGGGAAAGAAGATTTTGCAGAACTGCTTTCTTAACACAGCTATCATGGTCTTTTTAGGCTGTCCCTGAGGGAACAGCTGGGCAGTTCAAGCTGTTATTGACCCAAGCAGTTTCATTACCACTCCCCTGTCAGAAGTTATTGTCCCTATACTTCACTAAAGGAGTGAATCGTGTGAATACTTCTCATCTACAACAGTCCTAAGTCTGTTTGCTTAATTTTTGTGGTCCCAGATGGTCTCAGCAGCCTGGCTGAGCCAGAACAGAACTGGATTGGGAGCACTGGTGCTGCTCTCCATCCATGAGGCCGGCACAGCCATCACTGCCAGCAGTGACACGCCAGGACAGCGGTGTCCCAGCCGCCCAGCTGCTCCTGTGGCAAGGGTTTCATCGTGGGCCTGACCCTCACCCACAGCCACTAAACAAGTGCAATTCCTCGCTGCAGTAAATGACCAGTGACAGCCACGATAAACTAGGGTTAGATTACCTTTAAACTGTGGTATCTCCCCTGTGGGGCTTTTAGGCAGTCCTTTATGGCATGCGTCGCTGGTCAAGGCCACAGTAACTCCACAGCTTCCAAGCAAAAAGCCTATTTGTTGACTTCCTGCATCCTAAGAGATGACAAAATACACAGAATTGATTAGAAATGATTACAGGCTGAAATCATTTTTGTCCTTGGGCACATTATCTTGAGAGGAAAACAGTCTCTTTCCTTTAAATTGATTTCCTTTTAGGTGACTATCAAAACTCATCTGTACATTGGCAAAGGAATCCACAAGCTAGATATCCTCTTGTCTGTAGCAGCATAAATCATAAAGAGAATGGAATCCATCAGATGGCATCTGCTCTTGCATCTCCAGAAACGACAAGTGGCTGGGAAGAATGCCTGATCTGACAGAGGGTTGTTCCATCCAGAGAGATCCCTGGAGAAATGGCCAGACAGGGCCCTCATAAAGTTCACCAAAGGCAAATTCAAAGTCCTGTGCCTGTGGAGGAACAACCCCCTGTGCCAGAATGGTCTGGAGAGCAGCTTTTTGGTAAAGGACCTGGGGGACCTGGTGGGCAGCAAGCTGAGTGTGAACCAGCAATGTGCCCTGGCGCAAGGCAGGAAAATGGCATTCTGAGCTGTGCGAGGCGAAGCATTGCCAGCAGGCTGAGGGAGGTGATCCTTCCCCTCAGCACCAGAGAGGCGTATCTCCTGTGCTGGGACCCGTTCTGGGCTTCCCAGTAGAAGACAAAGAACTACTGGAGAGAGTCAGCAAAGGGCCACTATGATAATTAAGGGATTGGAGCATCTCTCCTATGAGGAAGGAGTGAGAGCTGGGACTGCTCAGCCTTGAGAAGAGAATGCTTAGGGGGGATCTAATCAATGTGTACAAACACCTGAAGGGAGGGTGTGAAGAAGATGGAGCCAGCTTCTTTCCTTTCTTCGCCCAGTAACAGGATCAGAAGCAATGGACACAAACCAAAACAGAGGAGGTTCCCTCTGACAGTCAGGAAACACTATTTTACTGGAAGGGTGACTTGCGCAAGGCACAAGTTTCCATACTTGGAGATATCCAAAAGCTACCATGGATATAGTCCTGGGCACCCTGTTTGAGCAGGAAAGCTGGACTAGGTCACCTTCACACATCTCTGCCAACCTCAACCATTCTGTGATTTTGTGACAATTCTAGGAAATAATATGGATTACAGATGCTTCCACCTGGAGAAAGCTTTCAATCTTTAAGATGTTATGATGAGTGTACAGTGGTGAGAGTTTCCCTATTTATGCTGATCTAACCTGACTTGTCAATAACCATTTCATTGAGTAGTTACATGCACGTTTCAGGAGCACTACATACAGTCAAGTGCCCATTAGAGTAAGCTCATTACATTTTACTTTCATCAAGGGGATAGAAGCAGTGAGATTAAGAAGTCATATAATGATTTCCCAGTCTAGGCCATAGCTGTTCTTTAGGAGATGCTGTGCTTCTACAGCATTATGTCTGCTTTATGTATAGTGTCTTGTCATTACTCTTTTATGAACTTTACATCTATCCACTAGGCTCTCCAACAGAGCGAAGCCCTAGATGTAAATGCACATAGAAGTATTAACCCTTTCTCCACAGAACGATTCTACTGAAAACTGCCTAAAGAGACTTAAAAGATCAAATTAAAATATCTTTCAAATCAACCATACAGCACACTCAACCATGGAAACAACCAGAAATATGGAACAGTTGCCTTAATCTATTGATTTATTCAAAGCAAAATTGCATGATGGAAAGAAAGCCCCAGAGCCTAACTGACTAATTCTTGCTATTTTTATGTAGTCAAATAAAACCATCTAAAATGAAGAAGCAATGAGAACAGAGGAAAAGCAAAAGCTTACTTTTCCATACCACCTCAAAATATGTATACGGCAGCAATTATCAGAACTTTGATAGCTGAGCAAGCAATGTGAGGCAATAAACTGATCTGTCAAGTCTATGCTATATAACTCCTTCCATCCAGAATTACCGTATTTGCTTCTGCTTACTATAGCCAGAATGCTTACGAAACCAGGAAAACCTGAAAAGGTATTTTTCCAGCAAGGCTTTTTAAACTTAAGCTTATGTATCATCTTTGCCCATATAAAACCAGACAATGAGAGTATCCTTTGAGGAACAGAGAATAATACTGGTGTCTCCATGAACAACACTTCGGCGAGCATGTTGTTGGCCCCACCACACCTGCACCAGTGGGGCTTCCAGGACGTAATGGGCATTGTCAAGCATTAATTACTGGCCTCACTGACTCTCATGTCAGCTGGTCCACATCTCTGTTGTCAAACTTACGGGACAAGCACTTAGTCAGATCTAGTCCTGGTTCCACAAGAGGATGAGACCTCCTGTCTCCACTCTTGAAGTCTGCTCAGAGGAAGGAAATGTGGGTGCCTGAACAGTGCAGGAGAGATGGCTCTCCCTGAGGGTCCCTCAGAAGGGATGGCAGCAAGAGGAAGGCTGGTGTGTTCCATGGAGAACACCACTCCTTGGTCAAGACAGCTTCTGAGACCTGCCACTCTATCATCTACAAAGGGAGGTCATGAGTTCCTTAAAATACCAGATTCATACTGCCATTGCTCAAAACTTCCCATTGAATTTAATCAAATAAACGGTTACTAATGTATGTATGAATTTCTAACTACCAATTTTTAAAAAGGCACATAAATTTTGTAATTGAATACAGCAATGGCATTGATCCCAATTTTAAATTGCAATGTTGTTGTAACTGTATATCCTATAAAAGACTGCTACAAACTGTTTCACCACTATATCAAGAAAATACCAATTCTCAAGCAATGAAATTCCATTTAATGTAGAACTTTGTAAACAGAAATTAACCTAACAAATTCCATTAAGAAATCTAGCATAAGGAAACCAGTAGACACTGTAGACCCTTGAGCATCAGCATACAATGGCCCTGGGGGATGCATCAGCTAAGAAATCATCTGTCAAACTCTTCTCACAGCAAAACAAAAGGAAAAAGAAACTCGTATTAACTGTGTGGAGTTTTTTAGATAACACAAGAAAGAATGACTGTGCTTTCCCTTAGTGCCATATCGACTGTCTTAGAGTATGTCCACATAAATATTAAAAATTCATTTGTAGCCGTTCACATACATACGTAGATTCCTTAATACAATCTACGCACATGTCTCAGTTTGTAATAGCGGACTGCTTTACATCAGGACAACCTCCCTCAAACAGCATTAAAATCTTCACCCCCTACTTTTCTGTACAGTTATTCTTTCAATTGTGGGGAAAACATGACTCAACAATCGTGTCTCGTAACACTGCCACAGCAGATTGGAAGAATTTCGCCAGGCATGGGCAGTGTGTTTTACAGACTTTCAAATCCCACACCATACTTTGGTGGCCACACTAAATCCTGCCTTGCAAGACAAAGGCAAATCAAGATGCTAAAGCAGAGGTGCTGTGAAAGACACTGTTCTCAAGGGCCACAGGAGCTCCAGTTGAGGATTTTGCAGTATGAACAAAATGAAGCTTTCTGGAATTCTCCTACTTGGTGTCCATTAATTCCACCTTCAGTCTCAGTCTCTCACACCTCATAACTAGCTATCCTCACCTTCTGCCTGCTTCTGGTGGCTCCATCCTGACTCAGAATCTAAAAGTACTGCAGAGAACAGAGACATGACAAAGGAGTCAACATCCCTTGCCCCATGTAGGTGCTTCTGGGATACCTGCTGCCCCACAGAAGAACTTGTTTCTAACTACTCAAGTGGGTGTTGAGATACTGGACTGACAGCCAGGATGTGGAAGATCTGAAACCTTTATACATCCCCCAGACATACCACAATGTTACCTACACACTCAACCATGTAAACAAGACAGTCTTTGCTGTTCCTCATACCTCAGCATGACAGGCCCAGAACAGTGAGGACCTTGGGCAAAACTTGCGTTTGAAAAATGAAGTTTGAGTTAAAAGTGCAGTCCTTTGCCTGAAGCTGTCAAAGCTTCCATGTGGGCCACAAAAAAGGCTACTGCCTTTAAGGGCAATGAGTATAACAGATTCAACAGACAAACTATAGGCCTGCCTTTTGAGTAATGAGAAATGAATGGTTGCATGGGTGAAAACTACTTTGTAAGTAGCAAAACAACACAGCCAAATAATCTTCTGACAAATAAAACCTACCCAAATCCTCTTCCTCTCTTAAATAAAATCACTCTCATACCTGTGAAGGGAATAGATTTTCAGGACACACTAGTTTGTCAGAAGCGTTACTTGCTATTTTGGTAATCTGCTACTTGGCAACCCCCCACTTGCCATAAACACTTTATTTTGCTGAATGTTGTGGGGGTAGGAAAAACCTCAGGAAGTCAGTGGAGACCAGGTGAAACAACTCAATGCAGTCCCAACTGCAGACAGGCAGAGACTTGCCAGAGATGCTCATTGTCAAATCCTCCTCAATTCACAGTTTGAAATGACACGTAATGCAGGTGGAAGGCAAAACACAGAGCTGAGGTATTGTAGCATGAGGTCTGAGACCAATTGCTGACTTTGGAACTATCGCTTTACATTTCTTGAAGGCACAGCACTTGCTGGGGTATGAAAAATGAGGTGTGCGTAGCTTTAGACTATGTCTGCATACACCTAGAGAGATCAATCTTTCAGATGAAGCGAGCCGGAAATCCTCTCTGCTGTAGGCAGCCATTCAAAGTTCTCTAAAGACTTTTATTAAAGGTTCCCTAAAGGTTTTCACCAGTACCTGGAGGCAAATTGTCTTCTTCCTGCTGCAGAGAGTGATAATTCATTGTCAGGATAAAAAAAATCCCATGTGTGGTTGCATTTCAGCATGCCGTTAATGTCATTTCTATAATGCTTTGTGAGAGTATCTGTGTGAAGGAAAACAATTATGATCCTGTCTCCGTGAGTGAGAGTGCATGTCCTTATCTAATAAGGAAGGAAGGAAGAGACAGCCTGTGCAAAGGTTGGCCTGATAAAGGTTACTTCTGTTCACTTGCAAATCCCAGACTGCTTTCAAAATGAGAATTACGTGGTGGAGCATCACAGACTGAACTAATCTTGTTTTCTGTTACAATGCCTATTTGAGCTCCAGTGCCCTTACCCTAACAAAAATTTGCTGGTAAAGAACAAATAGGGCAATGATCAGATGTAAAAGCCAAGCATAACCAGCAGTTCTGAGCCGAAAGTGAAAAGGCATCGAGGAAACCCTATTTTTTTAAAAACACAAAGACCTTAGTAAAAATTAAACTTAGGCAGACACAATCTTCATAACTCGCTTTAAGATGAAGAAATTAAGTTATCTCCTCAGACAATAGCTTTGGTATCTGCCTGCAATTTGCACGTGAAATCTGCAACTATGAGAATCTTAATGTCCAAAAATCTTAATAACAGCAAGACAATGATTCTTTTTGACAGGGGACACTGCATGAAATGTGATATTCTCCCTAGGAAACTACCATTTCCTAAACTTGAAAATATAGTAAAGAAACACAGACTTTAAAGGATCTAAGATTCACTGTGGCAAACTGAGCAAGGACTCCTCAGTGCTCCACTGTTGAAGTGTATGAAGAGAGACGGACAGGCACCGGGCTTACAGGGCCCAGCAGTGTGCACCAGGGGCTCAGGTGGGGCTCAGAGAACTTACATTCTTTGGAGAGATTGAAAGACTATGCCACTGAAAAGAATCTATAAAACACTTTATACACATTTTAAATCCAGGAGAGAAAGAGATGCATTGTCAAAAGATGTTCAAGAGCATGTAGAGCTCCAGTGTTTCTGGCACACTACAGCCCTACGACGACTGAAGCTGAGAGAAAGCAAAGCTCATTTTATCTCGAGCCCTGAAACACTAGGAAAGATGTCAAGGTGTATTTCCTTTGGACTAGAATTCTTCTTTTAAAGAAAGATATGACTGGGACAATTTCACTGTCTTGGAAGAGATATACCTCCCTGGCTGCTGTTAAAGCTTTAATAACGTTTCAGGATTTAATAAAAAGAGCTCCTGGAAAACAGTTTTTACCCTGTTTGAAGCATACTTTAAAAAAACCCCCAAGTGTCCTGGAGTGGGTATCTCCAGATTTCCTACGACAATACACAGACACAATTCTCCCAAACATACTGTGAGAGCCAGCATCTGGAAGAGCACAGAAATGCCTGCTGGAAGCACACACAACATTAAATCTAACAGGCTAGGAAATAGCATTTTGAGTGAAAAATTAATTTTTACATGCTTTCATGTCACACACACCCTGCTACAAATTCTGCCTATGATAAGAAGGCCATGAAGATCTGTGAAGGATAGATTTCTTCCTATGTTCTCAGCATGTAACTGAGCATAACTATGAATGTGCTTGGAGGACAATAATGTTATTTTTAGATTAAAATGGATTAGCTCCCCTGACTGTATCAGAGCAGAATAATAATATTTTTCACGGCGCCAATCAAATGGAAAAAAACATTGACCTAAAAAATATAAAGAAAAAGAAATCAAAACCATATTTTAAAATTTTTTCATAAGGGACATAGTAAATCACTGTTTGAACTAGAACTCATCATGTTGAAACTCCCATCCCATCTACTTTGATGGCACATTCTATGACACACAGTTTGCAATTCACATCATATCACACATGCAATGAAAGAGTCTGCAATACTCCAGCTTCAGACAAGATTAACAAAAGTGGCAGTTCTCAAGAGATGCTGTATAGGACACATTACTTGCTAATGTTTGGGAAACATAAGGAAATTTGGAGAGAGGGACACTATTCTGAGAGAACAGAGTCTGTAAACCAAGAGATGAGGATTAGCTCTAACATTTTGGGGACTGTTGATGATAAAAGCATTGCAATGGTATTAAATGCAGGGAAAGAAGGAGAAATAAAAATGCTGCTTTTTGTATTGTTACAATGACTGCAGAACCCCTGACTGCTGCTTTTAGAATGAAGAGTTGGTTTGCGATTTCAGTTTTTAATTTTAGATCTGATGTCCCAAGTCTAAAGAGCCAAAACCATGCTGCATGATTTCCAATTTTTCTTTGGCAAACACTAGGAAGCATTCTGGGAATAAAACTGGACAATGCTGCATGGTTGCTAGACATTCAGACAATCCATCCCAGATGCCAGGTCACACATCTCCTGAAGTCCTGGGGATATTCTAGGTATTTTGTCAACACAAAGATGCGATAAAGAAGGAAAGAGCAAGGCAAGATGGACCTTCACCTAATAATGAATTGGGAGAAAAATTCTGTCGAAATCATAAAAAAATAACAGTTCTGCTACAAAGAAAAGGGAATACACACAAAATCTATATGCTTGTAAAGCAAAAGCCTTTACTTCCATATAGGCATAGACGTCTGCAGAGTAATCTGTAAGCTAAAAGTCTACCTGGCTGCAAACATTACTGCTCAGTTTTAAAATGCCAGGGACAAAATTCTGCACAGAGCTGTGAAAAACTTTTCTTTATGAAAATGTAGAACAGTATGAAAGCTGCTAATACAAATTTTTATTATTAAATACAGCTCCTAATATAACTACCTGAAACACCTCATCCTGTATCTGCTTATTATTCTGTAAGTCGATAGTATAATATAATATAAAATATAATTGCTGGTCTATTTGCTAGTTCACATCTCTGTCTTCCAGAAAGCAACCCAAAAGATGTCCACTGCCAGAATGTACTGAAGCATGCAGAAAAGAGAACAAATAATGGGAAAGCATAAAAGAACAGTCTAGACCATTGTGTGATGACACGAATGACATCTTCCCACGGATGCCAGAAGCAATCCACTGCCATTTGACCAAGCAGAGGTATTCCTTCTGGGACTACTCAGAACACGATTTTCATCTCATTGTTTCCACTCCAGTTGCCTTTCCATATAAACAAATGCAAAGATATTTGCAATAGTATACGCTGTGAGATTGCATAGCTTTATTTATAGAGTATAGATCATGTTGCTTTTTTAACTGACATCTCTGTTATTGTGTTATTAATTTGATATTTAAACATTGTGGCAAAAGCTAAACAGTCTGAGTCTGTATATATTCCTTTATATAAATATATATATACATGTGTAAGTGTATATTTATATGTCCATATATAGACACATATTTTATAAAAAACAAACACCAAAGAGGTTCAGCCAAATTAGGGTAAGTTATTCATTTGACACAGAGTATTTACTTGGACAGCTGGATTTTATAGTTTACTGGATGGATGTGGTATCAGATGTTCCAAAATAAATCAAATTTACACCTATCTATGTGCTTTAAAATTTCATTAAATCTCAGAAAATAGTAACAGGGAAAGACTTATTAGATTTTTTAACCCTCAAAACCATGTTGCTTCTTTCTTTTTTCATGGCATGAAAGCAGATTTACCCATTTGAGCACCCTGTAAGATCTTAAAATGTACATATTCTGCTGGCCTTATTTTGTTGATGCACATAAAATCTCTGGTTTTTATCAAAATAATGCACCGTGTTATGCAACTGCCTCAGACTACAGGTACTGCCCTCGGATGTGAAGGCACGATGAGAGCCCAATGCAAATGCAACGTGTTTCTACTAAAATCATCCTCCTCGTTCTGCAGCCATGTCCACCTCTCAGTGCTCTCAAATACAACATTTTATAAATGAAACAGCATAACCCTACTCCCCAAAGCAGGTCTGGTGGTTGAGGTCCCATCCTCTCCCCTTGCATGGCCTTTCCAGCTCACTTGCAGCTTTCCTCCTGTCTCGGGCAGTTTAAGCTGCGGTACATCCTGTCTCCTGTCCCCCTTGGTCCTTCCTTCTGCTCAGTGGCTCTCAAATCTGCTCAGCTGGATCACGGTCTCTTGTTGTCTGATCCACTCCGTCTCTCCATCTCTCTCTCCTTCACCACTTTATCAACCTGCCCCTTCCTCCAGCTCCCACCCCTTCTCTCCCTGCCACCTTCTGGTTTCACCATGGCAGGAGCCCACCACAGATGTTAGCTGGGACATGTGCGATCGTAATGCAGAAATATTTGGGTCAACTTAGCTTCCCAGAGGTGAGGAAGGCTCAAGCAGGTTTATTTAGGGAGGAATCTCCTGGTGTTTAGAGCTGTTAACTGGCTGTGTGAGATGTCCTTCTTGCAAAGCCTTTGTGAGTACTTACAATCTTGTTTTCATGGCTTTCATTTGAAAGGCAGGGTACCTGTCTCTGAAACAAAGATTTGAGCTTCTGCTCCAGAGAACTCCAACACTGGAACATTTCAAAGAAAAGCCTTTGACAATTGAAACATTGAAAATGTGACCAAAGCAATACATTTGCTCAGCCCTTTTCTTGGAAACAGCTCATGGCTTCAGTCAACATTTTCCAAAACTATCTACTTCAAAAAAGAAAGTTTGTAAGGATTAAAGAATACTCTCTGTGTGGACAAGTCCAGACCAAATAATTAAAGTAAGGCATTATTAGTGCTAGCTAATAAAAAAGCAATTATACAAGGGGTATGGGGGAGCAGTCAGGCTGCTAAATTAAGGGAATATGACCAAAAAACCCCTTGTAATGAATAAATACATTTTGCTGTGTTTACCGCCTTTAAGGCATACATCCTCAGAAAAAAATGCAGGTTCTGCAGAATCTGTGTAAGTGACCCAGCTGTGGTTCACCTCCACCACTGATCTCCCTCCCCTCACTGCCCCCAGACACTTTCCAACTGAACTGCTCTATCTGTCTCCTAACACTTCTCTGGGATACGAGGTTGAATCTTTGAACCAACACTGGAAGTGAAATACTTTTGATAGCAGCGGTCAGTTTTCTCTATGAATGCATGTTCTGTGGCAAGAAGTCCTGAACTGAATTTGTTCAAGTGCCACTCTTGGCAGAGGTGACCGTGGTGACAGAAGCTCTGGGATACATATGCACATACAGACACAGGAGAAGGCATTTCCATAACTGCTTTGAAGTAGAACACACAGCAGCAGTGGCATTAAAACATAGCTTGGGTTGCAGGGACAGGTGGAAAATCAGCAGTTGTTGCCAATGATTCTTTGTCAGTGGCCAACACCAGAAGGCTTTAAAAGGCAACAAAGATAATCCATCTACGACTGGCAGAGCTGTTCTCTTGAATATTTTCCTCTCATTTTCCCTGCAGACCTGCATTTGCTGAAACTGCAAGCATATCTTCACATTTTCCATCACAAAAAAGAAGGAACTATATATAATTCACCACACAGCACTATCTTGGTATCCTCCGATTCAGAGCTAGCTACCCACAAAAATGTACTCCAAAGCTATGTTCAGTTGTGATTTATTCTGATGTAAGTTCTAAAATGGAGTATAGAGAAGAAACTCAGTTCCTCACCTTTCTTGTAAGTGGCACTTCAATAGGGACGGGGACAACTTCCGCAAGCAGGCAGCCATAAAACGCCACCATGAAAGCAGCAGGATCATTGTTAGGGAACACGAGTGTTACCTGAAAGAGAGAGATGTACGTTTAAAATGTTTTACTCTAGGTGTCAGATAATGATAACTGGAGTTTCCATGCTACCTTTTGGATGGAGATGATACTGGAGCACTTCCAAGACAGCTATTCAAATGCCTAATGACAGATGAGTGAGGAATCAGAAGGAATTTATTCTGATAAATATTCTTTTTATGAATATTTTCACTTAGGATGTAGTTAAATATTTTCATGCTGCATTGTTTCCTACACTGACAGCACCTTTCATCTGGTTCTGAATTAACTGATTGCTTTACTGGTGTTAAATAACCTAAGTAAATGGAATTAACAGAATTTTAGATCCTAATGTAATAATTAGCTTGAAGTCATGAAAACTGAAGTGTACATGTGACCAAATCAGATTATCCAGACTTAGGATGTCATTATGTCAATCATTAACACACTGTTTTGTTTCACTACACTTTCCCTTGTACAATAGTTTCATTTTAGGACTGTCCTGTTGCCCAAGTGTAAAGTTTCTATGTGCTGTGTGCACACAAAAAACTGGTATCTAGAAGCAAACGTCACATCCAGAGCTGGCTGTATCACATGCCAGCCTAGGTGTGGATTTGTTTATCTTCACAGCTTCAGGGCTAGGGCTGGGGAATTATTTAGGTAAAGAATGCCAAAACCAATCCCAGATCACCGCAATGCTCAGTAACTCCTGCGGGCCCTGCAGACAAGGCCTGAGATCCTCCACAGGCAAAGGGAAGGAGAGGGGAGGGTGCACAGCCTTGCTGAGGATCCAGCCACTTCAGAGAGCCCACAGCTCTCCTTGCAAGAGCAGGGAACAGTACAGCTCTCAGTGGTGAATGACCTTAGTGGCTGGATCCTCTCCGCGGTTTGGTTTCAGTTCAGTCAGATGGGCGTTCTCAGCTCACGTCTCAAACAGCTGTAACACAGCTGGTAACTCCTGCAGAGTCAACTGCAGTGGCATGAAAAGGCATGGCAAATGATTCCAAACCTCATTCCTCCGAGCTCACACACAGGACAAGGGTGTATTATCACAGCACCTTGAAATTTGCTGAAACTACTCAGTAGTTCTTGAGTTTTGATCGCTTCGACATCGATAGGAGTTTTGTAGAAATAAAATCATGATGTTCCCATGTATGTTCCAAGGTTCAGTTACCGGAGATTGTAAATGTTTCCAGAATTTTCACATGGCTTCAAAGATAGTCACCTTCCATACATTCACTTGATTTCTTCAAACTAGAAGAAATCTAACCAACCTTGTCCAAGTGGGTTCAAAATATCTCTGGTTTTTAGGCTGAAGAATTTAACCTCATAACTCTTTAGAGTCAGAGCAAATACACTGCTACTTTATCTGCACACTTGCACGTTAAACAATCCAAGTGCTGGAGACGGCTGTGCAGAGCTTACTATACACAAATGGAAACACAGGGGTTTTTCCAGGTGCATGGAGGGGATGGTAGAGATTGCTGAGCCCAGTAAACATCTGAAAGATCTCAAAATATACTTTGAGGGTTCTTGGGTTTTGCATTGGTCTTTGCTTATATAAAGGCAGTGAAGGTTTGGCTGGGAATCTTTGAAAAGGAGCTGACAGAGGTGAAAAAAATCTCACTGAAGTCCAGTGAGAATAAGGCAATAACTTCCTCTCCAGAAAACATTAATCACTAACAGACTTGTACCAAATAAATAAATAATGCATGTAAAAGTAAAAAGGGATAAGGTTGAGGAAAAACAAATCATACAGTGTATATTAGCAGACGAGAATCTGGTTAGCTAGTAGATATTTTAGAGAGCAAGATTAATTTCCAGGCAGCTGTCTGGGGTGATGCAAGGTTAAATTTCTGAAGTTACTATAGAAGGCAAATGCACTTTGCCACGTATAACACCAGAAACAGGGAAGGAGATGCAGGGACGTTCATTTATTTTTTGGCTCAGACAAAGAACCTAAGAGGTGAGGTAATGGTAGTCATGAAAAACAGAGATTGTACTGATAAAAGGTCTTTTTAAAGGGAAAATATAATGTCAAAATAAGGAAACAAATACATTCTTGTTTGGAAAAGACGAGAAATATGTGCCTGTACTTCATTTAGTATTTAAAAACTGCCTTTAAGTGTTGTCACACAACACACATTACGTAGACTAAAATCACCTTCAAAGAGGTCAGAAAGCTTTTATGTTATTACAACAGGGGTGTAACAGCCAGAATCACAGCCTAGAGCATCAGAAGTGCAGTAACACCTCATCTTCAATGTGAAGTTGCCTCAAATGATCACGTTCCTGTGACACAGGGATGCCAGGCAAGATGTTTTTACAACACAAAGCATATGCTTTCAGCACTCAGCTACAAACATTTGTTTCACTCTAATCTAGGCGGACTTATTTTAGAAGAGCTGCAAATTGTTCCTTACGTGTCCTGTGCTAGCTAAACTTCCAGCTTTCAGCCTGAACTATCCACAAATCCTTTCTTAATGTTAGGAGATGCCAGCGACTGCTGCAAAGATGGGCAGGCAGCACATAATAGATAAGCAGAGATGCACATCGCTCGTATGTGAACTTTATTCTTTTGGAGCTTTCTGGGTGGACTGTTTTGATGTGCACACTTGAACAACTTGCTGCTTCTGCTGTTGCTTAGAGACACACTTGTAAGTCAAGTAAAAGAGAGTCTTCAGATCCTAGTCCTGGCTGAATGCCATTGTAGGAAGCAATTTAGATTAAGGATCTAGAGATCCTTTAGTTAATTTCTTTACGATTTATTTCAAAAATAAACACAGGAAGGACTGTCACTTTTTTTTTCCCTCTTTTTTTCCTTCTAGGAAGCATTATTGCATGCTCTCATTTTTGAAGACCTCAGACATGTAATGCAAGCAGACATGTTTCTCACATGTGGCACAAGAGGATCAAGTGAACCAACAGTTTGAGAATTGCTATCAGACCCTGGAGGGGGGAAAATTAATCCCACACTCACAACCCTAAGCACTAAGGCAGGACTAAAATTTGCATTTCTGACAAATTTGTTCTGGAATATCCATTCCACGGCTTAGATCCAAAGTGGAATGGGACCTGTGGAATTTTCTATACACACTCTGGCAGAGAAAATGAGCAGCAGGCTAAGCCAGCCTTGGCAGACAAAGGGGTAGGTTTGTAAGTACATTGCTAGCAAAACCACAGGATGTTCTTGTCTTCATTTAACATCTTCAAGTGCTACCTCTGCAATTCTTGCTCTCTGTTGGCTTTATCCATCTACTTAGATTCAGCCTCTAGCAGTAGCTGCATCAGAGTGAGAACCAGGAATGGAAATATTCTCTCTGTTACCAGTCAGTGTCATTTATTTATTCAATTGGCTGCCAAAATGTGCTGACTTTGCCTTTGTCCTCCACAACGCTTCTGTTGTTTCTACCATCTCAACAACTACAAAGTCATTAGTAAGTAAGTATTTTATCCACATGACACCTCCAGGCTCCAAAAGCAAGCTTTTGCTAAACAGACTATTGTTCAATGTCCAAAAATCACTTTCCATGGGAATGTTTATTGTTGGTGTTGCCACAACTTCAAGTTATTATTCAGGAGGTAAGAGCTCAGGTTACTTATTATGCTCTTCAAAACACCTGTTTGAATGATCAGTTTGAGGGAGGAAACAGCAGATTTCAGCACCCCGTCCCACACCCCATTATTTCACTTATTTCCTCTGAGCACTCCAAATACCTCATCCTCTCTTTGTCAACATTGGATTTGAATATTACAAATAATCAAAAAGATACTCACCCTGTCTCCAGGTCGTACCATTGGTTCTTGTTTCGTGCCTAATTTATGTAGTATATTGTAAGCAACCTTCATACTTCTGGTCCAAAGTTTGCCTATTAACACAAAATTTTCAAAATTAATATAAAAATTCTTATGCTTTACAAGATTATTCAAGAGAAAGAATACCTGAGAAGTGGAAAACACACAGTAGGAACATTTATATTAGTTTTCCAACTAAATATGACACCACTACTGGGACTAGTGGAAATACTTAAGTACTTATCAGAAATTTTCTTTGAACTTCTTTTTTCAAGACAGCAGCACTTAAAAAAAAAAGAAAAGTGAGAATAGCTTTCTTTATGGCAGAAGTTTCTTACTTTGGAGAAAATTGGATCTTGACTCTGAAATTAACTGTTAGAAGGGGCTGGTACATCAAGTCCAGACATCACCCTAACACCTTAGCTGTAGCAAGCTGGACATGGCACAGCTCAGCACAGACTGACCTCGAGGGTGATGTTCAGGTTTCACCACGGCAATTCTCTCACCAGGGAAAAAGGAAAGGAGTCCCAAGAAGCAGAGGCAAAGAAAAGAAAACCCCAACAAACAGAAAACACCCCGCAGCCAAAGGGGCACACTGAAGCAGCAGGGACCCTCTGAACCGTAGCACATCCGTATGGTTGTTTCACTTTTAATTCTGGGCTTCTTCCATTTAACTTAGCTTTTCCTTCTCATCTGCTCCCATACCCTCCCTTCTCTGACTCGTTTCACTTGCCCACCCCTCCTTACTGTCTCTCTTCTCCCTTGCTTCACCTTTCCAGCCCCACTCTTAGCTAATCCTTATCAAGCCCTCACCCCAATATTCGATAAAGAAAAATTCTCTCACCAAGACCTCTTTGCCCACATTACAGGCTTTTATTAACCCTTCAAGTGATCGGTATCTTTGCTCTCCCAGATGCCCTTTGTTTAGAGACCTTGTCACTTCTGTGTGAACAATACCAAGTTTAACAGCCCTTGTGCTTGGCTGGCCCCCAGGTACTGTCTTTAAGCACTATTCAGTCTGACAGTAACGAATCTTTAATTCATGCCCACCAATAACTGAAAGCATAATAGGTTCTGACAACGGATTACCCATGGAGTTCAGCAGTTCAGGCCCCCAAACATGCAGTATTGCTATTTATAACTAAGCCAAGCAGTTGCTATAATAAGTTCCTCCACATCCTGGTTATAAAATGCAATAGTACTGAATCATTTTTAAGTGCAAATTCAATGTAAATATAAAGTATGATGAGAAGGCCAGATTTTCTTTTTTTCTCACTTAAGGAAAATTGGAAGGGTCACTGCTGCTTATAATGGAGAAAGTACTAAATGCAATTATTTCTTATGAAAACAGTAATATAGTATCATGGAACTATGCTTTGCAAAGTTTTTAATTTATTAAAAATACTCCAGTATTTGCATGTTGAACTGTCTTGCTGCTCAGAAAGGAACATAATTCTGTTTCACTCAGCACAGATACAGGAGTATGTTTGCAGGATTAACTCTCACAGAACTATGACAGAACTACCCGCATTTGATGGAAAGAAAGTCTTTGAAATCATCTCTGCTGCTACAGTTAACACTTGAACTTGACAAGTGAGTAGGATTAAAAAAAGGATGCCTTAAGAAAGCAAATATTCTTTTTCCTGAAGTTTTTCAACATTAAAGCTTCAGTGCCAACAAACTTAAAAGAGCAATTAGTAATGATACAGAATATTGGAGAATGGAAATCAAAAGCCTGGCAAAAGTTCTGAATTGCAAAAGAGAACCATCTTTACACAAAACACTTTTAAATTTTAAATGAACATTGAAGGAGCTGCTGTGAAAAGTTATGTCTGAGCTATAAAGATTAAATCTGTTACAAGTCTTCACATTTGTGACATATTCACGCTAATTTTTCATCTATCAAATGTGCTATCAAGTATTTTCTTTAAAATCTAAGGGGTATTCATATTACAGTATTTAGATGCATTCTTTCACAGGTACCCAGATATGCAGTACAATCATCTCCACCTCAGGGTCCCTTATAAATGCCAAAATTAGGTTCTCTCAAAGAAAATTTAAAGGAGTGCTTTCTAATAAAGTTTTAAATAAGTTTAAACACATTTTGTCATGAGAATTTTTCATTGCCAAAATTTTATTTCATCTTTTAAGACACAGATAGTATAAGGCTGCCTTCCTAATTCCTCACCTTTCTGTTTGAATACACTTTGAATTGCACAAAAAATCGCCAAAATATTTTCTAGTGGCCACACTTGGATTTTCTGTTACCACAGCACTTTCCTTCTCTGTTTACTGGTGTGGTACCAACCCGTGTCAAGTATCTGAGGCACACACGAAACCGTGGAAAACTGGAGTGAAGCAGCTTGCTTGCATTCAGCTGGGAAGGGGCTGGAGCACAAAGACCTTACAAGCTCTATAATGTCACCCCAACCCTTGCAGGCTCTGCCTGCCCTCAGCTGCTGCCAGCTCTGCTCCAGCGCGGGCTGCCAGGGGCGGGCAGGGACCCCCAGGCACCCTCGTGAGCAAGCAGAGCGAAGTCCAGGCAGATCTTGAACTGAATCGTTCAACAGGAAGTCTGTCATTTCTCTAGCAGGGTATATAGCTGTGTTCCAATGGAGTAAATTAAAAAAGGGCCACAAAGAGAGCAGTAAGCCGGAAGCTGGAGCTAGGCATGTATGGATGATCAGGGCCAGATCAGCGGCTTCTGGATGGGCACAAACTTCTGACCAGACGTGGACTGAACCATGGGTTTGTTTTGTCACCTTGGCTGTCTGCCCTCTCCGACCCGACACCATTGAGAAACACAAAGGACTCCACGTCTGCAGGATAACAGCCCTGAGGAACGGAGGATGTTATAAAGAAGGAAATCTTTGAAGTGTTTCCTTCCTTGGTTCTGCCTAGGCTGCAATTCAGAGTAATTCTTCTTTTTCAAACTTGAGAGATTAGATGCTGCTGGGAAGAAAGCCGATTGCTAAAACCTCTCCCACAAATCCCCACGCTGCGACCTTGCCGTGACCTCCACGCCGTGCCACATCTGTGCTGCGGGAGCGGCAGGCCTGGCGAGGAGGCCAGCTGTGCTCCATCCAAGGCTTTTGCTCTGAGACGGGGCTTAGGGCCCATCCTCGTGCGGGATAAATCGCTTCGTTACACGGGCTCCAGAGGAAATCTGTTTGCGGCCACAGGGGATACGTCCCATTGTCCTCAGCCTGAGTTCAGTGAAGCACCAGCCCTCCTCGGATAAACACACTGCCATTAATCTTCTGAGTTGGCTTGAAGACAGGGGGCAGATGGAGGAAACTCAAGCAACAGCTTCATTTGGTAGTGAGTGCAGCAGCCCGTGTTCCAGCTCAGTGCCAGAACTCCTCTTTCCCAGCCATGCTGCTGCCGTAGGGAGCTGCCCTCGGCCCTTTCTGCAGCAGAGCACAGGTGCAGGAGCCTGGAGCTGCACTGCTGCTTTCCTGCCATAAACACCAGACCCCGTGAGCCTTCCTGCTCCTGACAGTCTTGTCCCCATTGCCACTGCAGCAGGGTCCTTCCAAACAACATTCCTACCCACCACACCAGCACAGGATTTGTGCCTATCAGGCCCTGATTTCACTAGACAAACATTAAGAGCTATATTAGTACGCCGGCACACTGGCCGGGCTGGGATAGCTGCAGCTTGTCCAGGCGCGCCCAACACAAAGGGAGAGCACTCTGTGGCACCTCGGTGTGGATGCTGAAATGCTGTTAGCAGGGAAATTTTCTCTTCTTGCATTCATTCTGTGAGAACTTTTCCTTTGCTGTGTAAGCTATGTAAACAATAGATAGGGGTTTTGTAAATAGCATTCATATCTGGTATCTTCTGACCTCGTGTACATTATATTAGGAAAAAACATTTCTAAGTGGGTGTCTGAGACTTTGACCAATCACCCTAGGAGAAGTGTGAACACTGTTCAATTGCTTTATGGAACTAGAATATATACATGGTATTGTAAATTTAATAAATAATTCATTCCTCGCTCTGGACTCCTGCCTCGCTGCATCTCTGAACCCCTGCTTGGAAGCCCACACCTCAGTGCCTCGCTGACTTGCTTCCTAGCCCCTGCGGTGGAAGGCACGGAGCCTAGCGCGCCTGGGGCTTATAGATAGCCCATGCGTGACCAGAAAATTAATGAGCAAGGTGGCTTCTTCGGCCGGTATTCCAAGGGTTTATTGTAGAAACTCCCTGGAAGGGGACCGGAAACAAAGTGAGCAAGATAATAGCCCGAGTGGGCTTAAAAGGGATGACATAGTAGTGACCTATAGGAAGAAGGGAAGGGCAGGACAGGTCTGATTACCTTTGCTTAGGGGATACAAGGGGTGTCTGTCCACTGTCAATCAGACAGACCGAGCCTACATCAGGTCACAGGAATTCGATGGGAGAAGCCATTCTCACAGAGGGGGGTTTACTCTTTGGAGCCAGCCCAACAAACCTCTTTATCTGGGCTCTGTGGCCCCCTGGCCATTGTGGTTGGTTCAGTCACCCCAACAAACAGCTACCTTCTTGCATTTAAAACATGAAGGATTGGTATGTCATCTACAGAAGTGTCCAGTGGTGTTTAAGGCATGAGGGTTCTCTCTGGAAGGGGCCCAGGCTCTGCAGACCCAGTGCTGGGACTGCCAGTCACACACACACACATCGTGGGTAACATGGGGCACTAGATGTTTAAGAACATGAATTACCTCTCAGTTTTCAGGTCACAAAACTATTTCCTATACAAAGCAGACTGGTGAACTCCCCTAACTAATTTTGGAAAACAAAACCCCAACAACAGGCAGTTAATGCACACCTTGTTACTACTACAATTTATTACCTTGTTCCTACCTCCCACTGAGCTGCTAATTGTGGTGCTGCTTTCCAAAATCTTATATAACTCCACAAGATGGTAAGAAACAGAGCTTTTCTGTCCATCTATCATTGCCTAACTTATAATTGCTTATTTACCAAAATAAATCTTCTTCTAAAGATGATCACATCTCCCTTAGCCACTTCTGTCACTTTGCCAGAGTGCTGCTGCCAGACTCTCATGCCCTAGCAGCATGCTTCTGCAGGGAGGCCTTTCAGGTTCTTCACACACTCGCAAACTGAGCGGAGAGTTCCCACTGTCCAGTGAGTAACAGCAAGTACCACTCTGCCTCTGAATCTGAGCCATATCCGGCAGACATCACCTGTGCAGAAATGCTCGGCAGGACAGGATGGAAAACGGCATCTCGCCTTCTGGCAGCTGTGACAAACACTATTCGCACCCATGTGGAGCTCGTCCTTTTCTCCTGCCACTGGGGTTTTGATTTAGTTGAGCAGTAGCAACTCTACATCAGCAACGATATATTTCGTATTCCGTCATCTTCTTTTTTCTTAGGTCTACTGAGATGGCAATAAAATTTAGCAAGCGAAGGTAGTTAATACCCAGTCCCATCTGGTTAAGCAACACATCATGAAGGTAAAGGAAACCACAAGGTGTTAAAAACCATACAAAAAGGGATCTGTTAACAAAAATTAGGTGTTTTCCACATGACACTGAGGTAAATCCCCTTCCTCTTCCTTTCCAAATCTGTAAAAGGCCTAAATGTTTGTGTTGAATGTAAAGAAGGCTTTTAGCAGAAAAGCTGTATCAGGGAGAAACTCAGAAAACAAACCACAACGAATTTCCTGATCGTCTTCAGGACGCTTTTCAGAACCACACAGCACTAACTCAACAAAGCCAAACCAGTGGTTGCTTACCAATCTCCGTGCACAGCAACTGCGAGACTGCCAAAGTTTAACTGCAAATAATTTTGTCAAATATTCATTTTCTCAATACCACCGTATGACATTCCTTGTATTAAATAGAAACAAGAGCATTTATTAAATCTAATGTAAATGGCAAACTTCCTAATGCTATGCAGGTAAATGGGCTTTCTTTCTGCTTTGCAAAATAATAGTCGCAGCTTTACTACTCTAGTAATCCTTTCTTCATGAACTCTTTAGATCCAGCCTAAACAGCAAATTTTTTTGGGATAAAATAATCCAAAGAAAAAGAACAAAAATGTTCTGTTGCAGAGAATGAAGGACTCCAGACATACTCAGAATAGAGGCAACCTTGCTATTATAGTGCTTGATATTGAAATCTGAATCATATAATACAGTAATTTTCAGTCTTTTTATTAAAGAAATAAAGGTTTAAAGTATTGGACAATCATAAGATTAATATCTGTCTGGGGATTTAAACCATGACTATTCATACCTCTGTGAGTTCTGAGTTATTTCAGAGGTAAAGACAGTCTGGTTATGCAGCTACTTGGTCAGAAGCATCTTGAATCTGTCTCTCTCCTGCTGATGATTGTGAAATTCCTGGCCTAGGAGTTTCTCACAGAAAGGTCAGGAAAGGGTGCAGGTTGCACACCAGGTGCAGAATGGCTTGGGGTTGGCTATTTTTGGCCTGTTGTTACCATTTAGGCACACCAGGATATCTCCAGAATGAATATCACCGCTGCTGAGACAGAATTACCTTGGCCCCAAAATTTTTACAGTTGTGTTAAAAGTTATTTTTAAAATCAGTAATTCATTAAAAAAAAAAAAAAGCCATTTTCCAAGCATATTCTTCTCCACAGAATCCAAATGGATAAAGGAAAAACAGTCCTCTGCCCAGAGAGTCACCTCTGCTTTTTTTCTGCGAGCCTTGCTGTCTCTAGTGGGCCTCCAATGTGGGAAACACTACATTGGAGCTACTGAATATGGTTTTAAAAAATCTGATTACAGATGGTGTTAGATAAAGGAAATGAGATTCTTTGAATCAGATAAAGTTAACTGGTACTTGTTGTTTTTAACAATGGTTACAATAAGAAGGCTCAAAACTTGTTGATTGAAAAATTACTTTCAACCCTTTACTTTTTCTCCAGCCTTTCTGTTTCTCCATAGAATAATTATTTTAAGTAAGAAAAGTGCCTGTGATATCATAAGAACTACATAGGATTTAATTGTCCTTTATTCACATTTCTCCTCTAAGAAATCACTAAGTGCTTCATTATTAATACCAAAACCAGGTGCCTCACTACTCTGATTAACTTTGTCTGAGCCAGAAATTGTCTTCCTTTTCCTCAAAGCACACATTACTTTTCTAGTCAGAGTTCAGACGCTCAAAAAACCTGATGAAGACATATTTCCTTCCCATATCTCAGACATTTCAATTTATGCATATTCAGTGATTTGATTTATAAAGGGATTGAGAATAACTTAGCTAAGATGTTCTCCACTTAAACAAGTTCCCAGAGGAACAAAATATTTGAGAAATAAGTAATATTCATAGTGTTTCAGTGACTAGAAAGAATTTAAGAATTTCGAGTACATTAAATAAAGATTACAACTGCGGCACTGAAAGAACTTCAAGAACTGAGGCAAACTGCTTCAAACGCTTGTAAAGAAGGATCAATTCTGCAAGTGCAGTTATACATTTATTCCATCTAAAGTAATCTGAGACACGTGGAAAAAACCAGTCCTGATATACTATGAAGACAAGAAGCTGAAAAAACACGCTGAAAAAGACACAGGAGATACAAGGCGTTACAAATTTGATGAACTCTTGCAGAGAAATGGGAGGGCAGCGATGATTTTAAGCAACAGCTGGAAGTGCAACTTCTTTAAACTAGCTTGCCTTATGGCCCAGAAACCCTTCACGATGTAGAGCACTCACCACCCAAAGCCACACCAACTCATCAGCAGCCTTAGGGGGAGAAATCCATTCCAGTAAATCACACAAAGTGGTCCCTGCAACACTGATCCACCACTGTCACGGCAGATCATAGCTTGGCCTCTGATCTGAGCCCTCAAAGGTGTCTCTGGAAGGGACAGCAAAGGAGTTGTGAGGAAGACTTTGGAGAAGCAGAATTTTGTGGACTCTCAGAGCTCCTTTCAGCACGCAGGGCCAATAAGGGCAAATAAGAAAGCATCCTGGATAGATGCAAGAGGTCAGCACTACATTTTTCAGGGCCAGAAGAGAGTCTGATGTAAGAATCGAGACCAAGGTCACAGATGGGATAAGATTTCACCATGCAGATGCAGCAAAAGGCCTCAATTTGAAAAGATTTCCTCCTAAAATAAGCTGTGAGGTTTGGACACAGAATGGCTGTAAAGTAAAGAAAGAAACAAATGTCTGGGCTGTGTATGGTACTCTAGTTACAGCCCAAGAGATGGATGGGAAGGCAATATTGTCTACAACAATCCATGAAAGAGGAGGTAAATATGCTTGGAGTTAAGGGCATTAGAACTCCTGCCAAGATGGGCCTTGATCTAGCTGATAGCTACAGAGACACTCCTGGAAAACATCTTGGAAAGACGGAAAAATGGTGGAATAAGCAGGCAAACCTGCGATTCATCCATGCAGGGACAAGAAACTGGAGAAGATACTGAGAATGAAATTAAAAGACATCAAAGAGAAGTCTCCTCTTAACTGGAAAGTTGGAGGACAAAGGAAGAGGATTTCCATGAAGACAAGGGGATGTGAGAAGAGACTGAAGCAAAAACAGTAAATAGAGGTAAAATATTCAAGAAGAAGTGCAAGTGATGACAACATCTCAAAAATCAAAACTCTGGAAAATTAGAATTATTCTTAAAATTCATGAATATTTGTGAAATATATGAAAATTCCTGGTAATGGTATTTCTTTAAATTGACGAAAAATTTGAAAATAACTGTGGAGTACAAACTAGAGGCTACTGAAAAACGTCAGGGGTGATACTTAAAATTTTAGCCACCTAATCATATCAAGCACATGAGGAAATTGAGTGTCACATTAATACTACGTGGCAGGATTTCAAAAGTTTATTACTACCACGGCCAGTGGGACTATGTGCAAGGAAAAAAAAGTCATGAGCAGGAGTGTCTTTAATGATTTCGAGGCTTAATGTCTATTAATGTTCAAGTTAAAAAATGCCATGCCTGCAATTGCTAGGAAATATTGCAGGCACAGAAGGTGGACTAGCTACAGCAAAATCATTCATAAAGTCACCAGTGAAATGGCAGGTGGCTGTATTGTTAATGATGTTTCCAAAGCAGTTTTCATTTAAGAAAACAACTATGACATAGTGAATTCAACATTTCCCATGGAAAAGAGTATCAGCATGAAATGCACCTAGCAGAGAAGAATGCAGCAAATCTATGAAATATTTTGGGTTGTAATTTCTTTTATCTATAAAAAGAAGAAAAAAAAACAACTGATTTTTTTCTGACCTTAGGAAACTACTGAAAGGCAACAGGAAAACCACATCCCAAAGTGCTGCCAAATGACAGGTGCAAAAACATGAATTTTAGTCCTACTTTTCTCAAGATTCAGACAATGTAGAAGAGAAAAGAGTTATTTCAGAACAGAGAAGTAGGCTAGGTGGCTCCATGAGCCATGCAGATATGTTCCTTGGGTTGATTTGCTCACCCTACAGCCTCAGGCAAAGCAGGACATATGCTCAGACTCTCTGGACAGAATCTCAAATTCAGAAAAATGGTCTGATTCTCAATAACAGCTTAATTTCCTTTCCTGTCCAATTTATTTAGGGCATTCAGTAGATGACATGACTTCTGCAAACATGTAATTGCAAACTTTAAAATTCTTCCCTAGTTTCAAGTAAATGTCCTTAAGGAAGAAAAACATTCATCAATGGTGAATTGTATGTTTGCCCCTGAAATTAAGTCACTTCTTAACTCTAAAGTACCTGAAGGGAAAATGTTTCATGCATGACCCTCTGTTGCAAAGGTTCTCTTAAGCTTTAAAAGCCTTTAACTATATTTGCAGTGCAAAACTTGCAGCAGACAACTTTTTGGCCAGAAACCATCACTGAGTCTGACTCCTGAATGGAAATGAATGTTCAGCACTGAACAAAACAGACAGACCTCTATATCACAGCATGTAACAACATTCTCTGCACAGAACTCCAAGTCCCTGAGAAGGTAGAAATAAAAAAAGCAAAATAATTTTTCATATCCATATCAATAGCATACGGAAATGTTCCAACTCACTTTCAAAGTCTGACAGTTATTCATAATAATTCCTTTGAACATCTCCCAAATGTCCCCTGAACATCTCAAAATTAGAAGCAATATGGGAGTTATTTGTCAGAGCTATCCTTACGTTTATTTTTATTTGGCCTTTCTTGCTTGCAGTATATTGTCAGGCAGTACACATTGAACTACATGAACGTACCAAAGGTCACACTGAAATATATCCAGGCAAATCTATTTCAAGGGGGCACATTTGCTAGTTGTACAACTAACCCATCAGGAGAAATAATTCAAATCACGCTTACTACAACGTCAATAAAATAAGGAAAAATTCCTATTAACTTCTTCAGGAAGCTGATGAATTTTGTAGACCAGGTTAGGCTTTTGCTGAACAAAGCCTGGGCAATATCCAAGGGAAATGGATTTAGACATTAATCTTCAGGAAAATCTGCCCTAGGACGCATTTCTATTTAAAAGGTGGTTTTAATTTATAATCTGTTATTCCATGGCTGTATCTACTCGGCTCTTTTCCTCTGTCTGAAATAAATCATACTATAACATCTCAGCAACCCAAGACATTGACAGCTTCAGAGTTGTCTTACCCTACTCACAAATGGAACAGGTGCACCATTACAAGGGTTTTTTTTCACTATGTAAATGCACTATGTGCATTTACTACACACACTGTACAGAATATATAAAAGCACAAATAGCTCGAAGAGCGCTCACCGTAAGTGAGAATATACAGTGGTTTTCCATTGGTATCCATAGTGGTTAGGCAAGGAGCTTTCGGTGAGATGGTCCCCCATCGCTGCAAGGCTGCTTCCAGGGAAGGCGGCCAGTTTGTAACCACACCTAATTGTTCCCCACGCATAGCCAACATCTGAGCTCCTTCTGGCTTTGGCTGGTTTGGATCTGGCTGTTGAACTTATGATTATGAAAAGATACATAGTTACCATGTAAATTCTATACCTTGTGCACACCTGTGTAATCAAGAGAATAAGTTACCTTTGCAAAATGTTGAAAACAGTAACATATAAGAAGGTATTGAGAAGCAACAGAGAAATATAACAGAATAATTTACTTTTAACCTTAAAACAGATCAAGCAACTGATGCACCTCAGGAATTAAAAGTCCTTGCTTGCACTAGTTCTACAAGAAGTGAAAGAAACTGCTGAGGCAGCATGCATATATTTATCTTCAAAATAATAAACTTTTCTTTATTTCTAAAGAGGGATGGAGAACACTTTTTCCTGGGAAAAATGCAGTAATGAGATGAACTGCAGAACTACTGACAAAAATGTACTTTAAAAAGTAACAGATTGATTTAAGTCATGTTCTGTTACATGTTTCCTTATAAATTCCTGTGAAGACTATTTAAATTTCCACATCCTGGCAAATCTTAATTCTCAAAGCACTGGTCTTTTGAAAAAAAAAGTTCCATTTATTGACTTTATCTTTGTTTCTATCTTACATTTAGTTCATTTTTCATACTTCACTGTTACACAAAGGATGTGTAAAATATTTGACATGCTCCCTCACTAATAGATTTTCTCTTAGTGGTGTTCAAAAGCAATGGCTGTAATCGACAGCTGAATGTTCTCAAAGCAAAGCTTCCCTACACTCTCTTCTGTCATTTCTTTGCAAGCAGAACCAGGAGCTGAGAAAACAAGAGAGACTTTTGACTCCACAGGACTATATCCAAGCTTACTAAAAGCAGATTCCACTGAATACCAATGGTTTTTTGGTACTTGGCAGTACAGAGAGGGCTTACTTGGCTTTCTACAAAGTCAACGCAGGAGACAAACATTTTACAGAGTTTTAATAAGAGATCCCCAAACCTTTTGAAAAACAGTCATTTTACCTTCTAACAATTCCTCAAAGTCATCTACAAAGAACTCTCGTAATGGTGGTCGTTTGGGCCGTTTTAGTGTATTGACCAGCTGCTGAATCTTTGCTGACACTCTGCTGCTCACTGGTACTCCTGCAGGACAGGGATCAATGGAGACATCAGTCGACAGCTACACTGCACCCACCAGACGTCAAGTGGGGTAAGAAAAAGTCTAGGACTGCAAGGCCACCACAACTACAGTTTCATGCCATACCGTGACTCAAGTATTTAACATTAAAACATATAAGCAAAAAGGAACAACGACGCCTAATGTAAATAAAACCAATATAACAATGTCAGAGCGAGGTTGCAAAATTAGAGGGGAAACAGCACACAGACTGAGGGAGAGAAGCACAGTGGAAAAAATGTCCCTACAGCAAATATCAGTACCCTGAGAGAATTCCCTCAGCAATGGCCAGTGAGAAAACTGGCACTGGCCCTCCCCATGATCATTGGCCATACCAATGTTGTCTGACTAGACTGCAACCCGGTGAGGAGTGTGGGTCATAGGCTCTGCCCCGTCATTTATTCTGGGTTATTTTTACACTGCAGGGGACATCTGTCCAGTACCCATCTTAAACACGGTTCGCGTCTTTGTATTACTTCAGCATGACCCCATATTCTCTGAACATCCCTACAGCCAATCCCACCAGCCAGCAACCTCCAAGGGGAGCATGCTTGCCCATACAGCAGTTTGGAAAACAGAGCTCTGAGCAGCAGCCTGGGGCAAGGGGCATTCTTATAATACAGTCCCATCAATCACCTCCCCCTTCCTTTTCTCCAGTCGAGTGCAAAGCCTCTCCAATGTGCATGTCATCTGTTCCTGAACTAATAGCTTTCTGTCACTGCATTGCAGGAATGTCAACTTCTTACCCTTCCATAAGGTTGGCTCCAAACCTTTTACCAAGTGGTGTTTAGAGTTGAAGCTACTAAGTTTAGATGCAGTACACTTGGTCATCAATTCCATGCTGTGCTAAAATATTGTTTGGTAAGTTTTAGAGAAGAGGAGCGGTAAATAAGGAAGGGTTTACAAATAACTGTTTTTCAAAAAAAAAAAATCTCAGAAAATAAAACTTCAAACATCAATTTTCAAGATGTAGCCATCCTGGCATGTCCCATTCCTTGCCATTAAAAAAAACAGAGTAGCTGTAACCAGACAGCATGATAATAGCAAAACTAAAGAGATTATCTGGGGTTTTTTGCCAAACAGTTTCTATGGGGAGTCAGCTCTGCTGATTAAGAAATATTTCTCTATGTTATCTTCATTGATATCAGCTTATTTTAGAATTGCAAAGGTGCTGCAACTTTGTGTTTACAAGTGAAAAGTGCCCAGAAAAAAAACATGAAGAACATCCAAAAAAACAAGAGCAGATGCATACAGTAACCACTAAAAAGATCAGGATACTCAAAATAACCCCAGTTCTGCTTTGTGACATACCATCACCAGTCTCCATAAGCTCAGCGTTGCCATACTTTGGTGCCACCCGTGCTGTTGATCCTTGTGGTCTTTCTACTTGTATTGAGTGTTCTGAGGTGTAAGTGGTAACATCTGGAGGGGCAGAATGATTTTCTGTGAAAAGTAAGTTAACAGGTTTAACCGTGTACCTCTAGTGTCAAAGGGCAGAAAAGCAAAAGGCAGAGGAAAGGAGACCATTTGAGGATTTTCCCCCCAACATCTGAACAGGCATTAAAGTTAATGCACAAAATGATTGTACTGAACTATAATGTGTAGTATGATTTTAATAAATAAAGTTTGCACTGATTAAAACACGGCTGTATATCTGCAATCGCATAAGCAATAGGCTAAAGAATTATACAATTAGGTTGTAGGTTCTCCACTGACATCTGATTTTACTTAAAGCTTGTGGACATCTGCAAATAGAAAAGACTCAGAACAAATACACTTCTCGTGGATTACTGTGTTGGTTTTTCTAAGCAAAAAGAACACAGCATGTTGTCAATCACTTGCAAGTGCCAGTGCGTATCACTTTTATAACCTCTGTATTTTGAATATGTCACTTTTAGTTAAGAAAGGAAAAAAGTCAATCATATCAGGTTTGGAAACCAGAGGCAAGAAATAAAATGTAAAGAAACATGAACTTTGCATTCCTCCTGGACACTTGCTTGTCTTCTATTTTTAGACAGAGATATTTCAATTCTTCCGCATAACAAAGCCTTGCCTTCCAGAAGGCAAACACGATTTGGTCTGACTCATGCCAGCACTGCTGAACAATTCCACAGAGCTAATCTTTCTCTTTCATGGCCTGATAACTCATCATGCTACCACAGTTTGTCTTCCCATGTTTTCGAGTCTGAGTCTGTATTTCCTACGTATTTGTGCTACTTTTATAGGTTGTCTCATAAATTTTTTGCAGGTTTTTATCTGCATTAGATTAGATGGAGATAAACGCCACAAGCAAATAACAACTTTTCGTTCAATTGACATAAATGATCCCCAGTAGCCTCTAAGTTACAAAAGAAGGCAGGTCGTCATTCTGCTGCCACAGAAGTGAAGAGAAATGCATTCTATTTTACAATAGGGTAAGAGTCTTTCAAAATGCAAAAATTCTGGAAAAATGTCATTGTGTTCCAATACTGTTTTCAAGAAGCGCTTCTTACTAAACGTTTTCTTTAAGCATTATGGTGCCAAAAGTACTAGAACACCAACTTCTACAGTAAATTTAATCTCAAACATAATTATAAAGCATTTTCATCTTTACAAGTTTTAAACTTTGAAACACTGTGATTCTTGTGCGTTCAATCCCAAATTTATGCACCATCAACACAGAAAACTAATTTTTTTTTGATACACATACAGGAAAAGGATGCTATACTAGATGCTTATTTTGCATACTTCTCATTTAAAGGCAGCATTTGACAGACAATCATCATGAAAATTTAAGACATGCCATTAATATCTTTAGCTGTTATTTAATGTTTATATTCATGAACATCATAAGGACTCAATCCTATCACCCAATCATATTATTTGGTTGACAAAAACATGAAATGGCTTTTATTGAGCAACTTAAAAATGTCTTGCATTCTACACATGTCCAGTTGGAGCTTTTGCTTCCGAACACGTCCATTGTTACAGTTTTACTGAAACAAACACCTTATATTGTGCTATAAGTGATCAGCTGGAGTACAACAGACAGAACAATGAAGCTTATGCTGGTAATTGCTTGAATAATGTCTTCATTTTAAATTTCTTGTCATTATCAACTATTTTAGATTCAGCACAATTTTTTGGCCTTTCCTGTTAAGTGGCAAGAGCTTTTTACAGATCATGATTGCATTACTCAATAACTAAGTCAATTTAAAAATGCTGATGTTTATCTTTGTCTCTTTACTTATAATACAGTTTTGCTATGCATATGAGAGATCATGACTAAGAAAATAATTGTACTTAGTCAGCTATTAGTAACATGAGAAAGTATTTTTAAAGTGAGCTGTATTTGCTTACATATAGTGAAGTATTTCCATCTTTCAGACTTTACAAGGCAAAGTGAATTGGAGTTAAAGATTAATTTCTTTTTAATGCATGGGGCAGAAGATATGTGAGTAAGGATGCTCTCCCTTCAGAATTCTGTGCTTAAAACCAAATTCTTCTTTGTTACACACAGTGCTGAGCAGGCAGATGTCTTATCGTGGCAGTATCTACAGCTTTAAGTTTCATCCATTAGATTTACAAATCTTTGGTCAGTTCAAGTCTCAGAATCAGGCTTGGAGAAAAGAAAATCATACAGACAAAGATTTGGTCCGAATGACTTCTAAAGAAAAAGATAATTGTTATGTTATGTGAAATGTACCCCTTTTTTGCATAGAACAGTCAATCCAAGCTTTGGCTATGGACACAATCTGTAGAGAGTTGCTTGGTCTTATGTCAGGTAACTTGAAGAATTGTTTGAGGTTTCATTAAGAATCATGATCCTGACACATCTGTTCACTAAAAAGTAGAAACTGTGACAGCTGCATGACTTCAAAGCACTTCCTCCATCAAACATTCATATTTGCGTCACCTCCTATTCCCATCTCTTCCAATATCCTTGCATTAGAAGATCACAGACAGAACAGCTGTTTCCAGTTAAGGCTCTCCTCATTTCTGCCACTGGAGCGAATCATTTACCCCATGTCATGAAGATCAGAAAGGCCCAACAAAGCAGAGCATGTTCACGCAGGGATACAGCACGTGCACTGACAAAGCCCCACGTCTGAGGAGAAGTAAAGAACTGGAGGAATACTTTCAGTGGAGGTTTGGAAGCTCACATAAGCACCAGGTATTTGAGAAGTCTCCAGGAAGTCAAAAAGTATCCCTGCAACACTGTACTTGAAGAAAATGCAGCTTTTACTTCCAAATAAGCTGGCTCTTCTGGTTGTCAGGGAAGGGAAATCCAGAGTTAGAGATGCAGCTCTTTCCATTAGCTGAGTTTTCCTTGTATTGATGTCCAGGTGACAGACTGTATGTTAAACTAGTCTCCTGTATAAATTAACATTCCCCCTCAGAACACAAGAATTTTCAAGTTGTCTGAAAACTGTCAGCCATGCTTATGGCACATGTTTTTGTATTTATTTGATTAGCAATCCATGTAGCCTTTAATGTGGATAGAAGCCTTTGATTTTCAAACAGAAACATATTTGAAGCATATAAAAGAAACACTAAATGCACCTATAGGATCAAAACTTTGAAGTGCAATGATTAACTTTATATACATTTACAATTATAGGCAAGCACTGTGTAATTTTCACTGCATGAACTTTGTGAGCTTTGGGGTGTGCTTTCTGTCCCTGATCTTTATATACGTAGAAATCCAAACCATGTAATACCAACAAACAAAAGCTTAAAGACCTTAGAAATATGCACAGTACTGACCCAAAGAAGGGTCAGAACATTAGATATTTTTCTCAGATTTCACTAGTTTGACCCCTAAATTCAAGAATTACTGAACACAACTGTGATACCTATGCCAAACTAAAGATTTTCCCTGTAACTTAATGCAGACACCTGAGCATCTTAGAGCTGAGAATAAATATTTAAATGATATATATCCCAAACTATAACTTTGGCCACAATAAAGCAGGAGAAGTCAAATTAAATGAACAGTATAACCTTAAAAGCATATAATAGCTTATGCAAATTATCCAAATGATTCACAAAGATAACTCTGATTATATTATAGCCAAAGCTTTTTATCAAATCCCTTTTCAGACCTGCATTAGTATATTTAAACTGAAAAAAATCTCCCTTTCATTCTGTGATACACTCTGGAGGTAAAATCCTAGTGGATATCAGAATGGAGGGCTTTTTTCGGTTATCATTAGGATCCTCCTCGTTGCACTTTGAATTTCTATTTTTTAAAATTGGCACCTTCAGAGTATGGCCTTACATATTTACAGTTGATTTCACTCTTGCAGGCTGGTCTGTCTCTGGAGAACATCCTCCTGGACCAAACAAACATCAAGCCATGGTAACATATGTTCTTTGTGACCAAGAACAAACTGTCTCTGGTAGCTGAGGAGCTTTAAGGAACAGGATTACTCTTCTCTGTTGTCTTCTCTCCTACCAAAGATCATTATTCATCTACCATCACTGGCCCACTGCCTTGGAAAGAGCCAGGCTTTCTGTAGGAATACTTCAAATCTACTTCCTCTTAGAATAAATTTAAATGCAAAATCTACCTTCTTGGATGGGAAAGAAACAAAATAGCAATTTAATTTCAAATTCTTCAAGAATGAAGCTCGCCCATGAAGAAATATATATTACAGTTATCAACTGTGAAGCTTCTCTTGCATTTCCAGTGATTTTAGTAACAAAACAACGACTGATGGCAACCATAAGATCCCAGTCTCATCACTCATATTTTGTGCCCAAATGACCTTTACATTACTACACCTCAACTACTGTCCAAGAAGAGATGCAATTTAAGGTATCTTATTGTCAGAATGAATGAAAATATGCATATACTGAGGTAAGCTCAACTGCTTCTTTCAAAGGCAAGATCTTTCTAGTCAACAAGGCACAATAAAACAAGTATAAGAAACAGTAGTTTCCCTCTTCTGCAGAATAGTGCCATCTTAATTTAATTCTATAAATGCTGTATTATTTACCACAAACTCAGTGATTATAAAAGAAGATTTACTGTGCCAGATTTAAAATTACTAAAATGTCAAATTATAAAGAAGCTATATTTAAAGACACATTAAGACTTTGTGTGTGAGTAATGCAACCTTTCAGAGTTTGGATAAATTTAATTCTCTATGCTATAATTTCCTGTAGCATTTCAGGATGAAGTCACAGAAAATAATCAAATGCAATGATTAATGTGTTCCTAACTGTATGTGTTTCTAAAACAAGGTTCTAAGCATTCATTTAGCATGAATTTATGAATACAATACAAGTTCTTTCCCTGACTGCAATTCAGCAGTTCGAGATCATGATGAGAGGATTACTGAAAATACAGGTGTTATATCAAGCTATACTCATAGCAAAAACCCAGGGATCTGAACGCCTGTTCCAGCACATAAAATCAGGAACATTGAAGATGCTTTCATGTATCTCATTACATATACTTGAAAACGAAATGTCAGTTGAGGAACAGTCAAACAAAACTGTAGTAAGACAGTAGTAAGATTGCTTTATCTGTTCCAACACAGACTGCAACAGATTTTCAGTGAGAGCCCAAAATACTCCAGCAAGAACACACCCCAAGCAAATGTCTCGTATGATAAGCAGCTGCAGAGTGAAGGGAAACCAAGCCTTGCTTTCCACATATCCAATCAAAGAGCTGCCTCATGTTAATAAAGACTAGTGTCAACGGCACAACATTCAGAAATAATGTCTGTGAAGCTTAGCCCTAATGGAAAGAAAGCTTTGACTTCCTAGGATCTTTCCAAAGGAAATAAACAAGCTATTAATAATAACAGCTCCCTTCTCTGAAGCTATATAATGGTCTATCCCATGGAGTATAATCGCTAGATATCCCAGTTCAAGTATTCTAAATTCAATTAAGGGCAGAAAAAATATTTTTAAGAGGACTACTGTTAACAGAATTATCAAAAATCACTCAAGCTATGTAATTAAAGTGGTGCAGCAGTGGGGGAAACTCATATGCAAGCAATCCCTAATGATGCATGCACTGATTTTCCTTACTGATGAATCCTAAAGAGACCTTTACAGTGCTAAGTAATGGAAATCATACAACTGTACATTTTAAGGTATTTGGTAACCAATAGCTAGAGCCTATTAACCACAATGTAAATTTACCCCAAATCTAAACTGCTATTTTTTTCCCCTCCTGAAATAGGAACGTAGGACTATCTCTCCATACAATACATGTAAATATTAAAAAGCAAAGAAGAAGCACAGGAAAGACTTTTGTAAGACGTCATGTAGCAGCATCAGCTGAACGTGAGAGTCAAAATTCATGGTAAACTGGACACACTCAACACATCTATATACTGACCTATATGTGTTTGAGCCATAACATCAGCTAGTCTGTGTGCAGCACCACTGCCTCCACTTTGTGTCGAGGAGGAGGAAGTGGTTGATGTGGTAGAGCCGTGGATCGCTTGACTGATCCAATGTTCCATGTTTATACTCCCCTGGCTTGAGGTGGGAGTTCCCTGGGAGTCGCCCTGTACGGAGCCTTCGTCTTCTGAACCAGAAGAAGTATCTAGTAATTAAAAACAGCTTGTTAACTTGCAGTGTTTTGGGGTTTTCTTAATAAAAATAACTCATATTCATATCACAAATCTAAAGAAAGTGTCATTAAGAAAATCTCAGGAAGGTAGGCAAACATAATGAGAAAACTGCAGTACTGAAAGCCCTGAAACTAAGTCAGTTGCTAACTGTGCACCTCTCCTGCTCTAAGGTCATGGCGTGTGTATCATTGTACCAAAAAAAAAAAAAAGTATAATTAAAGTCTTCCTTTATACTGTTAAACACAGAATCTTCTGAAGATCTCCAGTCAGCAGAGAATGTAAAAAATAACTTTCCCAAGCTCACTCCACAAAGTCTGTAAGATACTCTTCCAACTGTACAAAGTCCAATCCTCAGTGAAATGGGAGTCTCAGCCGGATTCAGTGAGGATGAGAGGCATGAGATATGAGGTATTTTCACAGTCTAGTAGATAAAAAGAGCAGATAAACTAGAAAAGGAATGGCACAACTAATTGCTAAGACAATGTTACATTACATTGTTAGGGAATAAACCAGAAATGTGAAAGGAACTTAGACTATCATAAAATATGACAAGCTGGCCATAGTTAGGTCCTTGTAAGACCAAAAGGATCAGTGCAAGCTAAGGTATCACCAAGGGCGAAGCAATCATGTGAACTGTCCCTGTTGACTTTTCCACTACTCAGTTCACCTTCTCTTCAAACATACCTCAGTTAAGCTCAGTGTGCATCAAATGACATTTCCATTACTGTCTATGCTGACAGATTAGCAGTTCATAGCAGCACAAAGAACCATTTTTAAAATTCTCATAAAAATAGAAAGATACTCACCTGGAGGTGTGTAGGCATCCATTGATGTTTGCACCACCAATGAACGTCGTTTTGAGGGCATGGGGACTGCCATTTTCCTTTCTTTATGTTTAGCAAGGGCTGCCTGCACTGCTTCTGTGTGAACATCTGGAAGGAAAGAGGTTTGAAGCCAGAGTTAGGCAGAAAGGAGCTGTTCTTTGTGCATCTCGCACACCTGGCACAGGTTCATGCGTGTGCCAGCTGGGCTGACAACGCACATCCCGTGATGGGAGGCCAGGAACACACAGGATCTCGGAGGAACTGCAGGAGTTCTCACTGTAGAAAAAGCAGCTACAGTGAAAAGTGGTGTACTAACATACTTTGAGCTGCATGATATTCCCAGAACATTGCTGCAGTATTTGAAGAGCAGGAACATCTCTTCCCCAGAGCAAGTCTTTGTTTAACCAGGAGCTGTTACTTCAGTGATTATTGCTGTTTTCAGTCGAACTGTGGTGTATTAACATTGCCCATTTTTTAAATGAATAAGGTTTCCAATTTACACAAAAGTCACACAGAGTAAGTGAACAAGAACATTTGCTTGAAGGGTAAGAGGTATGTAAAATGCCACAACAGAAATGGCAACAGGTCCCTCATTCCCAAATCCTTCTCCTGCCACTGTCACTTGGCATTATTCACAGAAAAATAACTACTACATAGGGTTGGCCTGAGGTGGAATGAGGAAAAAAAACACCCTAAGCACAGATCTAGTGCTTTGCAAGCAGGTGCTGCACACAGCTCACACCAACCCACTCCACAGTACCCAACAGACCCCTTCTCCTTGGGGAGGTAGCCAGTGAAAAGCTTCTCTAACATGTGTTTACAGCTGCCTGCCTCCCAAAGTTTGAAGAAGACCATTTATCATGTCTAAAAGATGTGAATGCCTTTCCAATAATGACTTTGTTTTTAGCACCATTTTTTAATTACTACCATAACTACATATTGAAATAAATCTGCCTTTAGTTTACCACCTTGCACTGTTTGTCTGCATATTTCCATGGATTTGGGACAGGACTCACATGAGGAGAATGTATGCAAAAGACACAGCAGCCAACAGGAGTTCCTTGAGCTAAAGAAGTTGTCACATATATTGACCATCTGACATCTTGCCTTTTAACCAGTTGCCACCGGTCAACTGTAAAAAATACAGCAATTTGGGTGCATAATTTAGTTGCTTCCATAATTCAGTTCTCCTGTTGTGGAGCAGGAGCACAGTGAATCAGGTCTAATCCAGAGTGATCCCACTTCTGCTGCTGAATCTGCTTGAAGACCACCCTCACAGGCTGTGTTGGCAGCATGCAGTCATTATCCTTCTCCTATATGGATGTGGTGGCAGCTCTGAAAGGGCAGCGTGCCCCAAGAAAAGCAACAGGAAAGAGAAGAGTGTATATATATCTCCTCATTTAAAGCAGCATTGGTTGAATCAGATCTGTGTAAGTAACTCGTGAGTAACAACCTGGAAGGATGACTAGAAGCATTAGATGATAAGCTGCTGATAAGCTGCAGCGTCTCATTTCCAGTAATGGTGTTTCCTATCTTCTGCCAGGGCTTAAGCACCTCTCGGTAGAAGTACAACAGGGAAGGGTAACAAAAAGAGCATCACCAGCTGCTTCTGTGAGATGCTTTCTTTTCTTTTGTTTTAAATCATGAAGAGGAGGAGCATATCAGCAAAGCAAGAAAAGCAAACAGCAAAGCTGGAAAACCATTCTCAAAAGATAAAAGAGCCATGCAGCTGATGGACCAAAATGAAGGAAGATCAGTGTTATCAGCAACCCTGAGAACAATTTCTCTCCTGCCAAGTCATTATTGTAAAGCAGAAAGTTTAAAGTCTTTCTTAGAATTAAAAACTGATGAAAAGTTAATGTGAAAAGTACCAGAAAATTTATGAGAAAAGTATCAGACTATGAAAATAAACAATATATATCTTACCTAACAGCATGACCCCAAGATAAATTCCTGCCTGCTCACTTCACACCAATGTCAATAAGGTACACAGGACTGAACATGCTCCCTAACAGTTTCTTAACTGTTAAAGAGGGAAAATTCTTGGTTTTCCTTCAAAGCATAGCAATCAGATATCAAGCAGTAAGAAAAAAGAGCCTTCTCTTTTAAAAAGCTCAACAAACCAACACTCTACAGCAATTTTTGGAAAAAAAAAATTTTGGAAGAAAATAAATTTTGCTGATCTACACAGGAGGGACTACTTGTACATTACTGTACATAGGATTGTTTTTTAACTGTGTCAGGTGGGAGAAGAAATTCTTCCAAAGTTTTTTAAAGGAGGACAGCTGACAGAAAATCATTAAAATGCTTAGTGACAGCTGGATGCTGAATCAGAACCTGTGAATTCTTTGATTTCTTTTTTGGTGCTGTTTTGATGTAAGAAGGTAGACTCATCAGCTTAATTAAAAACACTCTGCAGGGTTTTAATTTTCAAATGAGTCCACAGGAGTCCAGGAATTGAATTGTTTTCTTAAAAAGGCACATTCTTGATATGTTTATTTGCAATGGGCTACCGTGGAGTAAACCACACTATAGATTGCTAAAAAAACCCAAACTGAAAATCTCACAGGACAGCAAAAACAATGTGAAAGATAAGAAACTCTCAATAAACAAGAGGGAAGTTAACTGGGAAGAAGGAACATGCACACCTGCTCCCAGCCTAGCCTGCAAGCTCAAATATTTAGAAGGCATTACTCAGAATATGGAGGCTACCAAAAAACCCAGGACACATGTCTAGAAAATGCTGAGGACAGATAATCCAGAGATGGTCCAGGGAGCATCAACAAGAGTTTACAGGGTTTTAGGGTGAGAGGAATAAAATGCAGCATAAACAGTCAAGCTTGGCTAAAAAACCTTTTCACAATGTTCTCTCTCAGGAATAAAACTCTTGGCTAAATGAAGTGTCTCTATGCATACAAAGAACAGCTAAGGATTAGGTAAAGAATGAATAACAGTCTATATAGATTGTATGGTCTTCCTTTTGAATGAAAGCCTATTGGTGGGTTCTGAAGATGCTCTTAACCTGTCTGGACAATCTTGTACTTGGTTCAGCTAATAAACAGCATTCAAACCATTCATGCCTTGAGACCAAGACCCATAGTATTGAGAAATCAGAGAGGTGAGGGAAAGCCAGACTGATACTTCAGAATTACACTTGAGAACAACTCATGGGCTACAATACCTATCCTGTAACCACAGCAAGACAGAAACAATAAGGAGGTTTGTTCCCAGCAAATATCAGCTTCAGATATGCACTTTGCATACATATGCTTTGCTTTTCTCTACATTTTAGCTTTACTTTTCTGATCTACAAACCAACTTTGCTTATATAGCACAACCAGTGTTAACCAAAATGCAACCAATAATCTCTTATTGTACTTTTATGAAGCATGGATTTAAATCCAAGTTGAGACATACATTCACTCATCACCAGTATCCCTGGTAATCTGCTTCTCATGAATTTGAAGAGGAGTGTGGTAGCTCTTTCCCTTTACCTCAGTGAAAGATGGGCTGTGGTGTCCATCATATTGTATGTAACTCACTGCTTCCTCAAAGCTGTCTCTAACAGCTACTGAAAAAAATACAAGGAGACTTGAAATAGGAATTTATATGACAGGAACTGGACACTCCTTGTTCTCTAAAGAAAGGAAACCACATTTGTGATGCACATTGGGACAAAGTGTGAAGACATACCCAAGTTCCTTTGGGACAGGTAACTGCTATCCACCTAAATCCCACCATCACAAAGCAGTGTGTATTCTCCACACATCACACAAAGCATCAGCAGGAACATCACGTTAGAATTTCAAACCATCTCTGGTAGGGTGATGCCCCTGTCTTGCAGGTCTGACAAAAGTGTCTGAATTCCTTCTCAATCTACCCTGGCATGCTCAGACTAACTGAATTCATTAGAGTATTGCTATAAAACACAGGTTTCTCATTAATTGTTCCTGAAAAAAATTGTTCACATATGAAAACGTGGTCCAGAAACAACACACAGAAATGCCTGCATTACAAAAAAAAAAAACCAACCAAACAAAAAAACCCGAACAAACCACCACGAAAAGAACATTTCTTCTGTCTTTCCTTATAGCGTTGCTTGCTGTAATTTCTCAGCTACTATAAACTTCTGATACAGTTTCAAACACAAATACACCCTGATATAATTGCACTCAAGTCTTCTGAGAAAGTCCTGTGTCTAACTGGAAAAAACACGCTTTTAGGCGAAATGTTCTTTCATGTGACATTCTAACTACACTGTTATAGCTGATAAAATGACTCCAGATCCTGACCCTTCAAAGCTCTCTTGTAGGTAAAAAAATCATTTTACTCTTCCCACCTGCCTTTTCCAAAAGAATGTCTTAACAGAAAATCTAGAGTACAGAATAAACTATCACTACCTCTGTCTACAGTAGTAGGAACTAAGGCACAGTGACTTATCTACTATTGTTATCCACTTTTAGCTTGGCCAACCACACATTGAATCCAATTTGTGTGCTTGTACTCAAAGAATCAATAAATGGCAAAGAGCAAAGCAACAAACCTGGGAAAGCTCACTGTTAAACTTGTGCTCGTTGCTTAACACCAATCAACCTGGTGTTCAGCATTCAACCTGACATATTTCTTATGGGCTGCAAACTGCAGACAAAACAGCTCTGTCCCCAGACTTTTCCCCGTTGCATTCAAGTGTTTTTGCTTGTTTATTCTCTTCCTTTACTTTCTATGACAGGATAGAAAGGGCAAGCATACTTTTGGGAGTAAAGTCAGTACGTGAAATAGAAAGGAAGTGGAACTGTGAAAACCAGCAGGTGGTAGAGAGAAAGTTTCCTTTCAAAGAGCTAATGATTTGTTATTATACAAGAGATGAGGTCTCAAAACAAAGGGCAGAGAAATTAAAACTGGCACAGAGAATGAGGGTCTGCAAGTTCAGACTTCCAGAGTGATGACCTATGGCTTTGGCCAATGAGCTCCATAACCAGAAACCCTCAACTGTTGCAAATTCCTCATGCTGTTGGCAGGATGAATTGCCCAGCTTTCCTGGGAGATGCTCTGCTGAGCGCAGTCACTCTTGTCATCTGATTTATCTCATAACTTGGCACAATGGTTTGCTCCTGGCTTAACTGGAAAGCCTTAGGAAAAAAAGCCAGCCCCACTAAAACAGACATTACTGCACAGCACCAGCTTGATATGGACATCTTTTTCAAACGGGATGACTGGGTGACAGAAGATGTTAGGGACATAGCTGTATTAACTGCTGGTAGGTGGGCAGTGGTCAAAGGTCAAATAGCAATGCCCAGAAATACGGTTAATTTCAGACTGCTGATACTTTTGATGCCTTGTTCACAGTGTTCTTTAACCATTTATTCCATATGCTGTCAATGACCTGAAGTCTTTTTTTGAAGGGAACATAACAAATTTTTATTTAGTCAGAAGTTGAGCTGGATGGTTTTAACTGGCTCTGGGATAATATAAATCTCTTTGGAACTTTTCACGAAGCCTTTTTTGGGGAACATACTCTCTCTCCTCCTTGCACAAATATATGCATATTTAGAACAAGTGGAGACTTCCCTCTATGACAAGCTGCCCTCTCCTAGTCATTTCCTTTGGGGAAGACAGCATGTATGATCCTTCTAGGCTCAGCTGTCTCCACAAGCAAATCAATCTTCCTTTCCTGAAGCAAGAAACAATTGTTGTGTGATGAACAAGGCCAGCCATTTCCTGCTTCACATATGGAGCCCTGCTGCAGCATCTCATGTTTCTCTACAGCTGCTAGAAGAGCACTCTTCTGAAGAGTGCATCCTCATTTGGCACGGAGCATAATCCTAACTCACCCTACCCCTTACACCTCATGAACAGGGATGCCCCATTCCTTACTTGGGCCAGAGAGAGTGTCCTTTAAAGCTCTGAACTGCAACTGAGACATTTGAAATATGCTGCAAACTCCTAGTCCTCCTAAAGACCTCTCTCCTTTTTCTTCAGATCTTCCTTTTTAAAAGAACAAAAACCTATTCAACAAATTACAGTTGCATTCTTCCTCAAGGTGGAGAGATTGTTAGGGTTTTTTTCCTCTATATAAGTTTAACATGCCTCAGCAGCTTCCTTTATACAGTATTAGCTGCATTTGCTCCATAGGCATGTCAAACACTCAAAATACTGTAAGCAAAGCAGTACCTCCTCACAGATCAGGGATCTGGGTATGAGTTCTGCATGGATCACAGAACAGGGTGCTCCTCCCACGGCAAGCAACAGCTACATTAAAAAATTCTGCATTATTAAACTGTTCCTCACAGCCCTTGCATAAAATGCCTCAGCACACAAAAGAAAAACATTATCTTCTTTTGTACTTAAATCAGGTCTTGCAGTTGTGTGTCAAGTAGTTCTCCTGCATCTCATTTACCACGCAGCCCTGTCTCTTTTTAAGACAAGAAATAAGACTGGCTGTAAATGGGAGTCATGCATTCCTAGAATCAAGACTGTAGAATCTGTTTCTGCCTCTGTTTCTGATAAAATATATTCCTTTTGCTGGTTTTGTTCACGTTTGCAGTTTCCCAGGAATTATAAAGCCTTCATATGCAATCAACAGCTGTTTAAGAAACACAAATATGAAAAAACAAGCTGTTGCCTAATTTTTTCTGTACAGACACAGAATTACCTAACAGAGTCCCTACCATCCTCTGCAGCCTGGTTTGCCTGTTGTGAAGTAATGGTACTACTTCCATCCCTCCTTTCAGGGGACTTACCACTGGAAGAATAAAACTGCCTGGAGACAAACCTAGTTGTGATCTGAATTCATCCATCTCTTCTGTTTCTTCCTTTAGGCTCATATAATTCCCTTCATTCCTCTCTCCTGAGTTCTTTTTGTCATCTTTTTTTTTCTTGTTTTGAGTTAGCCATTGGAAACAATCTTTATTCCTTTGCATTAGTAGCCAATTCCTGGTAACGTGATGGACAACACAACTGGGAGTAAGACAAGCCTAAGGACTGAGAAGGTTTAGACTCCTTGCTTGTTACAGGACAGTCCTGAAACACAACTAACTCACTCAGAGAATGGCAGATTATTATGATCAAGAAGGCTGATGCTCTGCTCTAATGAGTTGAGAATGCCAAAGGATTTTTAATTAGAGGTTATTTATGTACATATAATACATAGTTATGTCTTATTTATATTGCAGTAGAGGATCAGCCCTGAAGTCAGACATTTAACAAATAAGTAAAACCACAAATAAATCTCTGTCATAGCAAAGCAAGCATCTGGGATGGCATCAAGGAAAACAGCTGGAAGAACAGACAGAGGAAGCAATAGGAGCAAGGGCATTTTCTGCTGCATCAACAGAGTGCAACAGAATAATCAAAACAATTTCTCGTTATTACAGGGAAACAGCTGATACTAGAGGAAAAGAGCGTTATCAAAGGTGAATTTTGGCTGAAAATTCTGGATAAGACAATGCTAAGTATAGCAATTGTATGCTAAGTAATTATACAGAGAGAAGGTTGGTAATTGCTGTCTTACAGGAAACCAGTAGTTGAAAGCACAAAAGTTGCTTATGAGTTTAATCAGACCTTTGTTAGAGCTACCATGGAAACAAAGGATACACTGAGAATTCATTTCCTAATAAGTGGCTTGTAAATACTCTGAATAGAGATAACTTGATAGCTACACTTATTGGAAATGCAATCAGGACATACTAAATAGGGTGAAACATGGTAAATGTGGTATCATCAGAACAGATTACAGTTGGGTTTTGTCTTTTGGTTGTCCTGGGCTGACAGCACTGAGTTATTTTCAGGCAGATACAGGGCAAGTGATTTCATAAAAATTGCTGTGTTCATCCAACACAGATCAGTCCTGTGGAAATCATCTTACCCCTGGGAATGTGAAAGTAAGTGAGTCCATATAATAACAGATCTTTGCTGTGGGTGATGCTATAATGAAGCAGTCTCAGAATACTTTCACAATCTCTTTGGGTATTAAGATAGGAAAGCACATGGCCCAAACAGTGTGACACCTAAGTTCTCTCCATCTGGAAGCAGGTGTGCTATTAATTCTGAAATATGGCGTTCACAACAGTCAACACATGATTGAATGCAAGAACAGCTGCTCTAAGGTAACTCTCATTTATAGGAGGGCTGTGGAGGTTACTAACAGAAATAAACTGTTGCTTACCTTTCAAAAAACAACTTATGAGTGCAAGTTTCAGTCTTCGGGATGTTTAAGCTATGCATACTAGGCCTCTGGCTTTATTGGGAACCAGGGATACAGGATATACAAGGGAAACTTCTGCTGTCTTTTCATCAATTTGGGGCTGAATTTTGTTGACCTGTACCATTCTTGCCAGTTAAAAGTCAGTGGTTTAGAAAAGATGTGCACTCCCATGAATGTGCCACTGAAAAAGGCTTGGCTTTTCAAGGATGCTGCAGCCAATGAGCCCCACTGGTGCAGGAATCTGCACCGTGCGCTCCACGAAGGGCTGTGCCATCCTTTACCCAATGCCGAGCACCTCCCGAGCATCTCCTGTCCCCACCTGCTGCACACATGCACAAACCAGGTGCTTCATCTGTTCTCATGTGGTCAGAAGGCTTAACTCTAAGGAAGGGAAGCATGGCTGTCACCTCCCACTTTGGCTGGCATGGCAGTAATCCATAATTCTGGGGGGAAGGAAGGGAGAAGCTCAACACGTGCCTGGGAAAGCTGTATGGGTAGGCTGTGAACCACAGAGCTTACGTGCTGGAAACAGAGGACACCGAAACAGCAGACTGAACTCTCTATGACTCCACTGAAAGGCATAATTTTTGCTTTAATTTGGATTCTTCATGTATTATAATAAAGTTAATTCTAAAATGTTTTTCTCAAAACTCTGAGTTTTAAAATTATATTAACTCTACTCATGAGTGAAATAAAACACCAATATGAAGGCCTCTCACTAATAATTTCCATCCCTCCATTTATTTATTATCCCATTTGTAACGCAATCTGGAAGTCAGCTTCACACAGTGATCTCATCTCAGGCTCCCTTACTATGTAATCTGAACTAAACTAGCTTTATATTTGTTTCTCTCCAGAGATCCTCAAATAATTTTCCTCAAGAGTTCTATACTTATCCTCACAAACATTTTCTGCTGGGTCAAAAGCGAGGATATGGTCATATAAATTATATATTTGCCAGAGTTCTTCTTCTTTTTTCCCCTGATTGAGTTGTAGCTTGAAACTAACTTTGTAAGGAAGCTAAATCAGATAGGCGATTAATTAATTTCTGAATAAGTCTGTTTACAGCCAGGTTAATGATTTCAAATTAATTCTTATAAGCAACCCTCACTCACCTCACGGGTTAAAATATTATTTGTTTTACAACAAGCCACATGAATACTTCTACACAGTCCCATCCTAATAGATAGAACATTAATTAATTTTCCTTTCTCCTTATTCTTTGGAGAAATGCTGAATGATGAGGGTTCAGTAAAAACAATTTCTCAGATCTTCCCATTCCATCCTTTACCATGCACAACTTTCATAGTTTCATAGTGTAATTCTTTTTTGTCAGTTCTGGCAGGATTGCAGAGCGAGATCTTGAATGTCCTTTCAAAACCACAAAATATAAGCTACCTGTATATGTTCAAATCACCATGAGGTAAGTGTAAAGACACAAAATGTCACCAACCTTTGTTAGGGTTCAAATACACACCTACCTCATGGTAAATGAGAACAAATATATGGTGAGGCAGGTACTGAAGCTCCTAGAGCAGAGCAGCTCAGCTACCAAAGGTCTGGTGCCAGCACCTGTAGGATTTGGGTCTACAGGGAATATTCTTTCATTCCTAACTACCATATTTCAAATGACTCTCAAACCTGGCCTGGGATGATTTGTTCTGAAGTTTAACAATTTCATGCTCAGTGTAGGTTGTTCTGTCCTTTCCACATTGAACACCAGTGTAGGAAAGGTGGCTCAGGAATCTGAGCTGTGAGAGGTGTAGTTAGGATGCATTTGTTTTGGCAGTACCTCCAAGTATCTCCTGTATTAAGATGTCTTTTAAAAGAAGTGCTGAATGCACTTGGAAAATGGGCTGTTCCCTGCAGTGGTGGGATCTCTGGGGCAGAGGCTGGCAGCTCTCCAAGGACAGTATACCAGACCAATTTTTTCTTAATCATCTCCACCACCTAAATTATGGGGGAAAAAAATCAGCAGAAGAGTGTGAGAAGGGAGGTACTCTCCCAGCTGGGAGTGCAGGTACCACAACCACCCTACAGGCCATACCCTTCCTCCATGCCACCAGCTGAGAGATGTTGGTTCCACAAATGGCATTTCTCAAAATACTCCATTTCTCGGCTCCCAGCTCTGTGCTGTGCCTTTTAAAACCTGTCCATTGAGTCTATGCAGTGCACGTGCTCTCATTTGCTGGTCTTACCTCTAGAACACCACGAACCCCCAGATACAGGCAGCACAATTTCACTTATGCTGCTACTTTCCACATCATTCCTGACATCTGGAAAACTCAGTTTTTAGAGCTCACTGGTCTCATTTTTCTTAAGAATTACACTGCTCCAGGCAGTGCTCTGGTCATCTTCAAGGCCTATTACAAAGCTCATGAGAAACAAGAGACTTAATAACCTTGGCCCACCCCATTTGTCCCAACCTTATCTCATCTGAGGAGAATTCTGGTGCAGTAGAAATTGTAGAGACACTATCTCATTCCTAACACATGCATGTGCTTTTGAACACATTACACCACATTCCCTATCAATTAATGTTGCTTTTTTTTAGTTTTTAAACTTTATTGGTGCACATTTTTTGTGTTACCCATTCTGGTTTTAGGTGGGGGTTTTTTTTACGACATGTGTTGAAACAGTAAAAGCCAGGTCCTGGCACACAAGAAGATGCTCTGGTTTTCAGCTTTGGGATGGAGAACTCAAGCTTCTTAGGCTTTGGCCTAATCTAAAGGCCACAGTGTATCCTTTTGGAAAAAAGATGTTGGAAAGGACTTGATGTTTCAGTTGCTTGTGTGTTGAACACCCTGCTGAGGGAGGGTAACATCCCTGCTCTCCAGAAAGGTGCTGAAGGTCTCTGAGGAAGAGTTGCTCTCTGAACCCCACAGACCATGACTGGCTGGGAAACAACGAACTGGGGGATATTTATGGTGACCAAGAAAACAATTTCTGATCCCAAGGACCTGGCCAGTTGCCCACGGGCTCCGTCACCCGGCAGGGCCCCGGCAGCTGCTGCTGTACTGCACTGCAGCCTTTACGTGGCAGCAGAGCCCAGCTCAGCTCCGGCCACCACCACGGCAGCCACAGGCAAGGGGCCAAGCTCCAGCAGGACAGTCACCGCACAACTACACTGTGGAGGGTTACAGCTCACTGTTTTAAGCATCAAATCAGTTAAGACCATTCTTCCAAAAGCAAGACAGTCGATATGATGGCATTTTACATAATGGTGGCAGAAACGTCAGGTCCTCCTGTGAGGGATTTCAACGTTAGCAAAAGCAGAATGCGGTCACTGCTACCAGCGAGCAAACAAACAGGTCCCCAGTGACTGTACGGGGGGACAACAGCCTCTGAAAATCTCAGTCTTCAAGTGAGTCAGCTCGTTCAGACAGCACGGCAAGAGTGTGAAAGCTGGACTATTCAGGTTACCCCCTTGCCAACTCCACCAGGTAATTCCTATCTCCTTATTCAACACACCACTCCAAATCCATGGATCTGCAGCTTCCAAAAGTACCCGAGAGACCTAGTTTCTAAATGGCACTAAGGACACAAAAGCTGTACGGCCAACAGCACCTACGTCTACATGACCATTATCAACTCATACTCCAGCATGTGCTGGACTTTGCAGTCCCACCAGCAGACCAAGCCCGGTGCTGACATCTGTTCTGCGCGCAGAGCCACAAGTGCTGTGCAAGCCAGCTTTCCTCTGCCTGAGCCTTCCTGCCTGAAAATCCACCAGGCCAGAAAAGCCTCTTGGCAAAAGTTACTGATCCAGCCTACAGCACCATTTGGCTTCAGTGTCATCTTGAGCCCCCAGATAATGTTATAGTACGAGCGCCGGATAAGGAATGGCAGTTGCTAAGAGAAAAACATTGCCATGATCTACACTTGGCAAACCTTTCCAAATACTGTTTCTAAGCGAGTAAATATTAAGAGGCTTTTTAAAAATCAGTAGTAAACAAACCAAGGAATGCTTCTGTATTAATATCAGCTAAACTATTTGCCACATTGTATAAAGTAAATGATATAGCTTAACCCTGCACTAATTCAGTTACTACACTTTATAGCATTATCTGTTTCTTTAGACATCTGAAAAATGATCAAAGCTGACATTTTTAAACATAGTGGTTTCAGGCTCCCTTCCTGTATAAAAAGAAGCAGCCAGGAAATTTTAAACCTTTTTGGTTTTAAAGAATTAGACTAAATTTCCAGTGTAAGCTGAATTCTCAAATCAAATTATCTTGGAAAAAAATATCCCAGGAACATTTAGGGAAAGAAATAGTGTCTACAAACTCAAGCGTCAATTTTATTTAGAATATAAAATCATAGAAAGTAGGTTTTAAAAATTATAGTGCTAAAAAATTTGCTTACAACATTAATGAAATAATAATAATAATAAAAAAACTGAAGTAAGAAAATAGGTAGGGATTAAAAATGTCACAGTTTGACATTTTGCATAACACAAGAGAATGAGTTGAAGGTGATATTAGTGGCAGCAATGATTTTGAGTCTCCAAAGAGAGTTCATTAAACAACCTTTGCTGACATCTAAATCCACATAAAAAGCAAAGGCATGGAAGGAGAACTGGATGACTTTCAGAATCTTAGACTTCCAATTAGGAAAACCTTACCAAGAAGAGACAGAAAAGGACTTTGATCAGAGTTGGTATGGGAGATTTATTTGCAGATGTTAATTGAAATAAACTGTGCAAAAACACTAAGGAAGGGAAATGTTTTCCTAGATGTGAATTCCTTATTGGTTAAAGAGTGTGCATTCATTTTGTTTTGGGCTTTTTCCAAGTAGATGTGCCAAATATGATAACAAACACTCAAACTGGGTAACAGCTAGGATCTAACAATCACAATGTGATCAGAGCAGAGATGCTGAAGCATTAAGCACAGCAAAATAACAAGTGAAACAGACTTCTACCTGAAGCAAATCTGAATCTGAACACATGATAACCATAATGAAATCTGACTTGCAAGTTTGCAACCTACAGTAATAATTGAATAATCAAGCAACCAAGAAAAAAACAGACTTCAGATCTCACAGGGGCAATACATAGAAGGGGAGGACAATAGTTCAGGGTAGGAACATTGCACTGTACCTTAGCAAACCTCCTCTGAAAGTAAATTTGAAGATGATCTGATAACTTTTCAAATTTGAAATGTATACTTACATTTACCTTCACTGACATTTGCTACATTTGGTTTTCTTTTGAGTGAGTGAAGATGCAGGAGTTGTTCAAACCAGTCTGCTGGAGAGCTCGGTGCCTTGCTGAGGAGTCATGCTATACAGCAACCAAGCTAGGAATTCAAAGCCTTGCCATAAGTCCCCAAAACATTGTGAAGCTTTCCAGTTTTAACAGAGGAAATTTTCAGAGCAGCAAGATGTGAATTTATAGTATAGTCCTGACTCTCCCAAAGTGAGATTCTTGCACTAATAACAGCTCTTTACACTGAATTCCTTACTTTTCTTCTCAGCAACGAAGTTTGTGTCTTGATTATTTATATACATATATATATATATACATATATATATATATGTATGTAAAAATACAACTCGCCCCATCTCTAAGACAGGACCTTATGTACTATTTCCCCAAACAAATGTATTCCTTTTAAGGCAGCAGGCAGCATATGAAACCAATGGGCAGCAACATCAACTCAGAGTACTCCTGAGGTCTCAGAAGAGGCACACAGTGAAGATAGGCAGGATGTCTCCTTTTGCCCATCCCCAAACTGACTCAACATCTTAGTTTACAAATGGCAAACATAGCTCAAGCAGATGACTTTCAACTCACAGTCAAATGCACATGTTTTTAACAGAACTGCTCTGACGAGTCACAGCTTGGAGATTTGAGGACAATGTGTTGCACGCCCACAAATTAGATAAGTTCAGGAATAGTATTTTTTTACCTATTTAAAAACACTGGGTAGAAATCAGACCATTTATAGTGTAATGTTGGAGAAGCTTCTAGGAGCTTATATATCAAGGAATTATTATGCAGATACCACAATCATTATTCAACAAAAAATTGGCAACATCTATGGTGTGAACCCAGGGTTTCTAAGGGGAGGAGAGAGTTTTAAAAATTTATCAGAATGGTCTCGACACACATGAACTTTCTCTGCCACATTTATCATTTAATTTTCCTTTAAATGGGACTGGCAAGCTCTTTGACTAATGGAATGAACCAGAGATATGTTACAAAAGGTTTAATAAGCAGTTCTCCACAATTTTCCAGTTGTCAGCACAATGAGTCTGACTGCATCCAGCAAGAGGCATCTCTCAAACACAGTCCAGAGCTTCCACAGTTAAATTTACTCTCCTTAACCATAACCATCAGGCCCTGGCTTCTGACTCTGAGCTCACCAGGGTCTCTCCCTGGCAAAGGCTGATGGGTGCTGCTGTCTATGGCTCCCTAATTCTGCAGCTGAAAGAGAGGCAGCACCAGGTGAACCAGTCCGTGGCCTCAGGCTGCTATCTGAGAAGGATGCTCATACTGCAGCAGCCCCTGAAGCAGTTCAAACAACAGCTGAGCACACCTACCCTTCATTCTGTTAAGGTGTAGTACATGCAGCTTACACCTTCAAAGGTAAGAGTAAATACGTTTCAGAGCTCACTTTTCCTTCATGGAATCACAGAATTGTTAAGGTTGGAAAAGATAACATTATTGAGACCAACCAGTAACCCAGCACCATCGTGTTCACTACCCAACCACATCCCCAAGTGCCACATCCACATGCCTTTTGAACGCTTTCAGGGATGGTCATTCCACCTGTTCCCTGGGCAGCCTGTTCCAATGGTTGACAACTCTTTTGGTGAAGAATTTTTTCCTAATATCCAATCTAAACCTCCTCTGGCACACCTTGAGGCCATTTCCTCTTGTCCTGTCTCTTGCTCCTTGTGAAGAGAGGCTGAACCCCACCTGTCTCCAGTTTCCTTTGAGGGAGTTGTATAGAGTGATGACATCTCCCCAGAGCCTCCTTTTCTCCAGGGTAAACACCTCCAGCTCCCTCAGCTGTTCCTCATAAGACTTGTGCTCCAGACTCTTTGCCAGTTCCACTGCTCTTCTCTGGACATGCTCCTGCACCTCAATGTCTTTCTTGTTGTGAGAAGCCATTATAAACCAGTTTTAAACCAATCACTTCCTTCACTTTGTGTTATATCTGGAGCAGTATCACGAAGAAAGTTGGATCCCATTCACTTGGAAATGAGTTTTTACCCTTCTGTTCAGCTCTGAAATTAATTTTATCTTCCTTTAATCAGTGCTTCTATTTAGGGCATAATGATGTTCCCAACTTGCTATACTGCAAATTAAATATTTTTCTTATAGTATTACCAAACTAGAATCAGTACAGTAAAATTCAGTTGTGGCACAGAACCACAGACTGGAGTAGGTCAGCAGGAACCTCTGGAGACCATCCAGTCCAACTCCCTGCTCTAGTCAGGGTCATCTACAGCACACTGCTTGAAGCCACATCCAGTGGAGTTTAGAATAGCTCCAAGAATGGAGACACCACAACTGCTCTTGGCAACCTGTGCCAGTGCTCGACCTCTCTCAGAGAAACAAAAGCTTTTTCTTATGCTTAAATCAAGTTTTTCATACTTTCGTTTTGCCAGCTGTCTCTTGTCTGACTCCATCTTCTTTAATTCCCCCATCAGGTGGCCTATACACAAGGATAAGATCCCCCTGAGCCTTCTCTAGGCTGTACAACTCCAGCTCTCTCAGCCTCTCCTCACATATCACAGGATCTATTCCTTAATCATCTGTGGTCTTTTGTTGGACTCACTTCAGTGTGTCCACATCCCTCTTGTACTGGGAGGCCCAGCACCGGACCCAGCACTCCCGGTGTGCCTCACTCCCGGTGTGCCTCACCAGCACTGAGCACAGGGAAGGATCATCTCCCTCAACCTGCTGGCAGCATTCCTCCGAGTGCAGCCCAGGAGGCTCTTCACTTTCTTTGCCATAAAAGCACCTTCCTAGCTTGTGTCCACCACGACTTTGCTGCCAAGATGCTTTCCAGCAACCTGTCCAAGTGCAAGGGGTTATTCCTTTCTAGGCACTGGATTTTGCATTTCCCTTTGTCAAACTTCACTAGATTGCTGTTTGCCCACTCCTCCAGCCTGCCCAGATCCCTCTGATTATTACACCTGTGTGATATATCAACCACTCCTTCCAATTTGGTATCATCTGCCAATGTGTGAAGAGGGCACTGTCTCAACTGCAAAGTCGCTAATGAAGCTATTAAGGGGTACTGGAGCCACTCTTCACTCCCTACAGTGTCCACCGGAGACGGCTGTCCAGCTGGACTTCGTGTCACTGATCGCAACTCTCTGAACTCAATTTCAGCCAATTTTCAGACCACCTCGCTGTCCACTTATCTAACCCACATTTCACCAGTTTGTCAAGGAGGATGTTACGAGAGACACTGTCAAAAGCCGCACTACAGTCAGGACATCCAACATCCAGTGCTTTTGTCTCAATCTCCAGGGAAGTCATCTCACTGTAGAAGGTTATTAGGCTGATCAAGCATGAATTGACCTACCTACTAAGAGCACTTTGTAAATCCATGCTGTCTACTCCCAATCACTGCCTTGTCCTTCATATATTTAAAAAGAGCTTCCAGCATTATTTGCTCCACCATCTGCTCAAGAGACAGAGAAGAGTCTGGCTGGCCTGTCGTTTCCCAGATCCTATTTCTTGCTATTCCTGACAACAGGCATGAACCTTGCTTTCTCTCAGTCCTCAGAAACCTCCCCTGACTGACACAACTTTCTGAGGAGTTGAGAGTGGACTCACATTGGTCAGTGATGCATCCCCATCATGTCCCACCAACTTCTACTCATTCAGATTGCTCAAATATTCCCTGTCCTGATTCTCTTCACAGAGGATAGGTTGTCATTGCTCAGGACTTTCCCATTGGTCTCAAATATCATCAGCACAGACCAAGGCAAAGGATACATTAATTATCTTGGCCTTTTCCATGCCCTTTGTCACCCGGCCTCCTGCCCCATTCAGTAGTGGGACCATGTTTTCCCTACTCTTCCCTTTTCTACCAATGTGCCTGTAGAAGGCCTTTTTGCAGCCCTTCACACTCGCTGCCAGATCCAGTTCCAGATGTATCTTGGCTTTGTAACTCCACCCCTGCACACTTGGACAGTGTCTCTGTATTCGCACAATGAACGTTTCCCGTATATAGCTACATGAGTTTACAACAAACTTATTTTTGAAAAAGCAAGGAACAGAATAAGACATTTCAAATTTTCATTCCAGTTCCAGGGTCTTCCACTCACCCGATCTGTAGCGCTCATCTCGTGACCCTGAGGACCTGCGACGGTGGTACCGAGAGGAAGAGGACGGAGTGACAGGAGTTCGACGTTCTTGTGGTAACGCCTGGTCCACCCCTGCATTAATGAAAAAAAAACCCAAACAGCTCATTCTGATTGAATTTTGGAAGATTTACAGTGAGGAGGAGTTCAGCATACACTAGGAGTAGAAAATGAACATTCAGTGCCTAAAGCGTGTCATGTCAATTGGTAACACACTACTTGCCTCTGGTCAGCTTTTCTGATGTGGTTATTTTCTTGGTTCTCTCTAAAAAACCTTTTTTCCAGGGTCATGGACAACATAGAAAGAGCAAACAGACAGTGAGCTTGGCATTTTTTATTTCCACAAACATGACTTTTCATAAAGTAGTATTTAGGAAATATTTTAATGAGCTAATAAAGGCAGACACCATTGCAACGGATATTGAAACTTTCCTGCAAATTGGTTCCTTGGAAAACTTAGTGTGTATCATCTAAAACCTCATCTTATTGGATGGTGTCAGCTGGTGACAACACAATACTAACCTGTGGAAACTAGTTCCTGTGGGAGGGGAGCTACAGTAATATCTATAGCCATTTTCAGCTACCAGTGGTCAGAAAGTAAACAGTAACTGCACCAAACCATGCGGAAAATTATAACCTGTTCCACAAAAACAACAAAAGTAGCCTTGTAAACCTGCAGCATTTGAGTATGCTGAGCCTAAACATCCAGTATTTTAATATTCAAACCTCTTATTAATCCCTTTCTCATAGTGAATTTGCTTTTTTTTTAAATAGTATTTGTTGCGGCGGTATGTTAAGAAGTAGTTACACACTATGTGTAACATAAGAACAGAAGTAAAACAGGCCCTTTGCACTTAAGGCTCAAATGTGGAACTAATAACTTGAAATTGGATTCAACAAAACAATGCTTGGAAGCATACTCATATTTTTCAATTAAAACATTATGTGAAAACTCTCCACTACTACTTCTGAATGGTTCAATGCCAGCTTATTGGAAACGGATAAGAGTTTACATTTGTGGAAACAAGAATTTTTATGTAGAATACAGACCAACCGAAAATCCTGTGATTACTTCAATCAGTCTCAGTTGGGTTTCAATGGACTCTTTAAAAAGGATCTTTTGAAAAAAGTTGGCATTGCATGCTTATTTCTTTGTGAAAATAAACTGCACTTGAAAACCAGCATCTCTCTTAAATCTTTAGATTATCAGCAATGTCAAGTTTGCTTTGATTTTGAGGAGGAATGGCTGGTTGGCTAAAAAACATGCTTGGAGTAAAATCTCATAGGCGCCTAAAAGACAGAATGAATCCATAAATTTTCCTCTACTCCGATTATGATTAATAATTCACACTCTTAAATCAAATATAATGTCTTCATTTAACTCCTCTGTCTCCACACTATAGTACTGTATAATTTCACTTGCTCTCACTTCCCTTTATATTCTTTAAGTCAGGTGAACCTGACTTCTAAATCGCTAAAATAATACAAAAGTGAGCAGAAAGCACTCCTTTTGATAACAAAATAAATACTTTCTCCTCCCTTTTATATTCAGAATTTTTCCTTCTTTATTTGGTCACTCCGAAAATGAGCAATACAGAGTTAATAATAAAACTAATTTCGACTGAAATTTTTCCAAAAATTATGTTTCAGTCTGTACAAGATGCTAAGCACCATTATTCATCTCAGTCCCTATCTACATCATCAGGAATTAAATAATTTCTGGAAATCACGTATATTCACAAAAACCCTAAAAAACACACTCAAAAATTCTACACCTAACACTGATGCTGTATGACAAGTGTTTTTGCTAAGAAAGCATTTCCCATGGCAAGTGACTTGTGTAGGGCAAGCGCATGTGGAGAAAAACAAAGAAAGATATTTGAGATGTTGCCACTGCAGTACAACATCATGGTGGTACAAGAAACCAGGCGATTAACTGCATCTTCCAAACTACAAAACCACATGCAATAGGCTTTAGAAACATCCAGGGGAAATTAAATTGTGATGAAAAGCATCAGAGGTGCATAACTGCTGTAGGAGGGAGATCTTCCTGGCAGACCTGAAAGCCATTGGACAAAACACATTCAAGCCTGTGGCTTCCTTCTCCTGGCTTAGTGACTGTGAGACACCTCAAGTGTCTCAGTCCCTTTTCTGCAGCTGTGGGCAGTACACATCTTTTTTCAGGTGTTAAATAAACAGTGCACATAAGATAATATCAAACACTGACCCTGCCACGGCAGAAAACAGGACACCCAACTGGCCAGGCAGCACTGCTGCCCACAGCACTCCCTGACACTGCCAAGGGCTCTTCCCTCCCCCAGTTCACTATGGAGATTGTGTTTTTACTACAGATACGTAAGTCCCTCGTCTAATCCTAAAACTGAGACACTTTATTTCCTCCTACTTTGTATACATGTGTTTGTTCTTTTAAGTCAGTCAGTTGTGACCCAATGGGCAACATGAAATTTCTTTATACAGTCAGGAAAGAGGGAGCCCCAATGCATCATCCTGCACCAGTAGTCATTCAAGGCTATAGAAAACTAAATCAGAGTATCAAAATGTCTTATGAGATCTGGGGGATTATTTGATGGCTTTACTTCCCACTTGCCCATATATATAAAAACTGTGAATAAATCTCTATGCAAGTGTGGAGCAGGACATGTGAACTTGGCTCACTGATAACACCAGTTAAGATGAGGAAGTTAATTGTGTGCTAAAATACAAGGAGAAGCTCTGCATCAGCCAACTGTGGGGACACCTCTTTGTATTATGTTTCTCTAAGGTGAAAAAACAGAAAGCACTGCCACACTTTGGAGAGACAGCAAGGAACTGGATGATAGTTCTCTACTGAAGGGGCTGGAGCAGGAATTAGCTGGATTGCCTGGACTCACATCTTGGCTTCCTGTGCACCCGCTGGCTCCCATGGCACCAGCAATGGTGTGAGACAAAGGACTCAATAGCAAGAACCTACACACTGCCATTCCTGAGCGATGGGTGGGAGTAAAAGCCATGCAGAATAACGAGTACCATGAAATCAGTGAAGTGTTGCCACAAATAACAAAGCGGTGTTAACAGCCAAATTGTTCACCTCCATGAAGGCTCTAGCAGTATAGTGCACTAACAAGAATATATTTTTTTTCACTTCTACTTCTGAACATAACTAAACTCAAAAAACTGATCACTTTCACAGCCAGCACAAGGGTGCATGAGTTAAGTGCTAATGCTTGTTCAAGTGCAGCTTTGTCCAGACGCGTTTGTGAACCAGTGGCATAATGACTTGAGAATCCATACTTGGATCGATTCCTAAATCTAAGGAGGTGGCAAAGCAATGAATGGCTTTCCTAAAAGAAAGGACAGTGCCACGCCAGTGCCCTGTGCACAGACACATTCACAGTCACTGTCAAAACGGCATAATTCTTAATAACACCATGGTCTACCCCAGTCTTGCAGCTGAAGCAGGACTTTAACAGGCAAGCGTGATTAGCAGTAGTGATTGACTCTTTGCAAGCCATAAAGAATTTCAGCAAAATATGCCTGGAACACAGTTATTATATATGAGAGGCTGAGAAACCAGTGCTTTACGGTCATCACATTACACACAGGCATCAGCAGGTGCACTGGAGCAAACAGATATGTTCCTAATACAAGCTAGAGCTCCTAACGTGGGATTCAGCTCGCAGATTAAGACACGTATATTTAGGTGTCTACAACAAGGTGCTTAAACTAAGCTCTTAATATGAAAAACAGAGACCTAGACCAGAACTCAGGATTCTAAACAAAGGTGTCAAATTTCCTTGCAGATATTTTGAACTATGATACCCAGCTTGACCAGAACAGCATTGTCCCCTTAAGTCCTGTTTAATGTGTGCTCACTCTGTGCAGATGTCTCCAGTACCATAGGAAGTCCTGAACAGTATCAGACACCCATCTTCAGGCAACTCCGTAAGTCCAGCGAAGCCTTGAGAGCTGTGCAAGTGGTCAGTGGAGGAATCTGCTTTGGAATAAACTGAAAAGCTCTTTGGGTTTCATCAACTGAATTAACTGTATCTCTTCACATAAGAATGGAAGCATAAATATAATGTTCATAGGCAGATAATGAAGATATATCAATCCACAAATCCTAATCTGCAAGCTGGATCCTGTCTTGACTGCATTTAGCTAAAAATGCAAGAGCCTCAGTAAAGCTATTTAAGCAATACCACTGCAAACTGGACAACTTTATTCTTAAGTGTGATGCCTTAGGATTTTAGCGTTTATATTTTCATGTATTTGTAATCCTACAATTCTATAGTACATAACTCTGAACTCCATATAGAGTGTAGGCAACTGCTTTTCCCATTTTTCTCAGACACAACAATTCCTCTCTAGGCCTGAGAATCAAGGACACCTTACTGTTTCAGGCCCCGAGAAATGTAAACAAATTGAGAGGGAGCAAACTGGGAGAATGGGACTCCACTGCCTGCAGCTGTAATCAGACAATTATCCTCTGATATGCAAATGAACAAAACTTATATCTGACCAAAAAACGTGTGACTGTCATCCACCCTGGGTGTAGTCTCTGCGAGACTCCTGCACTGCCCAAGGTGTACCCTGTTTTTTGCCTTTTAATAAATACCTGCCCTTTATCCTTTCACTCTGTCTAGCCTCTGTTCCAGGTCAGCCTCTACAAGGCATCAGCACATGGAAGGTACAAAACTGTCAGCTGGAAGCAGGTTTCACCTCTTTTTTTTTTTTTTTTCCCTTCACCTCCTTGTTGCTCCTTTCTTTATTACTTCTTTTTGTAGCTGAATTGCAATGATCTGTGCTGATAACATGGCAATAGCTGCATTGCCCTCTCCAACAGAGGACAATTGTTTCCATAATGACAGCTGACAAGCTGCTTTGATGTATCTCTTATTCCTGTCTGTGCCAAATTTTTGGATCTAAAAATATTTAAAAAGCTGAAATGTCTGATAAGAAATAGAAGGCATTCTTAGACAGAGGCTACACTTATTGTTCTAAAACTAACTTACAATGTGTGCCCCCAGGAGAGAGAGCTGTAGGATAAACCAAACAGCTCCAGGGCCAGCGGGAAGGAAGGCAAACAGTGCTTGCAGTGCAGTTTTAAGAAACAGTATTTACCTTCCCTTCACAGTATTTCCTGAGCTTCTATGCGATGGCTGATGGCTCAGCTTTAAAAGCAAAGCCAGGTATGAACATACTGTGTATTTTGTAAACAGGCTAAATGTCACACCATCCCCATGGAACTCGTTACTTAGCATGGCATTTCACTCTTCCCATCAAATGTACAACTAAGGAATGAATTCACTGGATAAGCCAAGGGAGATTTAAAATGCAATACTTCTAACCAAAGACATCCAGGAAAGTGGAGCCACTTTCTGCTAGATAAATCTGGAAAAATGTAATTTCTGATTAGATTGGTTTAATTAAAATTTTTTCCTTCACAGGTGAGCTTACTCTTAGTCCTGATTTAAAACAATACACATACTTCAAACTGATCTTCTTTCCTTATTACAATCTCAATTTTGTCTTCCAGCATTTCCTAGTAAGGTTTAGCTTTCAGTTCAAGCTTAGCATGGATATCATGGGCTTCTTTTTTCTCTCCTTTACCCCAGGGATGGTGGACATCACATTACAGCTCCAGTGCATACGCGATGTTTGATTTCCATTTTCTTTTAGACAGCTTCAGTTACTCATCTGAAGATTCTTTTTGGAGAATATGTAAAAGAAGACTACCTATTCACAAAGCAAACACATTCACTAATGGGCTGAACCATTCAACTCACACTGCAGACAAATTCAGGCGGCATTGTGAATTCCAGCAGTTTCTCATTTTGACAGTGGCACTCAGCTCTTCAAACACCTCCATGGGCTCCACCTCCTCTGCTCCAGCACTGGTTAAGCTTTAAGGCCCTCAGTGGTGTTTTTCCTTTCTACCCTCTATTGTTCACCCCTGATTGAGACATTTTTCCTCACCCGTTTGTCAGATTTTAGACCAACACTTTCATGTTTCCTCCTATGCTCTTATGTTCTGCAGATGGTCTTCAGGAACATCAAGAGGTATTTCCTCAGAAATCTTCAAATTCTTTGAAAAACACACCAACTCTGATGTATACCAAAAATATCCTCCCCCCAAAAAAATCACACCAAGTGCTGAAATCACTAACTGATTTCATCATGTACTCATTTCTTCCCTTGTAACCATTTTTTTGCCTTACTATTAGAGTGAAAAGTGAAGGAAGGTATTTTTTGCTCTATGTTTGAACAAGGTTTAATATTATGAGGTCCTGGTACAGGATAGGAAACACAGATGCCATCAAAAAGCAAAGAAATATAAAATGGTAACTGGACTCCCAGCCACGGTGGCAAAACTGAAGCAGTAACCATCATACTTTAAGTGATGGCCTCAAGGGATACTTCTTAGAGGTTTTTAGTACCTTCCTTTTTATCCAAACTATGCTCTGCAGGCATCCACCAATTCAAAACCAAACTCTTTTTTAAACCCAAGACTTACTAAGCATTTGTCTGTGTGCTATAGTTTCTCATCTGTGAAACATCTGTCGCAGTGTTTCAGGGATGTGCCCGCGTGTTGTGCAATGCACACGCCTTTCAATGAGAGCCGTGATCTCAACACACGTACACGCTCTGAAATGCCCCATCATGGTTATCCCTTGGTAAGATCTTTGAGAATCAGGAAGGCAGGTGTGATAGGCATAGTTGTTAGTATTAATAAAATGAACACATGGGAGTATTTTTTCAGAATCAAGTTTTGTTTAAACATTTCCTTGCAATCTTTGCAATCTAAATAATGTTGCAATACAAATAATGTCTGTGGAAGTAAACATGAAATTGTAATCACCAAGTTTACTTGGAGTGCCCTAAGACTTAGCAGCAGGAATAGCTGAAAGCAAAGGCATGCACACATACACATAGAAAGTATGCAAATATATGCACAGATAACAGATATATATTAATATATGTGTCATGCTAATGAGAGAGGCTATGGAAATTGGTTCCTGTAATTCTACAGAAAATTGTTTTTTGGTAAGGCAAAGGAATCTTCTGTGCAAATGTATTATCTTCTCTGCTCTGCATAGCTTGAAATGTTCCCAAGCTGGTGCTGTTGGGGCTCCAGCAGCAGGAGGTGCAGAGATCTGTCTCTAGGCCTGTGAAAGGAGCAGCAGGTGCCTTTTAAGCACCACATCTCACAGATTTATTAACCATAATAAATAAAGCACTGATGACTGGTCCACATGGTTACACTACAAAGAGAGCTACACTGGCGGTACCAATGATGGGAAATTACAGAAAGCAATCTAGTGGAGACACAGCACTTGATTAAGAGAGAATGAACCACCCATGTCTAAGCTGTTAGAAGCAATGCTTAATTGATAACAACATTGTCTCTGTTCTGTGAATGAATAATCAAATTTCCTGGCAAAAGACTGGAAGTAAATTGGGTAAAACCATGGCTTATGGGGAATGCAGGTAATTTAGTTTTTTTTCTTCTACGGAGGGTTTCTCTTTATAGTGTGCATGCAGTTGTCCATGTTATCTTACCCAAAACCGAATGATCGAATCAAGATAAAATTCAGAAGGTTATTCTGAAATAAATCCCTGTCTAAGTGGTTACTTCAGCCCTTGGCTGTCATGGCTTCTCTACAGAGGCAGTAAGAGAAAGGTCACCACACAAGAGGGACTGGTATATATGTACAGATATAAAGGTCTGGATTCACTATTATTTTTAGATGTCTGACACACTGGCACGCTAAGAAAAGAAAAACTACTCTGCACACAGAACATCTCCAGCTACAAACTCACATCCTGAGAAAGTGTCTTGAGGAAACAAAGCTGTACTTTTGTCTCCCTGACTTAAAGCAGGTGGGGATTTAATGGGAAAGAAAAAGAGGCTCCCCCCATCCCTTCTCTCATTAACACTGCCAAATGCAGCATATCCGTTCCGGATTTCTGGATGTTCGACAGCCCGGCTGGAACAGTACAAATGTCCTTTGCATATGTGCAGTCTGTGCAGCATCTGGATGTGTCAGACCCGCTGTGCATGCACTGCGGAGTCAGCCTGCAGATGTGCAGTGGATCTGGCACATCCCCTGTGTGTCACTGCACGTCTGCTGTACAGCATGTGACAATACGCTCTCTGGGATTGTCCTGTCAGAAACAGGGAGCCTAAGAGCCAGCTCCTACATCACCTGGAGGAGTATCAAGCACATGGTTGCCTGGCTTTACCTTTCATTAATCCCACTCCTGAAAAGTAACAGCTCTCCCTTTCTAAAGTGACAGCATTCCAATAAGCATGACAAAAAGACCATAGATGTATGTGTGATCATATATGTCTACAGCCCTTCTACTGGTTACATTTATCACACAGTTTTATATCACTAATACCATTAAACCTAAAATTGCTCTTTACATTAAATCCTTCCCATTTTGCAAAAATCTCAGGCAGAGGAAGTTAACCATGTCAAACTGAGGGAACCTGACCTACAGCAGCCCTGTGCAAGAGGAGAAATACAAACACAGTCAGAATCCAATATGGATCTCCTCCATGGTATTATAGCAAATTGGTTTGAAAATGAATGGAGAAGGGTTTCTGAAAGAGATAATCTTTTTACAGGTATGACTTGTCCTGACAGAACTGCAAATCTTATCTTCCCTCCAGCCATCTCTTACACCATGTCTGGACAGCCTGTGCGAGTGTGGACAAGTATGTAGGCAAGAGTGTGATGTCCTCCAAGCACCCACGTGGTTGGCAAGAGAAAATCTGGTGTCTTGAGAGGCTGTGGATCATCTGCAGCCTTGCTAAACATGCAGGGATAAAGCAGAATGCCTGCCACCTGCCACAGGTCCTGCCAGAGGGATGGGTATCTGGGAAGGGCACAGTTCTATAGGCATGGCTGGAGTCATGCCTTGCCAGTCCACACTGCAGAGATGTAACCCTGCGGAATGTTCTTCCTTCAGCCTGCTCTACCAGTCTGATGCCTGTTCCTGGAAGTCAGTCTGCTTCTGAATGGCTTGGATGTGAGCAGAGCTCAGGCAGAGATCTCTACTTGAAAAAAGCACAGAACTAGGGGTGCTTAGATTTTTACAGCTTCCTCCGGAATCTAGTGAGCTTGGGCCTGTTTAGAGCTATGTAAAAAGGCAGTGCCAAAAACTAGAATTAGAAACACATGCGTTCCTGTGTTTCACCAGCTTATTGTATGCAACCTCCTCCAAAGTATCCATGGTATGGAAGCTAGAGAAGTGTTAATATGTTTACATGTTTCTAAGAAGAGCTATCCCTTCGCTCTTCCCATCACTTCACTCTTAGGCAGACAAAGTCAGCAACGGCCTTCCAGGTGTCATCCCTTGGTTGTCCTGCCTTGCAGCTGGCAGCCCCATGTCCATCCTACTGATGTAGGCATCTACCAGAGGCTTCCAGATGAGGCACAGTTATATACAGATACGGACTGGAAAAGATACATTCATCGTGCTCACCAAAACGAAAATAAAAGAGAGGCCGGTTTCCTGCTGTGCTGGCTGCTCTCTCTCTAGCGGCCGCTTCCCGGATGTCACAGACACCAATGTTGGCAGTGCGGAGCATTCTTCTGGCAGCTCCTTCACTGTGTTGCAGTCTACACCGTACCGCGGCAGCTCCATTCGCTGCTGTAACAAGTTGAAAAAAACTAATTAATTCACGTTTAGTTTTTTTACATTTGTTACAGCAACGAGTGGAGCTGCTGCCCCCATGCAGTAGAGCACACACGCACACGCACGCACAGACACCACAGGACACCCACGGAGCCAACGCGGGTCGATGTTCCACTCTGCCAACATGGGCGTTAGGAATGTTAGCAAAGGTGCAGCGGGAGGACTGGATGTTCCAGCAGAGGGGAAATGCCTTTGGATTTCCTTTAGTTTGTTGAACGCAGTCACAGAATGCAAATCTCTGCCCTTTCCCAATGTCTCCAATCCCAGCAAAAGTCATGTCCGTTTCCATACTGGTTTACAATATCTCTAAAACCTCTATTCCCTTATAACACCAAGATCCAAGTCAAAGCTTACAAGTTCTTGCATTCCCCATCTAAACAGGTTATAAAAAAAAAAAAAATTAAAAAAAGGCTAATTGGTCATGTATGTGATTATTGAAATGTTAACAGAGGCTTACAAAAGGCAGCATCTGTTTTGTCATCCTACTTCTTCTTGTAAAGGATTCATCTCCCCCTTCCTAGTGAGCAAGGACTTAAAGCCGTGTAGATGAGTAAGGTCTTAGAAGGATTATATCAAATCGAACCTTTTCAAGCTTTGTCCAAAAGGTAACACAACAAAACGAACAAAAAGTACAAAGACAGCAAAAGACCCAAGCACAAATAGTTCCTGTTTCTGGAGGAAAATACTTTAATACAGTAGAAGCAGTGTCTTCCACTATAATAAAATAATCCATTTAGCCATCAGCTAAATGATTGAGCTTAATATATTTACAAGGAAACAGTGGACAATATTTCAATACCTTTTTTTCTTGATCCTATTATAATCTTCCTTCACTTATCCATATTCCACCTTTCTTGTGTGGGATTTTCCAGCAACTGGTCGAGCAGAAAATGTTCATTCCATTGTGTCCCATCTTTAAAACAGCTCTAAGTCAGCTACATTCTCAATCATGACCTCTTCAAATTATTGAACGGACCTCACTACAGGACTGGCTTACAGAGATCCCTCTGCTTCTGCTTACACGGCAAAATTTAAGTATCACAGCAGAGACCTTGAAAGGTAAATCTGTGAGGGTTCTCCACATTCTCTCTTTCATCATTACAGGCATATGAATCCCCAGCAGTTTCAGCCATGGATACAGTTTGACCAGAAAACTGTGAGCTTTCTGGAGAAACAGCTCTATTTGCTTGTGTGAAGAAAGGAGAATAACAACTGAAAAAAAATTAACAGATTCTGGTACCAACTGCACCGCTACATTGAGGATTACTGTGAGGCTCTCCATAACCCAGCAAATCTAAGAAGGTCTCATGAGAACCAGCTGTGAAGACTAATGTATGCCTGATAGTCAAGTTGGACCAATACCCAGAAATTTAATAAACTGCACCTCTGGTATTGTAATTCTGTTGATTTGATTTGCTTCATTCTCTAATGGCTCCTGGTGGTTCGGGAATGTCACAGACACCCTCAAACCAGGCTGTATAACTTCAGAAAACAGGAGTAACACTGTAATCTGTAACACTGATCTCTTTTGTGGAGTTCCCACTAGTGGAGCAGACCAAGTGAAATCCAAAGGCACAAAATCAGCATTCTGCTATGGAGCTAGACAATATATATGTAAACCTGACAAAGAAAGAACAAGGCAGTGCCTTCACACATGAGCAGTTTAAATAAAACCCCATCAATTCCACTAAAAAGGAAGGATTTTGTAAAAGAAGGAGAAACTAGTGCTGAGGCCTGCAACAAAAACAAGGCTCAGAGAACAGCCAAGCCCAAGTGGAGCCTCTGTAAGGTCAGTGAGTGCACGGGCACACTCCTCTGAGACCAGGACAGAAGAGAGGTCTACACCAATACCTACAACTACATATTGAACTTGATGATCCAGTGCCTCACAAGACTGAAAGAACTCTGGAAAGTTCTTATACATATGTATGAAATAAATTCTATGAAGCCATACATTATTAAATTTAGTTTGAAGGTATTTTTGCGCCTTTTGGGCAAGTGTATTCATCCCATCCTTAGTACTAAAACCACGTATGTGTAAAAGGTCAGCTGCCCACACACCTCAGGACAAGCTGAACTCTAGGGATATTGATGGTCTCTCTAGTGTCTTCAAAAGTGAGACTTGGACAGGAAACCCAGAAATGGAGGAAGTTACAAAGATCCAAGGTTCTCTTCCATTCTCATGCATACTTCTGTTCAGAAAACTTCACATGGCTGAGATATTAATGAGTTAGGACATCACATTTTCCTTTGGATTCTTGCATTCCTTCCAACAAACAATGCCCCACTAACAAGCCTGTGCTGATTAATTTTCCAGACATAACTGTCAAACCTACACCAACATATGTAGAAAATGTACACACACATCAAAGCGGACATATATAAATATATATATAAAAATACACATAAAATGGATGGAATAAGCTTATTCTGCATAACAATAGCTTTGTTTCTGCCACATGTATTTCTTCAGAGATGCAGATTTCTACAGTGGCAACTATCAGTAGACTTGACATCTTCATATATTGCAAGCACAGATACACATACCGGGAGGCTGTGGCAGGTAGGCCCCAATTAATTTTGATCTCTTCTTTTCATATCCCTTCTGTGTGATGTCACCTGCCAAGAAAAGAAAAGGAAACTCAATAAGATGTGGATAAAGACAGTGTCTAGCTGCTTAATGGCAGCACCATCAGCTTAGCCACCACTGCTCTGTTCATCTGTCCTGACAATCAGAATGAACAAATGAAAAGTACAGAATAATCCACCCAGAAAAAAACTCAGTTTAGGCCAGAGCCAGTCTGGCAAGTAAATATCCAACCTTGACTTATTCCAGCACCAAAGTCCAGCAGCACAGAGTTGTAAAACCATTCTGATGTGCTGCACACAAGCTTTCAAAAGCTGCAATGACCTTCATTAGGTTAATAAACAATGGATTATATAGAATGCGTGGGCTTGTAGTGGCTGGCAAAACACATCGCTGATTAGCATTTTCTATCATTAATGGGATTTTTCTAATCGAGCATGTAAGGCACAAAAGACTTGAAACTGCTTCTACATCATTTCTGCAATATAAATGTTTTAGCTAATTTCTGAGCAGTACTGAGGAACAAAACCAAAACAAAACAGATCTACAACAGATCCACTAGAAAATAGTACCATAAAGACTCTTTGTCTGGCTTTCCACTTAAGTATCAAAAAAAAAATTTGGAGACAAACGTCTGTATTTCCTAAATTCAATTAATGTGACACTTCATTACGTCTAAAGCTTCCCCAAATAAGCTGTGTTTTTTTAATATAAGGATTAAAAAATATTTCTCTGTAAAAGTTTTCTAACAAAAAAGGACGCATAATTAGTCATGTAGAACAAAACATATACTTTTAGTCTTCTTAGAGTTTGGGAGAAGTTTGGCACCAAAGCAGAGATATAGTCCTAACAATGGAGCTAAATATTGAATTTAATACATGCATATATGCTTGTGTTCAATATAAGCTACTCCAGACACTAAAAAGAGGGTTAGCTTTTATAATTGAAAGATTTTTTAAATAACACCATACTCCCTGCCCTTTCAATAGGCCTATCTATTATTGTGAGACCCATCACGCAGCTAAAGCTCACTTGCAACTTGTATATTTATAAAGACTGAGGGCGTAGGAGGGTGGAAACCACAAAAAGAAGAGGAGCTTTGGCTGTAATGTCCAGCTGGACACAGCAACGTGAGCCTGTTTGTGCTCTTCCATCCCTGTGCTCAACCTTTACCTAAGGACTCCGTTTGTCAAAGGAACAACACACTCATTTCAATCCCAGCTGCTCTGGCAAATGGGTGCTAAATTAGCACCAATGGCTGCTGGTTTGAAATCAATAACTACATAAAAACATCTTTAAACGCTACGCCTTGCTGAAACACCTTTTCTTGGGAATGGTTCCAGCAAGCAATAAGGAGGCGAAATTCTCCAAATCTCTCTGCCAGTGTCCTGAGCCAACCTCTCGCCCCTGCTTCAAAAACAGTACTTAAAATAACACCTATACTCCTCACTACCATATCTCAAACTGCTCTACAAAAGAAGTCGGCTAAAATATCTGTGTTTTTAAATGAGGAGAGCGAGACTGAAGCACTTCAAATGATAACATTCCCATATTTACACAGGGAAGAAGTGGCAGACTTGGCAAGAGGTCCTAAGCCTTTAAAGTTCAAACCCACTGACTTTTCAAGCACATTTCTTCCCATTTTGAACACTTCTGGCATGTGTTCAGGCTAGTGAAACAAGCTCTCTCTCCGTTGTAATCATCAGCTTCTCACAAACCAGACAGTAACAATAGATACCACTTCATTAAAATGTTTTAATGAAAAAATGTGTTTGCTTTTATTTGGAAATCACAAAATGTGAACAAATTTTTCTTTCAAACTGTTGCTAAACAAATTACTGTTGACTTCCTGTGCTCATCAACACCAAAGTCTCACACATTCCAGACATATCCTGAGTAAAAAATTTTGCTTTCTTATTTTACTATTGCTCTTTTAGGAGAGCAGAGATACCCTATGGAGAGCCACAGCTGGCAGGCTGGCAATGCCATTTTAGATGTGAAACTATTAANACCACAGCTCCACTGTGGTATGTGCAGGCTGGCAATGCCATTTTAGATGTGAAACTGTTAACAACAGGTGCTTGACTATTGGTTACTCTTCCACTCACATGGTAGTACATACACATGCAAATCAATACCTCAAACTATACATTCCAGACATGGCTCTTGCAACCTGCACCCATTCCTGCCTTAAAGTTTCTTCCACTAGTTTATAAACCTATATTGTCTTTAATGGAACAAAATGACAGGAACAAGCAATTTCTTTGACACCACAGTGGGAAAGATAAAAATCAATTGTTACCTCTTGTCAGTAATAATCTTTTATTCAAATTGGTTTCCAGAGTCATACTTCTGAAGTTCACCATCAAAGAATTATTCTGAGCAGAAACAATACTGACTCCTTCCCCAGACCACTGACCTCACCAAAAAATCACCAATAAAATGAGTTTTTGAGATAATTTAATATGAAAATACTTCAGTTTCCAGGAGAAAACAGCAAATTAATTTGGAATTATCATGAAACTTTCTATAATCACGTCCATCACTTCCCAAGTAACCAACTATAAAAAACATGCAAAAGCAAAATACAAAATCTCCACAATTTTCATTGTAGCATCACTTTCACCATTTTGAAGTAGAAGGAAGTCAAGTGTATTATGTTGTCCAGGAAAGTACTGTGCTTTTTTATCAGGATTAATGCTATTTGTATTCATTTGTGTTTTTTCAGGTAGACTGACTTTAGATTATAAATAGTAGCTCATTAACCATTAAAATATTATTACGACATATGTAAATCTATTGCATTTCAAAGCTATGTTGAATTCATTGTGTAAGCTCCTAATATATACTAAGCACTGCTCACCAAAGGTTACATGAGCTTAAACTCTGTTCTTATCATAAATCACCACTCGCTCAGTTTTCTTAACACAGTACCTTTGGACTATGTCTTTCCTTCCTTTGCAAATGAATGTGATGATTTTACATCTATCATCTGAGGAGCAAACCCCTTTCCAGTTAGGTCCACCTAGCTCATGTTCTTCCACAGTGCAATGTTGCATTTAGTCTTGGCTTTTCCAGAGTATCAACTGGGTAAGAGGAAGTATACTTTCTTGCCCTGGGAAGAAAGGATTTATTGTACTTTTCTGTTTTTAACTCATCGTCTCTTGAAAAGCCAGTAGATTCAAGGAGCGGAAAGGGCCTCACCCACAATGTCCTCTGAGCAGACCGAATGCATTGGGTTTTCTATCCACTCTCCAAAGCCTCTGCAAATTTAGATCTCCTTGCACAGGGGACAAGGCTGGCAATGGGTTTAAGGAAAAGGCCAGGCCATGGATGGAGGGATGATGACAAGACTCCAGCACTAAGGATGTTGCCTGCTGCCGGAGGCCTGGGCAAAAGGCAAGGACTTATCTAAACCCTCACATCCATTCATAACAGACATGCAGGAGTAGGAGCACGTGGCTGCAGGGCACTCTGGGGATGGGTGTCCCTGGGACGAGACACCATCACACAATGCCCCGCGACTGAAGGGTGGCACCTCCATTTAGCAGCTCCCTGCAGGCCTCTGCTCTGCCTGTCTGTCTTCTGCCATGGCTCTCGCCCCATCCCCTGGCCTTGGCTCTGCTCCCAAGTGCTCTGTCCAGCTTTGCTGCTTCTCAGCTTCATCCCACAGCTGGTCCCCAGCTCCTGCCCTCCTCCTCACTCCCTTCCTCCCAGGCTGCATTCACTTCACTGCACCCAAAGATCTCAGCCTCCTGTTTGCATCAGCACTCTCCAGGTTTTTTCCCCTGGACAAGTTGCTCTTTCTTCCTCACCTCCACTGGTGATCTGACAGGTTTCCACCATGGGAGGCCACAGGTGTATTCCCTCGGGGGTACTCTGCCCCAGGGCCAGCAGGGGAGAGCGAAGCACGAGCCTGAGAGACCTGAATGCACCAACAGCGAGCAAATGTTACCCTGCTTTTTTCCATATTTAAAATCGGCTGTCCAAGGACTGCTGAACAACAGGCATGCGTACACTGACCCTCTTTCACCAAAACAAGTTCATTCCTACTGAAATAATTCTTAGTCTCTCCAGGCACAGGAGGGAAAATGCCACGTTCGCAATGAAAAGGACAGCACAAACGAAAGACCATCCACCCCTCCAAGGAGGAAGGTTGCCCAGTTGAGCCGAGTACAGGACCAGGGCTGCGGCTGTCTGTAATCCCACTGCCATCTCTTTCATTTGTGATCTGTGCCCCTGTTTCTGCAGCTTCCCCAGCTGCAGATGGCAATGCTCTCCGACACCAGCGCCCGCAGACAACAAGTCTTCTGTAGCTATATTTAGCAAAGCCGCGCTGGAGTGTAAGTTCATTCGACTATGCTCATCACAACTGTTTGCATTAGACCCTGTGTTTTCTTTGAAAATTTACTGGGTTTTCCTCTTTCCTTCAAAAGTGCTGGACTTCTGCCTCGTTACAAAGACAATGGTCTAAAGCTGGAGCAGGTGGATTACAGCAACGTAACTACAGCACAAACCTGTCACGAGCAAGAAAGGAACATCAGGTAATAGAGAGTCCCTGGGGATACACCACATTGGGCAAGACACTTTGAGGAGCAAGAAATGCCTGTAAATGTTGAAGTCATTCCCATTATCCTATCCCCTTTCTGGGCCTCTCCATGAGTCAGCTCCGTCCATTTGTATGTCATGTCCTACACTGAATTATACCTTAAAATGAAAATGCACATTTTGTAACCAGCAAATTATTGACTTCTTGGTGTTTTGTTGAAGGGAAGGTTATTAAATGTGAAAATATTTCCACATGAAAATATCTGTGCCTTTTCACCCTTCTTTAAAGCATTTGCATTTTCAAAGCTGAGAGTACTTAGAAACAGTGGTACCACAGAAAAATAAGGTGCTGTGCTGCTTTCACGAAAGTAAAATTCTTAAGAGTTGATATAGGACAAAAGTTTCATTTTCAACTGAAATACCTATTAGCTGATCCATTATCACTTCCGAAAACTAACATATCCAGTCCTGAAGAACTGTTAACCTGATACATGAAGTAAATTTATTCAAAATGATTGCACTATACAGGGGAGGAAAAAGAAATAACAAAACCCAATACAAGCTAAATTTCACCACATCTTTCTTTTTTCCTGGAAGATGCCAAAAATTCTTACTGATCTCAGCCTTTCACGACACAGCATAGGTAAAAAGCTCACAACAAAACCAAGGACCAAAATCGCCTTGTTTAGTACAGTGAAAACTCAATTTTATACTCTGTGATCTCAAAGCCTGACTGATGCTGTTGTTTTCTCTACACATACATGTTTTTGAAATGAAATTTCAGGCTGAGACTTTGAATTAGTTTAAGGCACTTATGGAAAAATCCGCCATGGGAAATAATGCAATCAATAACTCCTCTCAAGCACAGACTAACGCAGAGCTCACCGGTGAGTGTCTTTCCTTTGCCCATGATTTTCTGCCCTCTAAAGATTCAATTTTCTGTACGACTTGTTTATTGCTGATGACTCAAATTCAGTGTCAGCATCTTGGCAAGAGGGATTTGAATGAAACAAAGCTCCTCATAAAGAGAACTGTGAGTCATTTTCTTCTCCCACTCATGATGCAGACAGTCTCCCTGTCTGGTCTCCCAAAAATATGCCAAGAGACAAAAGATTTCATTTTGGAGGGTGCAAGTACAGAGATACCAAAACTCCACAAATATATCACGTAACACGTACAAGAACACAAAAATATATATCAGGAGTAATTTTCTTTTCCAATGTCTTTTAAAAATGATGTTTAACCACAGCAGCAGCTTAGAAAACTGCTCAGAACTAGGATGGAGAAACAAATGGCAAACTATGGCAGTGGGCAGAAAATTAATGGGATCCCACACTTTCACTGCAACCAGTGCCATAGATTACAGAACTGCTCAAGTGCCTTTAAGGAGATTATGCTGTAGCTTAAAGGTTTCAATGACAATTTTACCCACCTATATCTGAATTCCTTTTTTCCCCCAAGGATACATTTTGTTCCTGTTTGTTGCAAGCAAAGCAGAAAATGGCTGCATTTCAGTGAAAGATAAGAAAGAGTGCTCCATGTGTACTTACAATATGAAGCTTATAATGTTTCCTAAAGAGGGTTCTAATTCAGGAGAAAATATTTAAACAGATTATGCTATTTACAGAGAAGGGAAACTATTTTAACGGGGCTGAAATAAGAGATTCAAGGTCTTCTGAATTTTGAAAGTATTCCTGTTCAAAATAAATACTTTCTTCCCATTCTTTTGATAGCGAAATTAGGTATCTGCTGCACAACCTGCCAAGTGTTTAGTTTTAATTCAAATTCTAGTGTTTTAAAGAAGTATGTGAGCGGCAAATAATTTTATATAGAAGCCATTTTTTAGTATCTCCACCTTGAATCCCAGAAGACCCCTTAATGAGTTTCTCCACTTACTTTCTGGTCCTAAAGTCTTCAGCACATTTTTCCAATACCCAAAATACTCCTGGGCTTCGAAAGAAAGGCAAAAAATGCCGGGTGGGGTGGCGGTGTGGAATCCCCCAGAAGGAACCCCAAAACACCTAATTTAAGCCAATTAAAACAATGCCAGGGATTTTGTGACTCAGACTTCCTCGAGGTTGGCCAGGCTGGGAGCAGCTGAGCCTGCCAGCGGCGTGGCACCGGGCCAGGAGCCGGGCGAGCTGCTGGAGACCCCGCGCCTTGGCAGCCAGGGAAGCGTGTGGTCCTCGGGCATCCCGGAGCTGCCCCGAACGGGGAATTTGCGCAGCACTACTTTTATGGCCTGGATTACTGTAAAGTAAACAGAGGCCGGTTGAACAGTGAAGGTTTCCATTCTCAGTGTCAAGGGTTTATTTCATTATTTAAAGCTTTAACGAACACTTTATATAATGAAAGCAATCCTTGCCATTTTTGGAATTTTATGACTGTTAGGACCCTTCATAATGTTGTTTTCCTTCCTTTATTGCTTTATAAGGCTTATGGGGCACCCTTGAAGTGTATATCCTTTCTGCAGCTGCTGGAAGCTCATCTTTCATCTCTCCACTGGCTTTACTTTTGCCTATGAGGCATTTGCCTGTTCTAGTTATTCTCCCTGTCTCTCACACAAACGGTGCAGAGTCAGATCTTGCTCAAGATAAAAATAAAATACAATTCTGAAAAGTATGCCTAAGGAAACATTCCTGATAAATGTTATTTAATAGGCAGGCTTTATATTTCAAGTTAGAAACGTTCCCTACAGAAAGATAATTACAGCAGAAATTCCACTTATCATTATTTGGAATTTACAGTTCAGAGCAAATCAGACATTTCTATAAATGCTGTGCTGCGTACTGCAAATTTGTGTCCCGATTTTTTTCCAGCCCTGAAAATGCCTTGGAAAAAAAAATACAGCAGGAAGAGGAGGAGGAATCCTAAAGGAGGAACATATAATAGATGTATGAAACAAAATTGAGACTACATATCCAAACAAGTCTGTGTGCATATTTGCTCCTTTGGGTAGTAAAATATGTTCAAGGCTTTTCACAAGGAAAAACCTGCAATATCTAAGTAAAATGGCAAAATTTGTTAATAGTGAAATTTCTTATTTTTGCCACTTCTCCAGGAAGTAGCCTATGAAAATAATTCTGCTTGCAACCTTGTGCTTTTAACCGTCTTTTCACCACTTTTGACATTACTAAGTTTAACCACGAAAGAGCAAATGGGTTAATCTTCTTGAAAGAGAACACAAATGTTCCAAAAATCAACAGATTTCTAAATCCTTCATCCATAATTTTGCTCCCAGTACATTGATGCATCACAGTATGACTGCAGATCTCTTCCCAAATTTCAACTCAGAACAGAAATCTGGAACTCCTGTTTTCATATGCTGGAAAAAAAATAAAAGAACTGCTTTTACCTGATGTATTGCAGTGTTCTCCCTATTGACTTGGGTTCACCATAAATCTTTTGTATTTGTTATTAGTTATGCTAGTCAGTAATAGAACTGATTCTATCTACAACATCTAAAATGATGTTTTTTAACCTTAATGGGGGTTAAAGATATTATGTTGATTTTAAAAATAGGTATTTAGAGCAGTTGTACTGTAGTATTAGAATGCCAAAATGTCCAAACCTCTTCCCACAGTTTTTGTAAAAATAGAACCTCTTCTGGGGAAAAAAACCAAAAAACCTCTTCATGCAAATGCAAATTTCCACATGCTTTGACAGCTGGATGCAAAGAGAGAAAAGCACAGATATCTTAACTACCATGGGAAAACTGAAGCAGGAATACTCCCTTTTTAAACAATATGAAGACCACTAATGGTTGTGGAAGAATATTGAAGAGTTTTAAATAGTTGTGAACAGGGACTGGAATTACCATGACAACTATGCTGAGTGGCCATAACGTCTTTAAAAATGTATCACTTGGGAGATCACTGAGCCCAGTAATCTGGTCCACCATTTTAGTGCACCATTGTTTTGCTACATGACACATACCACTTTGAAGAATTAGAAAAAAAATAAAGTAATGATTTATGAAGGGAACATAAATGTCTTTCATGACAATATTCACTTTTTTTTTCCCTGAAATGATGGTGTTTGATTTACTAAAGTCAGTAAATAAGTTATTTCTCGTACTATCACAAACTTTGTTGCAAGCAGTCAAGGATCATGAATGCCTATTGCTCATAGAAGCATGATACATCCATCATCTGCTTTCCTACTCCCAACAGTTGAGAACCAATCCTCTCATAAGCTCCAAGTGCCCAGGGGTAATTAATGTGAACAATGCAGTGCTCAAGGATGCCTCCAGACATCTCCAAGTTCTGATAAGCAATCCTCTCAACAACGTAACCCACACCCCTGCTGCCTTCATTCTAGTTCCCAGTAAATCCAGTTCTTTTTTCAAGCTTTCCAACAAGAGTAAAGGAACTTGTTTCCTTCCAAAAAAGCCCCCAAAAGTATAAAAACACATTCATTTTTAAAGGACCCAAAAGGAAACAACCTCCTCAGACACACAGTCCAACATCCTGCTAGGCAAGAAGAGCAGATCAGAGTGAACACCCTTGCTCTGAGTGATGAGCACTCTAGCAACGACATTGAATACTTACTGACATCCTCTCTGTCTCAGCAGATTTTTAACTATTCTGTGCAAAATAAAACTACCTCATTTAGAGTTCCCTTCTTAGAACTGAAAGATGGCCATCAATGGATTTACCTAAGAGGCAAGATGTTGTTTCAAATCTGGAGGAGAAAGGAAGTTTATTTTTATGTGCTTTTACATGTGCCTTTATACATGAAGGCATCTTCTCTAGTTTTATTTTGTGAGGCAGGCTGCACATCGTCCAAAGCACAAGTCACATAATTTTAGAAAAGCCCACACCTCTTTCTACAGTATTTCTTCTTGGTTTCCAATCAGGTTTTTGCTATGATGGCTGTGATGGACCCCTTGTGTTATTTCACCTGGGAACACAAGTTTCACTGAACAGAAGAGCACTTACAACTTAGACACAGAGGGAGGTTGCATTCAGGTACATTTTATGAATCTAATCAACATCCTCTGACGCACATTCCACAGTCCAAATAATCCTTAGCAGGTGCAAAATTGTGTTACTCTTGTTCTACCTCTCACACAGTTGAAAAGTAACTCTGATATTACTGCCAGACACAGAAAACACCACACTCAGGAATTTCTGAACTGTAATACCATAGTACATAAATACCGACGCTGTCTTTCCAGGGAAATTCATTCATAATTCTGTGCCTCAGTACTTCACTTTAGCACATGAGGCACCATGAGAAAGCAGACCTTCTGCATTTACTTCTGTCCCACTGAAGGCCAGTAGTGAACTGCTGACTGGTGAGAGACCACAGAGGCTGCTCGGGGAGCAAACTGAGCAACCAGGAAGCGATGCCTTCCCTAAAGAAGCATTGTGGAGAGAAGGACTGTGGTTTTATTCACAAACCTCACTGCTCACTTTCACTTGAGGAAAAAGTGACCTCCCATTTTACCAACCTTATCCTTCAGGAGGTCTTAAAAGATGTCAGAGAAGTACATGGCAACTTCTGGTTCACTGAGTGCCACGTAGGGCAGAGGAGCTTGTCAAACACTCTTAGGAAGAACTGAGTCTCATCTGGAAATAAATTCAGCTGTACTCATTTTTTCTTTTTTATTCCGAGCTGCTATAGCATCCTCTTTACCATTCTGGGAGAATTTTTTCACTGATCTAGATCTTTTCAACTTGAAACAATTATTTTCCATTTAATCCTAAATCTCTGGCTTTCCCGGTTCCTCGGTAGACAAACTTCATTTGTCTTAAAAAAGTGAACTGCATCAAAAAAGCAAGAGATCAGCCAGTTTTGTAGAACCTTTCTTGTTAAAGATAATTCAGGTTGTGTTTTATCAAGTTTAAATTTACATCCGTCTTTAATTTTTGCTTTTAGCATTCCAGTGCTGATATTATCTAGTTGCCTATTTCAGCAAATTTTTCCTCCACTGTTTTTAATATACAGTAACCATTACACAAACTGTTTCTAAAAAGACAAAGGCTTCCCAAACTGCACACTTCCTGGAAGCATTTATTTTCCTACTAACATGAAAAAACTAAACACTTATTTCTATTAATATGCAGTTCAAAGAAAACCCAGTTCAGATTTTTAACCAAATCTGGGACTGAAAACTAAGGAAAATGTATGCACAGCAAAATGATCTACCTATCCTGGTGATGTACAGTAAATCTGTCTCTGGTCTCAAGAAATCAGAAAAATTAATCCTTATTTTATAAACTGCAAATGCAATTTAGGCTGGTATGTTAAAATACATTTTGTTGACAGTCTATTTGATCCAACAGCCAGATATGACAAAACAAGCAGCTGTTTAAAGGCCTCTGCAATACACGAACGGCAATTCATATTAATAAGATACCCAGATCACTTCATCTTTTCTATGTAAAAAACTGCATTTGAAAACTGTCACTAGGGTATTTCTGCATGAACCAGAGTACTGAAATTCCACTTCTAAAAGAAATAACCTAAAATGCATTCATGTCATTTTCCCACTCCGTTCCACAAGAACCTCAAACAGCAAGATGAATTAACATCATTTGATTACTCAACTCAATTCCAAGCATGTTACTAAAGGAACAGAAAAGCCCAAAAGCACCTCACTGTTCTCCTGTTATGTGGGCAAAGTGTTTATGAAGCACAGGAAATATCCATCCTTTGACTCAAGGACTCCTATTACCCAAAGGCTGACTCAGATCCTACTCTCTTAAGCCTGCAAAGCGACTTGAAAGGAAAAATAGTTGCACACCTTCAATTACCTCAAGACACAATCGATGTCCCTGTTCTCCACAGGTTTCACAATATTTGACAATTACATTTTTTTCCCTGCTGTTGTCCACCTCTGAAGGCTCCTAAAGGTCTATAACATTATTACAGACCTAATGTGACAGCTCATACTGATGTTGGCACAAAGCAGCTGTTCTCACAGGAGGCATTACCCTCCCGAGCCTGTGAAATATGGCACTTGGAAATCTGCAAGCCTCTGCTAAGTCCAGGGCACACACTTCCATGCAGCTGGAAAATCACATCTCCATACTCTCATCCTTCTTTTTCTCCATTTCCAGCTTACAACTTCTCGTGATCAAGATATGGAAATTTGCTGTGGTAAGCCAGATGTGCAAACATTTTCTTTTTTTTCCTCAGTTTCGAGTTCATGATTTATTTCATACGTTAATGAGGTTATTCTGTGATTTCTGTAGCCTTTTCCCTCAGATTTCAAAAACTAATAGAGTATTTCAACCCAAAAGAAGCCACTAATTTCACATCCTTGTTACATTCTTTCCCGCAATGTAGAGTTCTTTTCAAAAAGAAGCTGGAATTAAATCATAGCTACACTTACTAAAATAAAAGCAAGCAAAATTTTACTGAGTAGTGTTCATTTTCACCTGTGCTAGAAGCCAAAACCAGCACTGCCTTTCTAGCAGGCAGGCATTTGCAAAGGCCACTTCCCACAATGACAAGTTTCAGCACTTGAGTTTGGCTTTCATAGACGGGGCTGGTTGTTTAGAAGTTTTTGAGAAAGCCCATGAATGAATGTTTGCATCAATATGTCAAAATATACTCTTCTGCTCTTGTTCTCCAATTGTCATCAAGTGGTGAAAAGTAGCTAATTATTATCACAAATGTTTGTTAATTCACTGGTTTGCAGGAATTCCCTTTGTGGCTTATTCATTTTGTGGATCCATAGGTAAATTGGCAAACATGCCAGCCTGAGGACTGAAGGAACACTAATAACACACCTTACAAAACCCAGCACTCCATTTGCTTTTACATTTGTAATACAGCTATGAAGTGCCAATAAAGATTACTTAGCATGCAGAAAACCAACAAGAGATTCGATTTAATAATCTGTTATTAAGTCCGAGCTGGGAAATAGGGCAAGCAGAGCCTGGGAAGATAGCCATCTTCTAAGAAACGAAGAAATCAAGAATTAAGGTAGGATTTACACAAATATACACAAAACACTGAATTTTCTGCATAATTCAGATAGCACATTCACATAGATGCTTTGGACAGAAAGGCATGTGACCAGCATCATGCATCAGCTATCAGCCTTCAGCCTTGTACTGCCATCCAGCATCCTCAGTCCTGCAGTTGTGTCCTCAGGCACCGGTTTGGCCCACAAATGCTGCTGACCTGAGTGCCCCACCTGGGTGGACAACTGTCCACTTAAACCTGGCAAAACCACAGGTGACGTATCTGCTGAAGGTACACCACTGCTTGCTGTCCTACACAAGCAGATCCACACCTCTGACTGTAAATCCACAAGGGCAGAGGAATACATCATTCAGAGCAGCTGCTAGACCAGGTAATGCTTAAGGAGTAACTTGATTAACCTGAAACACTAGGCACAAACCATGCTTTAATTTCCTTCTGCTTATTTCTTACCCAGACTTGATATTTTCCTCATTCCTCTCTTCTTTCCAGTGGACTCTGATGATGCAAGGCAGTGCCAGAATCCCATTTTCAGTGATCTTCATTCTTTCCTACATTCTTTTCTGCCTTGCAAATAATCAGCTTCTCAGCTCTGCTTCACAGGTGTCCACATCTTCGTGTCCACCCTACCTGAGCACTGGCCAGCCTCACTCAGACCTGCAGACCATGAAGCTGCATTGCAAACATCTTCGCTCATACTCCTGATGTTTAATGTTCACAAGGTTTACAGGCTTTTTAAAATTTACATTTATTAATCATCTGCAGTCTCAGGTATTGCTCATCCTAACATCCTCCTGGATCAGCTGAGTCCAGCTAAGGCTTTCCACGGACAAGGCTGACACCAGACCTTGCAACTGCTCCCCTCTGCACACAGTTTGGAAGTTTCACTGTCTGGCCCCACAGCAATTCCTCACCGTTTCCATTTGATGTAATCACTACTGTACGACTTCTTAGCATGGTAGCACTGCAAAGCTGACCTCCCCGTCCGAACATCTCGGTTTTCACTGCAATCTTCATTCGTATAACTCAAACAAGGACAGCATAACCAGAATCAGATGCTGTCTTTAACTAAAAGGTGATCCCAACCGTAGTTATATAATTAAAATAGTGAGTGGCATCTGAAAACCTGTACACTTAAGATGGAAAGGTGCATCATCTTGGCGTCTTCCTGAAGGCAACTAAGGCTTCTGCCACTTTTCTAATAATGTCATGCTTTGGATGTCTGAAGATGTTCATTTTCATGGATGGAAAAGTGTAAGAAACACAGGAATGATCACACTGGATCCTATCCAGTGTCAAAAACACAGGAATGGTCACACTGTATCCCTTCCAACGCTCTTTCATGTCTCTCAGCACATACGATACATCAGAGGACACAGTAAAGCAAAAAGTTTCAATGAGAAAATGTAAATAATCTACCCTCTTTCTCCTCACAATGTCATTCTATCAAAAGCTATTAAAGATTCACCTAAACCTCAGAGCACAACATTGCAAAAACCAGTGCCACACGTCAGAGTACCTTTTGCTTCCCTAGAAAAACTGGAACCCTGTTTTGAATCTTGCTGAAGTCTTGGTCTCAGTTAAGCTTCAATGAAGAATTAATTCCACAACATAATTACACTCAGTGTGAATTTGCCAACTTTTAAGTTATTTAAACATCCCCCTATCCTCTGCCATGAAAAGTTCATGACATACCTTCTCTGCAGCATTCATTATTTGACACACTTTTGCCAATTCCTCCTTGCAAGATAATTAATTCCAGATTTTCAAGACTCTTTAGATACAGGTTTTTTCCATGCCATTCATCACTCTCACCCCACTACCACAGTCACAGGCCAGTTCCCCTGTGGGTAAGGCAAGGCAAGGCAGTGGGTAGTGAAGGGAGAAACACTTGGATCATGCTCCAGCCTGGGGTTTCCCAGTGCTCCCAGTCCATGGCTCCCAGCTGCCAGTCCTGTGCAGTGCTGCCCACATACCCCAACTACTGACACCCATGTTCACACCTCTCTTCCAACCCAACTGTTTCCATCTTGAAAATTCTGAATACACACCTTTATCCCAGAGTCAGTTTTTACAACCTTTTATCAGAGGTTGCTCTTTTACAACCTCTCTCCCAAACATAAAGATTAGCTATGTTAAACTGAGGAAACTCAACAGATCTGCTTTTACAGTAAGGTGGTCCAAGGTCAGAGGTTTAAAAGGAAAATAAAAACCTATATCTCGCACACAGAACATGTTTGGAGTACTTCATACATTCAAATAAAAAAAATATTACATGCATCATTTATTTCTATATTGCTAAAAGCTTTCCTTATAATGCTTGCAGTTTCAGTACCATCAATCATTTTGTCATCATTAGGACTGAGTTTTTCTGTTGGATTTTTTTCTACTTTGTATTTCCCCTCTTTTTTTACTTGGCTGCCTAGTTACTTACTGATGTAAAAACCACATTTTTTCCAGGATAGCACAACTTCTCTGGTTCTTTCCAATCAAAATAATTCTACCCCAGAATGCTCTCTGAATTGAAGCAGAAAGGTTTGAACATCCATGTCAGTCTAAGCCTATCTCGTTTGAGAATATTAAACCCAGGAGAATAAGTGGGTTGAAGGGATTATGAAGACAAAGACATATTTTTGCTTCCTCCAAGTTAGAAAAAAGACTTTAGCTAATAAAAGAAAGAATCCTCTTTCCTTGTTTCTTGTTAGGATTCTGTTCCAAATCTTTCGAAAAGAAAAACAACATCACACGCATCACACTCTTACTAACCGCTTCCCTACAACTTCTCTCCAAAAAGTGGTTAAGGTAGTGGCTAGTATATAAGTATTTCTCAATACCTTAGTGGCTTGTGATTTTAAATCTGATATACACATACAGTTTCCTTTTCTTTTTTCTTTGAAACTATATAAATATATATATATACACACATATATACATATATATACACACACACACACACACACACACATAAAATAAAATAAAAATACAAGTGACTGAAACTAGAGGGAATCAAGAGCTGAAACTAGAGAGAAATGCAGCAGTCCAAACCTCACCAACAGCACATCTTCCCCCCAGTGACTATCAATTTACATTCTGTTTAGGAAGCTAGAAGAAACAATCCCAGGACAGTTTCCTTTTAAATCTAAAAAGCACTGGTATTTAAGCACATGTCTTAGGTAAAGATATCGGAGACTTCTTTTGCACAAAGTTATGATACAACATACAACCACTAACTCTTTGGGCTCATAAATTCTGCAAGGGATCAAAATACAAGAGCATACCAAAGCTGTAACTTGAGTTGTGTTTGTAGGTGCTCTACAGGCATATCCAGGTGAGACTGGCCCATGCTCTTAAAAATCTGGGCAAATTCAGGAGTAGCTCTGCAGGTATCTTTGCTTACCAGTGGGCCACTGCTGGTAACGGCTGACTAAGGGAAGGAACGTGGACAACCAGGATGCAAGTAAATTTTTTTTAAAACTATATATTGACTACAGTGTTTTTAGTTGGTTAAGTTCCCATTTGCCAAAAGAGCTTATGTAAGACTAACAGCTCCCAGGAACAAATACTGAAATGTCTTTCTTTTAAATTACATTAGTTTACAAAATTGACTACTTCTGACCCAGAAATCATCATTGTGCAGTGCTGACCTGTTCTGTAGTTTCAGGTGCACTATCAGAGCATATAAGGACACACAGAGCCTGGAACAGCACTTTCCTCGGCAGCTTCTAAGTACCACTGGAATATAAATAATGCGTAATAACAAGCAGTGCATTTATACCTCCACCATGAAAAAACACTTTCCCTGAGTTGTATACATCAGGCTGTGTATACATTTTCACTCTTTAACCTCTGCAAGCTGTATGTCAAACAGCCCCTTTAAAAGTCCCAAGTTTTTGCAAAGTCAGGCACTGCATAATGGCTTCTTTCAGAAGTTACACTCTGCATACATATGTATGAAGAAATTACAGGGGAAAAAAGCAGCTCAGCTTATTTGTCTTTTGGTCACCTAATCAAAAAGATGATTGGATTCATTTTTACCATATCAATGAAGTCGCTGGAGAGCAATCACAACTGTTTTTCCATGTGAAAGATGAATGACCTTTGCCATGGCCTCAGAAAAAGACAAGCCCATGTTTTGTCCAGGTGCACCGGGGCCACGGTTCCCTTCTGCCTGCACATGTAGGGGACCTCAGATGTACTGCAGCAGTGCTTGCTCTCTTTCCTTTCTCACAGCATATCACGGGGCTTATTTAATTTCTTTCATAGGAGACTAGGAGGACGTCAGCCAGGAAAAGATGTAAGATATTAAGGATGCTTGCGATGCATGATCAGAAGGGGATACACAAAGAATCCTTTATTTCCTAAGGGAAATCACTGCCCTAATGCAGCCAAAGTATTTAACACTACAACTGAAGATTCCAGAGTGGGATATAGGCCTTGACTTACGTACGTAAAACCCACACATGCATCCCTGAAATTCAGTTCAGCAATTTTGCTCGCCAAAGAGTATCACAGATTTGTCTGAAGCTCACTACTGCCCTTCCTCCTCCAAAACACTGTCATTTTGTGAATTCTCTTTCCCATCAGAATCAATTCAATGCACTTTATTCAAGACTATACCACCCACAACTTTACAGAGTCCTCTCTTCTTGACCCTATCTCTTTGTCCTACAGAAAATGGCACTGCTTGCTTTTATTTAAGAGTTTGGCAAGTCACTGATGGAGCCTCTGTGGGTCCCAGAAATGTTATTACTATGGTTTACAGAGGATTTCCACACCCAAACTTGCAGGCAGGCACTGCTTTCAACCATGAGGTTTCCATACGAAGCTGCACCTCAGCGACCTGAGGGCCTTGCGAGCCTTTCTCCCCTTCATCTCTCTCCTAGAGCAGGAACCTTGGCAGTTCTCTCTCCTCACACAGCAAAGGCAGGGCATTGCTAATATACTGGTGGATCTGCAGCAATGGATTCAGCAGGTACTGCTCCCACCAACAGCGTTTACGCAGTCTCCAGCAAATCTCATTGGTAAATCCTAGAAAGATTCTCAGGTAAGCAAGCTACTTACTTATCTGGCTACCCCACCAACACAGGACTAACAGAATCTGGTAAACTTTGAGATGCAGGCTCCTGCAAAGCTATGGGCTGCACTGGCTATCTGAAAAGAGTGGAAAATAACAGAATAATAGAATATATATTCATTATATATTTATTTTAAATAAGAAATAAGTATATGAATACATAATCAATTAATACATTATTTATAATAACTGGAAATAAGTAAAACAATAATGGGAAGTCTCTGGTACAGTCGTCAAGACATCGAGCAAGCCTAAAATACAGAGCCATAGTAAACTTAAAAATTAAACAAAACTACCTTGTGTTCTAGAACAGGGAGAAAAGGGGGACCTGGGGAATCCAGATATAACCTTAGCACCCAAATGGCCTTTGGACTACCTAGAGCTCCTCCTTTTAGCCTCAACCTGTTCTCCTTCAGCTGCAGGCAGATAACCTTCAGCCAACTCCTGCTGCACCCTAACCCCTGCTGAGAGAGGCAACCACTGCATCACAGAGTGTCCTAAATGGGAAAGGACCCACAAGGATCATGCAGGCAAACTCATAGTCCTGCACAGGACATCCTAGGAGTCACACCATGTGCCTGAGAGCATTGTCCAAACACTTCTTGAACTCTGTCAGGCTGCTGCTGTGACCACTGCCCTGGAGACCCTGCTCCAGTGCCCAGCCAGCTTCCGGGTGAAGAACCTTTTCCTGATATCCAACCTAAAGCTCCCCTGACACAGTTTCATGCCATTCCCTCAGGCCCTGTCACTGGGAACCACAGAGAAGAGATCAGTGTCTGCTCCTCCTCTTCCCCTCACCACAAAGCTGTAGACAGCAATGAGGTTCGTGAAAGACATTAAGAGCGGAACTCTGCTGCTGCTCCCTTCTTAAACACAAGACACAAGGATCATGACACAGGATGAAGTCTTTGGTTGTGGCTGAGAAAAAATGAGCTCCATAGGTAGAGAGTTCAGAAGAGTGAAGGAGATAGGCTGCAGATCTGTGAACCTCAGCAAACAACACTTTTCCTCTATTGTTCGTGAAAATTCAAGGTTGTAAAGCAGTGTTACATTGGACAACACGCAGGCTGCCTGTGTTCTCATTTATACAGACCTAATCTAGTATTACACTTCCTCTCCTTTCAGCCACAGCCTCTGCTTCTTGCAAGCAGCAATCCCAGTATGGACTCAAAAAAAAAGCCTCTGAAAGCTCAGCTTTCTGAATACTGCAGTGTAGTTACTTGCATCTGTAATTTGCTCTCACAGAAATAAATGCTAACGTGCTTGGAAAATGTGACTTAATTTTGTATGTGAATGAGTTTTCCTGTGTAAATCTCTCTATACAATTTTATGTTATTCTTTCTAAAAAACAGAAATTACTGCTGCATTCTAGTTGCAGTTCCAGAGTGAATGCTGAGATTTATACTCTGAGTTTTACCACAGCATTACACAAGGGAACTACTCTAACCTCCCCTCTCACATTAACTAACAACAGAAGTGTTTTGTTCACAATCTGTTCAGCATTTAAGATGGATGCATTTACTAACCATAAAATAAAGTAATTGAGACACTGCATAGTGAACAGACATTTCCACATATTTCACAAATCCATCTAAGAAATCCTTGGTCATTAGTGCAGAAGGCTTTGACATGTTACTCATCACAACTTTATCTCCTAAGAAGAAAATCAAGGATGGTGACTTATCCCCAAACTGCCACCTCTCTGGCACCAACCACAGCCAAGTTGATGGCAAATCACTGCTTTACATACATCTTCCCTTTGCGTGCTCCAAAGAGAGAAGAGGGAAAGTCAGAAAAAAATTAATGATTCCTTAAAGGACAGAACTATACTACAAGTAATTACAGATCTATATTCATTTCAGAAAGCAATCTTACAGAGAGACAACTTTATGAAGCAACAGCATCTGAGATTTTGCCGACCTAAAGCAACTAATACAGAAAGTATTTCACCTGCTTTGCATCTACATGCATATATAGGTCCTGCTATTTGGCATGGGGATGCAGCTTAGATAAAATGGTTTCTCAAATCACATACCACCCAATATTGCAAAAGTCATGGAAATGACAGGCTCCACACATCCATCTACCCACATATCATTCAGATAAGAGGTGCAGTAGCCCTTGTCTCCTTCAGTTTGAGGCCACTGTGCAGGATCATTTGCACTGCTGTTCTGTGTAAGACAGTAGCAGTAGCTCAATGCAAATGCTTCTGTCTAACATAGTGAGTAATTATCAACAATGGCACCATATCCTCTTGTTATACTTACCTTAGTACATGAGGAAATAAAATAAGTGTGACTTGCCAGAAGTCATGTAGGCAGTCCATGGCAGGAGTGAGAACTGAATGCAGATTTCCAGGTTTTGTATTACCCATAATATCAAACTATCCTTTAAAAAAAACAGAAAATCTTTAAGAACATTATGTTTTTCTTCCCTTCTGATTATGAAATAGATTCTGCATTCTCTTTATCTTGATTTCATAGGTCACCAGGCTACACAAACAGCTTATTCTGTATGTGTAAAAAAGGCAGCTTAAAAACATGGGTTCACTTTGGTTGGACTGAGACTGTACATCTCTTTAAGTACAGAGGCTGACAATTCCTTGGGCTACCCAATTATCATTATGATCTACATCATCATTTTGATTAATATCTGACAATGCTTTTCTGTAGTACTGGCAAGGTTAGTTGCATATCATTACCAGCTCACTCATATTCTTGTCCAGGAAAGTCTATAGGACTGGAATCATTTATGATATTCACACCTTCTCTGAAGAAAAGAAGAAAGGACCTGTCCCAAGAGGTTGCATTCAATCATCTCCTCCCCAGAGAGTAATGTTAAATACTGAGCCACGGTAAACATCACAGTCAGGCAACAGAACATTAAAACAACAGGAAAAATCATCCTTATTATCTCTTTTACACAGTAACATACCTACTGCAATTCAAGGAGATAAAAATGTGTGAATTATTTGGATCAAGCCTGTGAACTACAATTGGAAATAACCAGAAGCCAAAAGCAAACAGATAGCAGCAATCATTAGTAGAGACTGGAGAACCTCAAACCTACATCATCTTATAAATTCATGGTGAGCCCCATCCCGCAGTGCACTTAGTGAGAGTAACCTCACTTTAGAGAGGATGTGTCAGGCAGACAGTGAGGGTGAACAGATCTGTTGAAATACTTCTGTATATTGAAAGTCTATGAAAACATGTTCCCTCCAGGAGACAGAATAGATTTCCACATAATCAGGAATAGCAGATACATGGCGATACAATGGCTTCCCATTTAATACAATAGAAGGAATAGATGCCCCAAGAGAACTATTAACCAGCAGATTTAAAAGAAACTGAATAAAGAAGTACTTTTCTACATACCACATCACTCCCATACGGAACTGACTGCTCCACCATGCTCTGCAGGGCAACAGTAAGATTAGCTGCAAAAAGGGATCTATAGAAAGAGGAGGTCCAGACACATGTCGGACCAGACATAAAACAACTTATGCCTCTCTCTTTCAGAAACTAGGAGGCTCTATGAAGGGCAGTGTAATATTATACCCAACTTGCGCTGGGTTTTTCCCCGAATTATCCATCCATAGGTGGTGGGCGATGCAGCACAGACAGACTGCTGCTGAGATGAATGATACAGCTCTTGTGGTGGAGTTCTCAGATCTCCTGGCTTCTCTCCTCTACTGAATCTGCTTCCAGCCATAGGCACAGTGCAGAAGCTGCTGTCAGCATTGGCTCATATTCTCCTTAAAATGGATAAAGATCAACTGCCATTGACCAGCGAGTCTCATCAAGAAGCCTGCAGCTCGCAGCAGATCCCAGCTGAATCACTGCTAATTGCATCTCAGGTACTGCCTGGAGTGCAAAAGGTGGTTGTCACCTCGGGCCTCCTCCATCATCTCTCCTTATCAGTCAGCATGTGTGAGGTCAATGATGAAAAAAAAGTCAGGTGGCTATGTGGACACTGATGTCAAACTGCCAGGACACAGTTTAAGGAGCAGGAACAAACAGCAGTCTGTTTTCTCCAGGTTTTCTGCATGAGCAAGTAATCTCTCCCTTCTCCTTGGAGATGATGTAATTCAAACTTTCAGTCTTCCAAGAAGTGGAGAGTTGAAGGGACATATGCTGTACATGTAATTTTGGGCCCAGTTGTTTCGTTAAACAAGTAGACAAACATATGAGTTGGGCACAGCAATTCCTGCTCCATTTGTGTGATTTTTGTTTATGTATGCAAAGCACTAGCATGGGTATCTCTGGCAAATGAAGGAGAATATAAATTAAAGTATGTATTAATCACACACTTTATCTGCAATCTAAACTAGCAGGTATTTTCGTTCTATAGATGAACATATTCTTGAAGCTGCGAGATAGTAATTTAAAAGACAAGCAATTCAAAGCTTCCACAGTTGACACTGCAGGTAATGAGAATTTTTTCCCCTGACATCTTGTGTTTCATCTTACCTCACAACTAAATTATTTAGTGTATTTTTAAATATATATATATAAGCATTCTACACACTAAGCTGTGTATGACCTACTTTTTTTGAGTTTTCAATTAAAAAATAGATATTCCAGGAAAAAATATTTCCTATGCAATCATCAACTGAAGGAAGTTGATTTAATCCATGAAACAAAGACTTGTGAAGGTGAGACACACGCACCAGTAAGCACGAGAAATCTTTTGAACTGCAGGTCTAATTCAGAGAAATGAGTTTTCAATTAAAAAACAACATTTCCCATGTGACTCTCCCAGTCACTAAAGCACATGACAGCTTCAGCCGGTATCAGCGTGGCAGCTGTGACAGGTCACCCCGCAAAGGATGTTGAATGTGCAGCTCATATATAATTGGCTTGATTGTAGAGATTTGCATATATATAAAACACAGGATCATGTGAAGACTTCATCAGCATGAAATGGAGGTGGTTACATTCTCCATGCATGACCAAAGCTGTGAGGACAGTCAAAGACTTTAATGTAATGAGAGTTTTTAACACTTTAATCACCTCTGTTGAGTGCATAAATAGACTGATAGGACAATAATGGAAGTTGAATTATCTGCAGGTTTTACTACCAGTAGATTTTTACCCTGTCCATGCCCTTGTTTCCTCCCACTAAAATAAAAATAAAAACCAGCTGAGCCAATTATAAAGGATTTTAAGTCTATTGTAAAAGAGACCAAGTGGTTAACTTCCAAGAGGCTTCTAAAAGACCCTTTGAAGTGTGCAGAGGAAGTCTCCATCCACGGCAGCACCTCTGAAAGCACACCTGTGGGACAGGGAGAATGACCACTCTGGAGGGAAAATCACCCAAGGGACTTGTCAGAAGACTGGAACATAAAGAAGAAGGAAAAAAGGTCGTTAAATACAATTAACTCTCTCCTCCCTGCTGAGCTGCAAGATGGCTCAGGCTAAGTCTCACACCGCCTTTGAAATGCTCACACACAGGATGGCTGGTAAAGCCCCGTGTATGATGAAGGCAAAGTGTGCTGCTTAAACAAAAGAATTTAGAAAACTGGTAAGAATTTACATTGGGTTTTGAGCAGGCAACACTGAGGAAGGTACCATCATCTCAAGCAGGCATTTGGAGCCCTGCAAGGAGCACAGAAGAATGCAGCTATGACATGGAGAAGAATTCTCTCCTTGTTGCTTTACACAGTCCACTGGCATGGCTTTTTCATCTCCTGGAGATCCACAAGCCTTCACATCCCCATGCAAATGTATTCTATTCCTGCATGTGAAGCACGAGTTCAAGTATCTCTGCATCTGGCTGCCTGTGCCGCTGTGAGCTGCTGAGGGCATAACTATTAAAAAAGAGGATTTATAGTATTTTTAGAATATATAGCTTTGTTCGATTTTGTTTGCCAACCTCTTTTACGTTTTACTTGAAATCATAAAATACAAGTCACAGAGGGGGAGGACAACTAAAGTAAAATGAAAACTACAACTATGGCCAAGTTCAAGAGAGTTTGATTTTGTAAAATAAAGACAGAAACCTAAAAGCACAGTCCTGGGTTTTCCTGGCAAGAGTGAGTGATTGTCCATGCTGCACTGGATTTAAGATTTTAACGAAAATATGCCAGAAAGCAGGAACGAGGTTACAGCCAGGAACATTTAAGTTTTTATGCAGGCAAAAGAAACCTATAAAGCATTACAAAAGATTTGTCTAGAATGTTTAAAATGGAGAGCATGCATTTATCAGACATTGAAGCATGATTTCCAGCCTATACTTCAGAAACAAAATGGTAAAGCATTTCCAAAATGTCTCACAACTAACATCTACCAAGAAACAAAAGGTGAAACCATGTAAAGATTTCACACCCTCTTTCTCTGCATCTCTGAATCAAAAAGAATGGGAAGTTATTGTAGAAAGACATTTGTGTAAGCAATTAAAATAAATGTTTTAAATGCACTTTCTTGAGTCAATGGTTTCAGAAACGTGAAGTTACATGACACTTCAGAAATTGTTCAACCTCCCTCATTCCTGTGCAAGACTACAATAGAAGTTTACAGATTCTGAGTTGTCTCAAACATTATTTTGCCCATGCAATTTCTGCCTTTTCATTGCAGTGCAATAAAAATGAGCCTTTATCTATTAGATCGAAAAGTATCTAATAATAATAACAAATAGAAATATAAGATTGTAATCTAATAAAATAATCTAACAGAAAAAAGGTGCAAAAGTATTTCAGATAGTCATTAACCCTTCTTACAAGTCACTGCAATAAAGTGTTAAAATGGGAACACATAATGCAATCTTACACGGTGAAGAACTGCACACATGCCAGCACCTTTTGCAGACAGAGAGGACCATGAAGTCAAAATGAAGCCTGAGAATTGTGCAGGGAGAAAAGAATCAACCAGTGCATACTGAAATTAAAAAAGAAGTCTGCGTTGTGTGCATGTATTTACACACCTAAAGCTCTAAGACTGGTTCAACAGATGTCCAAAATTACGATTTCACTTTGCCCCCGAAGCCCTGAGCCGGGAGCAGCTCTGGGTCCCCCTCCCCACAGCGACAGCCGAGGTCTTGCCCCACACAAAGGCCTCCCAGTGAGCCTGGCAAACACTGCCACGTGCCTTAGCTGTCTGCTGGAGTGTGCCCACGTGGCTGTTCTGCTGGGAATTTCAATTAAGGAGGAAGCTGAGTGCACTGCCTGCGCCTGCAGCGGGCAGTGGCTGTGGAACAGCAGATTCCAGCAGCGTTCCCAGCGCTGAGGGTCAGATTAGGGCATGGGCTGCGGCGAGGGGCTGGCAGTGCCAGCTGAAAGGCTCTGCCACACTGGCAGGGAGGGCTGGGATGACAGGGATCACTTCCACCAGGCACCTGGGACAAAGCACCACGTTCTGCTTCCTCAGCACTACCCAGGGTTCAGGGTACCTGTTTTGTGCCAGAGTATTGAACATACACACAAAATTTGCTCCTCATCCCTCAGTGCAGCACTCATGCTCCCACCCTGTGAACTGGGAGAAGAAGACCAGCACACAGAGACACAGATATACACAAATAATCCCACCATCAGGCCAGGGAGGACCAAAGGAGCCCAAGCACCATGTAGCAGGACATGGCCGGACAGCTCCAGCCAGAGAGTCCCTGCTCCTGCTGGTGCTTGCCACGCAGGCAGTGTCAGAAAGAAGTGAGTATAAATTTACACTGTTATCATGGAAATTTCCCACAGCAGCTTTTACCACAGGGTAACAATAGTGTCCTATGAGAAATTAAAGCTTATTTGAGCTGGGTGATTTGCCAGCTCGGAACACAATGGCCCCTCTTCAGCAAAGGCGAGGTGTAATTTGATGGTTTTGCAACCAGGAAGGATGGTCCCTTCTCCAGAGCCCATGTGTGACTGCAGGCACGACTGCCAGGGGATGGAAACAGCCCAGCAGGAGCACAAAGCTCCCTCCATCACACACAAGGGGCAACCTTGAGCCACAGGCTGGACAAACAACAGCTTCTGCTTGGAAACAAAGCCGCCTTCATCGCCCCAAAACTGACAGCTCCCTGTGACCCAGCGCAGGTTTCTCCCTGCCTGTCACATGAGGCAGAGCCCCAGTGCCCCCATTGTTAGCACGACCTTTCCCAAACAGAAGCCCAGTCAACTTGCTGGGTGTCCGGTCGGCTGCCTTTGCTGAGGGCATGGGGAAAACAAGGAAAACACCAGCTCCCAGCCACACCGTGGGTGTCTGATGTCACTGGTGGGATTTGGCCAGTGCTGGTCCCTCCCAGATGCAGCTTTTGGGAGTTGCACTATGGAACAAAAGTGCAGACACAAGCATGGAGGAGTTGCACAGTGAAGAGAACAAGGATCGCAGCTGCTTCCCTGCAGTGTTGGTTAGAGCCCAGGTGAAGAGTGGGAAATACTCGGAACATCTTCCCCTCCAAAACCGTCCTCAGAAAAAAAATCCCCCACTGTAAGAAATGCCAAGCTCACTGGAAAATGAGATGATAAAGAATTCTGTGGGCATTGAAACCAAATAACCCAAAGGCCAGGTCATATTGGAGGAGTCTCAACTTCTCCAGGACTCGAGACAGGACCTAGGGAATCAACACACAATTTCTCTAATGACTTTTCTGCCCTTTGGCTTTTCCCTGTTCTTTTCACTAGCAAGAACACTCCAAGACTGCCATTTGTATACCAAATAAATTATATTTGCATACTTGTATTTGTTTCTATTTCTCTTGGATGAGTTGGCTTTTCTTTCCCCATTTGAGAGGTAACAGAGGCAGGGAAAGGCCAGGACCTAAGGGGCAAGTCCATCAAAGAAGGGGCAATGCAGCACGAACAGGTGATTGCTTTAATTCAGCTCACACATACACCAGACATTAATTCAGCAGAATTAAAACTCATGGGAATTCTTATCAACAGCAACCAAAACCTCCCTTACATCATTTGGTTTGACCCTGATGAACTCAAAACTGACACAAGGCTAACCAAGGGTTTGCAGTCCTTTTCTGACAAGCCCAAACCTGATATATTCAAACTGCTGTGTCTGGATTCTGTACTGAAAGCATACAAAAACTTCAAATTTGGGAGAATTTAAATTTGTGTTTATTCAGTTCCAGGATGAAACAAAGTAGATGAGCACATACACTGCGGAAATGCTTTATTTCCATGTATCCCATAAAGGCTGCTCACCTCTTCAGCTGGCTCTGCTCAGAAGTCCTCATGAGCTACCTGATATGTGACACAGCCCTCACCACAGTCTACTTAAAACAGCATCTCCAACTCACTTCCAGGTGAAAGGTCCTTTCAATGCAGCTCTTGCCCACCAAGTAAACCAACAAAAAACAAGTTAACTTGCACGTTTGGAATTTGGAAAGAATACAAACCCAGGCAGGCGTTTCTCAAAGTTGTGGCAGCACCAGCAGCGCCACCGAGCAGCGACCTTGACATGCATTACGTGCTTGCATCTGCAGTTTAACATGCATGACTTCCACAGAGGTCAGTCACTCAAAGGCAAAACGTACAGTGCCTCTGTTCTTCAGCTGTTGTTTTGCTTTATAGCATTTACACACAGTACACACCCCATCCCAGAAAAAAGTCTATTCTCCATTAGCAAGAAGGTGATGCATGGAAGAGAATCACCATCTTTGGTCTTGCCTTTCACCTGGGTTATCTAGTGTTGCAATTTTAAAATTTTACTTGTGTACGCCTGATTTAACTAAATATTATTATAGAAGTCACAGCTCAAGATTTCTGCTTTGGATTTTAAATGCCAGTGCTGTGATTTACTGGACATTGCTATGAATTCTTTATAGCAGTTAATTGTCATTCTGATACTTCATCTTTTCGTGTGTGGTACTTCAATTATTTTCAATACTTTAACGTAATATATATTCAAATAGCCAGTAATAAGCCAAGCACCGGTAAAACTCTTGTCAAACCAAACAACTTTTGGTCTTAAGCCAAATATCTACTTGGTCTCAATAATTTACTGCAATGTTCATTTAAGTTCAGTATTCTTCCATCAATTGTGTTGTTTGGTTATTTTTAGTTTATTCCTTCAGGTGAAAAAGAGGTTTCATCAAATTCAGCAGTAGCTGTAAAGACATGGAATTAACATTTCTTGAATTTCCAAGTGCTAAAAGGTGAAATAATATTTATACTTTGTGTGGCTGCCTAATTTTTCACATTAGCATATCTGTGGTTTTTATCAATTTTTCTATTGTGCTCATTTTGCAAACATTCTACGCTTACTTAATAGTTTGTAAACAGAGGCAATTAGCTGGCAACAAACATGATTGAGGTTAAACATGCATGAAATTATTTTCAAGATTGGGACCCAAATTAGTTAAGCTTAATTCGGGTCATTGTTAATAAAATTTTAAAACCCCACTATTTTTATGGATGTCTTTGAAATAAACTCTCTCACTTCTCTTTGATCTTCTTTGTTTTCTTCACCCTACTGCTTTACTGGTGACAGTCAAAAGCACAAGTCTGCATTTTTTAGATAGCAACACTGTAAAATTTATCTACAGCTTTCTAAACTGAAAAATAAAATTATTAAAATGGTGGCTCAGAACTTATTGCCCTCTCTTCCCCACACAGCAGTAAAAAGCTTTTCCTTGGAGTAACAATATAAAAGCATTACAAATTTTTATTTCATCAAGTTGGCAGCTGCATATATGTCTTTAGACTGGTTAGGAAAGAAGATTGTTGCGAAAGTGGTAGCAATATATTTCTTCACTGTATATGACAATACTTCATTACAGCAGGACAATGCTCTTGTATTTGCACATATATCACTTCTCTCAAATTTCTATCCCTCTTTTCAGACCCTTTTTTTGTGTGCATGTTTATTATATTTACATTGGGTGTTGCACAGCATTGCTCAATTTATGTCTGCCTAGGTCTGTAAATAAGCAAACAAGTGTATTCTTAAAAGTTGTATTTACAGTAACATGACGATTGAATTTATTCTTTCTGCTACCAAGCACAGCTTGTGAGAGTCAACGTTTCTCTTCCTACTGACCACAAAGATAGTTGTGCTACAAATCCTGTCCATTCAAAAATAAATGAATTATAAGAAATTACAATGCAGTTATTATATTAAGTCTTCCTTTTCATAAGAAAGGAAAAAACACAGGCATACCAGGGCTGAAAGAACCACACAGGCAATCGTGCAGTACTCCACAGCCGGAAGTAGCTATGCAGCAGATAGTTCATAAGAGAAGTCTACAAAATACTTATTCCACTCCCTCATTCATCACTTTCCTGTAAGCGTTTTAACCTTTTTGGTCTGTTTAAAACTGTCCTCTTCAAATGTAATTTTAAAAAATCCTACAGAAACTTCAGGAATGAGGAACACTAAGTAAAAGCAGATCTTGCCCTCATTACCTCTGTAACACCACCATGTCTCCTCTTACACCTCACATAGTTCAAGCATAAAGAAACCATTCTTAATACACGTTTTAGAGGAAATATCCTCTTAGGAAGGAAGACAGATGACCAGGTGGGTGAAGGGACTCTTCACACTTCTTTTCCTGTGCTACTCTAGCACTTGCACCTCTTTTGCCCTGCATCAGCATTGGCAGAGGACAGGTATCTTCTCAGAAGAGACAGGGCTTACACAACAGTAGAAAATCCATAAAAACACAGCTATCAAAAAGCACATGTTATTACTAAAGGCATTAGGGTGAATATAAAAGAAGAGGAGCATATGCGTAATTAAAAGGTAGCCCCTCATTCATGAGGTTTGAAAGCAAGAAAGAGCACCTTCCTCAAGGCTAGGAAACATGTTTTATGGAAGGTAATTGTGCAGAGAAGCACCACGTGCTCCTCGCTGAAAGCTGGTACTGCTAACTGAGGGTAGATCCAGAGGCTGTGACAACTCTCCACAGCCAAAGCAAACACTTGCGGGCTGAGGATTTCTGGTGTGGCCTGGGCACAGGTTCTGCTTACGCAGCCTTCCGGCCTATTTCCCCCCAAAGTCAATCCCACTTCCAGCTCAGTTCAGAACTCTCTGTGTATTTGAAAAACTACAGACTTATTATACATCAAACATTGCTTTCACCACCCAATTTCCAACCAAACTTGAAAAAAAAGAAAATTTTCACAGACTGGTATACTGCTATTTAAAATTGGAGCCTCTCATGTTTTTAAGCAGCTTTAAAAGCAGCAAACTTGCACAGGAAACTCTTTAAATATAGTATAGGTGTCACTGAAGAACCCTTTATGTTTATCTTTGTGCTTCAAAGTCACACCAAGCAGTGTTTACGGCAGCTACTTTTGTTTTGGTCCAATTCGGCACGACTCTGGTGTTACTCAATCTAGTATAAATTCTACAGCTGGTCAGAGAGCGTTCTGCCAGCTGAGGAAAACAAAATAAAACCCCTTTATTTTCAGCTGAAAACAGAAAGCCTAAGAAATGTTTATTTAGGAGGAAAAAAAAAGTCCCCACTTTTTAAAAAAATCTTATACAGCTTGACAATTCAGCAGGGCCATGTTCTGCCCCGCACAAGGGTGTGGGGCTGTCCCATTTCCCCACGTGGAGACAAGCCCAGCTGGTTCCCAGTCACCACAATGCTGCTCCATGGAAGTCTGAGGTATGCCATGACTGCCTCTGGCAACTCCGAAGGAGGGACCTTCCCATTTAAAAGCCATCAGGCTGCATTCCCTAAGATTTGATAGGCAGGGAAGCCTGCAGAGGAGTTCAGCTGGAGATTTGCTCTTCCTCCCTTAAACTGGTGTGAATATACTCCAAGGGGGCCTCATCCTCCAAATGGGGAATGTCTTCCTGGCCACTGGAGTTCTCCTCCTGGATGATGGTGGGAGGCTCTGGAGCGGGATCCGGAGAAGGCAGACACATGGGAGCCATCGCTCCTGCTGCCCAAGCACAGCGCTCCAACCTCTCCGCCACCAGCCTCCATTTCAAGCTTAACACTCACTTTTAAACACTTTTTTCTCTCCCAGCACACATAATTTTGAGAAGCACAAAGCCATTTGCAAAGGTTTTCTTTCATACTTGTCCTTTCAGTGTTGCAATTTCACAGGAGGGAGGGTAGCAGGATTGCCTGCAGGTGGGAGGGGAGAAGGAGCAAACACTTTGCCTTTTCCAAGCACTCCCTGATTTTGTCTACCCCACACTGGGACGTCAAGGCCGGCGATCTGTATGTAGCTGGATAAGTTTCTCCAGGGGCTCGGTGGTGCACACAGCGTTCAGCAGCCTCTGAGAGGAAATCAATGAGAGCCCTCCTGGGCTCGGTTCTCCTGGCCCTGCTGCTTTTCCCTCCACGGCCTCTGTACTTATGCAAAGAGTGCAGTCCTTTGTGCCATCACCCCCGTGAAAGCCATTACAGCAGCTGAGCTGTGGAAGGTGACATCAATAACTGAAGCTTCCACAGCTCGGTGAAAGAAATACAGGCAAGCAAAATATTACAGCTAAGCCACATTTCATCACTGTTGATGCAGAATGGTGCCTAGGCTCTTCCAGCATTAAACACTGGATGCATTGCTACATTTTCATGTTGCTAAATTATCAGCTATGCCTGCCTGAAACACATAATACCCTTTCTAGTGGCAGAAACCCAGCAGTCATCAGACAGGTCTCCCTGTCATGTTGTAGCCTTTAGATAGTGGACTCTGAAATGCCAAAACCCATCCCTCTTATTCTTTCCATTGCTATTTCCTGTAGGATGGCTTTATCTGCTGGGACAGCATGGTATTTTTTCCTGAAGAAGCTAATGTTGTTTACTCTGTCTCCTTTTGCGAACAGTTTCTTTCCATTATGCATGTTCTATTGATATTACTCTCTTATTATAGACATCATATGGCCAATAATAGTATTTTTCTTAGCATTTTTTTTGCAAATGTCTATGTAGTGCAGGTTTTCCAAATTCATTTAACCCTTTTCTATTTTTCAGTGAGTTCTGGCATTGGTACCTCTGCATATTCCTTGTAACAGAGCTGGTGCAAAATGGCACAATACCAGCAAAAACTTGTTTAAATATATACTCCTGCTGAATTTTTCTTTGCCTGTACGTAATTAGAAAGCAAGAAGAGTCAGGAGCCACCACGGCTGGGATGATCTGATGAGACTAGAGCGAGCTGGCCAGCTGGCTACGGGGCAGTCACAGAGGAAGGCACAGGACAAGCAGCAGGCTGATCCCAGTATCTTTTTTATGTGGGACATTCAAGTAAGACCCTTCTTTCCAGTGAGTTTCCTCAAAGCACTAAATTAATTGAGAGGAATGGAACAAAGCATAAGGAGGAGACAGCTTGGGCTCCAGCCCCACTGTGGATGGGATAGCCTGGAAAGCAGTGGATGAAGCCCAGGAGAAATCCTCCCCCTTGGGCCAGCGGCCCTGGAAACCCAGTGGGGGAGCCAGGATGCTCACAAAGGCTGAGGTTTGGCAAGGCAGGCTGGGTGTTCAGCCTTGGCAATGGATTGATTCTATACTCTCCAAAGGGATGATGCATATGCCTGCAGAGGGAAGAAAAACCACGTCCCAGCAGCAGCCAGGCCCTGGCCAGTCCTGTATTTTATCTGCTGGACTTCTTTAGTTCAGCCTAATCGTCTTATCGTAGGCTTATTTAAAGGCAGTCATCTGCTAATATGTAACAATTATACTTCAACTATTTGTGAAGTCTGATTAAAAAATAAAAGTAAAATGTAAGCTTCTCTTAGTGCTCAAAAAAAAAAAAAAAAGTCCAGCAAAAAGAGTAACCCAGCAATATCTAATGACCCAAGAGGATAAAGATAAAGAAGTTATCAGTTGGGAGGTGAAAGCATTAAGCAGTGAAAACAAACTATAAACTTACTTCATTATTGTGGACATACAGACAAAAGCCAGATGTTGGTACAGTAAACACCACAATCTCTGGAATTAGGAGCAGAAACATTCAGTTTTAAATCGAAATGCTAATGTTTCACTTCACCATGCAGGTGTTTAACCTTCCAGCCTTCACCCTACTTTCATTTTGTCTTTGAAAGGACAGCAGAAAGTTGTCCTAAAGCAGAAAGCTTTTCTGCATGGACAACTTCAAAACATACTTGTTGAATGGTCCCGTTATGCAAAACTTTGGAAAATTCCTTTCCTTGCTGGCAGATGCTGGTAGCAGCCAAAGGGATTTAACCTCTCCACTGCCACACGTGTGATCAGACCATTCCCAGGCACAAACAGTACACCAAGGGACTGCCCCCAGCCACCCTGCACCAGCCCTCGCTCACAACACCTCCCATTACAGTGCAGCCACAAAATCCAATGCATTTTGACTTACCCTGGGGTTATTCCAGAAAAACAAAATTTAAAATGTGTCTCAAACTCTTTATAGATCTGGTATCAAAGTCATTCACAGCCCATTATGAAACCGCGTATTTTAAGACCTGAATCAAGCTATTTTATGCACATCCAAAGACTTCATTCCCACTTCAGGGAGCTTTTAGCTTTCCTGGTACCCAGTCAGGCTCCTGCGAGCAGCTGCTGCCTCAAAGCCCCATGGTGGCACTTTGCAGCTCAGGGAACACTGGGGGTTTCACTGCTGAGTGCTCAGTGCAGGGACAGCAGTCGCCCCAGTCCTGCCTGCTCACTGCCATGCTCCTGCCAGAGGAAACCAGCAGGTACTTAGAAAATATAAATAATCGTTTTGATTCAACCCAAATGCTGCTCTGCGACATCACTTCCTTGAATAATATGTCCTAGTGTGCCACTTTGTTTTTCTCTCTTACATTATTTATCCTGTAAAGAGTTCTGCTGCGGGAGATGCAGAAAGCTGCAGTCAAATAACAAAGCACAATCAAATAACTGCATTTCTCAGGAGGCAGGTGTCAGAGATGCAATTCTAACAAGCCCTGGTCATTTTTTAAATTCTGAGTTTTTTCAGTCAAGATAATCAGGTACAATATTTAACTAGAAAATAAAAATAAATAAATTGAGATTAAGATGAAAGGGCTCTTGACTTGTTCTCTTTACAGAGATTTCATTTAATGGTTTCAGAATTTGCAATCAGATAGTAAAGTTGGGTTTTATATGGTTAGGGCCCCAAACTATGATGCATTGTCTGGACAGCAGAAAGATTTGAAGGCGATTCTGTTGCCTATCACTTTTTATTTAATGCAGTACAGCAGCAGAGACGAAATAGACGACATTTGCCCACTGGTAGTAAATGGCTGAACTTTAATATTGGTTTGTCTGGATGATCCTCTCTTTGCAAGCTCTCAGTGCTATCCACTGTGGGCAATTACACCTTTGGTATCTGGCAGAATGAGAAATATCTGTGTTGGAAATGAAAAGCAGCCAACAGGGAAGAAGAAAAAGGTGTAGTGCTTACAAAACTATTAAAGGCATTTAAACAGCCATCTAACAAAAAAAAGGGAAAATCTTTGTAAGCCAACAGTCATAGCAACTCCTTTCAAGTGTTCCTTTCAGTCCTTTACAATATCAAAAATTAGGTGACATGGTACCACAAAAACTAAAATCTCACCAAAATAAATACCTTGGGAAAGAAGCAAGTAGTTATATTAAATGGGAGTGAACCAAGCAAGTTCTTTTATGGAACTCTGGAAGGCAAAGATTGCCTGTAAACATCAAAGCAACAAAGATCACCAGTAAGCAATACCATGTTATCTATCGTTTTATGGTTATTTGGACAATAAACACTTTAAAGAATGAGTATAAATTCCTGGTGAGATGTCCATGAAAAGGGAAAAAGGCAAAGCTCCATTGATGGAAGGAGCTGGGGGAGGTGCTCTGGGCAGTTTAGAAATGAAGACGTGGAGCTTTTTTAATTTGGTCCCGACATTGGATTCATGACACTTAATTTTAGCCATATATATGCTTCACATTTGTTCTGCAGTAATGATTGATGCTTCCTCTAGAATCAGCAATAAGAGACAGGCACTTTCAGCTGGTGATTCACTGGATCCTAAAATAGGTTTATAAAACAGGAATCTCCAGGGATGATTCCATCCACATCCACTGACTAGGACTGAACTTAGCAGATGAAGTTAAATGAAATAAATTCTGTTTGAATTTACCAATCGCAGCACAGGAATATCTGCCAACCACAGAAGAAGAAATAAAGATGAGGAAAGGAGTTATAGTGAAAAAGCCACATTTTTGGGCATGCGTCATCTTCTAATAATTAGGATTTCTGGATTCATGCAACTACACTCCGTGTAGAAAAAACATGTGATTTCATTCTATAGAATTGTCTGTATATCTAGTTTTCTTCCTCAAAATGTAAGCAGTTCCTAAAGGCATCATATTATGCACCACTCTTTCTTTCCAAATTTGGTTTTATCTGGCAACTGTGTATTGTGCTGCTCTACTGGCAGCAGATCTCCACTTCTTTGGGAAACCTTGAAAAAGCCCCTCACATGCACTCACTCTTCCTAATGTAACCCAATGCATAAATGTAAAGATGTCTGCTTAAGTCCACTAGTTCAACTTCTGACAAATTACAGTGGCAGAATTAACAGATTTAAAGAAATTACAAAAATGTTAAAATGTATTACTAAAAGAACACTATATCCAAGTGCTGATACTTTAACTTTTTAAGCACATGGTTTATGTAAAAGGTCATAGGAAAGAGAAAAAAATAAGTAACACAATCAGATCACCCATAGTGCAGCATCTATTTTAAATTTCTAGAGCTACAGAATTATAAAGAAAGCCATAAAGCTTGTAGGAATGCATAACTTACTTCTATGCAACTAAAATGAATATACTGAAGAATGTAACAGACTGTGTAATTTCAGGAAGCTGCTTCTCTACAGACGTCCATGCAAAAGTTATGTATACATGCAAAGCAACACAAAACTCTTCATTTTTCTTTCTTTATCTAACTTTAGGTCAGACCGTTTTGTTTTTTTTTTGCTTTGTGCATTTTTTCTTACAAAACAACACAACAGCTTTACATACAACAGTGCATTTTCTGAAATGTATGAGGGCTGAAGGACTAACAGATTAAGCAAAATAAAAGGAAGTGTTAAGACAAAAGAGAAAAAAACAATCAACAACAACATTATGAAGTGAGAGACTCTTCCACCCAATACCAGCAAAGCTAAACATCCACCATCAATAAAAGAACTCCTGGGAGCTACTAACACTGCACTAATGGAAAATTAATGGGCCTTGCACAGACCTCTCATCTGCAAGGATCTTCATTCCACAAACAAGACACATCATGCAAACTCAAAGTTCTCATTGTATAATCTGTGGCAGAGAAGACCTTTATGGGTTGGTTTTTTAATATACATATTAAAAAATATGTATATTATACATATATATCTATATGTATAATATACATACATATACATAAAACATATTATAAAATGTTTTACAGAATACACTGTAGGCATATTTCTTCAAAATGCTATCAACCAATGCTGAAAATTCACCATCTTCAAAAAGAAAGCCAGGTACACATAAGAAAAGAAAACCAACTTCCAATAAAAATATTACAGGCAGTAAAATATGTCTATAAACTGGAAGCCAGTTACACCCTTCTGAGGAAACGCTGTACCCTGCAGTAGGGCAGCGTCCATCCCCCTGGGCCCCCAGGAGCACCCCCAGCCAGAGCAGCCTGGCATGGGGACCTAGTTAAACGTGCCCAGAAGCATTCTTCAAATGCAATGAGATGTGGCCAGATGGCTTGAAGGCATGTCTAGAATCCAGCAGTTCTGCTGGAACCAGAAAATACCCTCTTCTGAGTGGTACACAGTGATCGCAACTGATCCAGAGAGAAGCAAGGCTGCTGGAGTATGAAAAAACCCTTTCCCACCAGTTATTATCCTTTAATACCATGTATTTTTTTCCACACTTTGGAAAGTACTCCCTATTCAGGGAAGTAGCATGGCAGATGCTATTAAAATTTGACCCTTGTGATATTAAGATAATAGTTTTTGACATAGTCATACTAAATGTCATTCCTCATTCTTCCATGTCACTACCAGTAAATCAATACCAGAAACTAATTTATTGCTGGCAGAAAAGTCCTCCTGTCTTTTGACTGACATAAATTAACGAGCTAAATAACATGAAATTATCTGAAGTCAACTGCTATTTGCATTAGTCCTACAGAGGTCACAAAGCAGACGGAATGCATACCTGGCAAAGTCCCACACCAATAGCAAAGTTTAGTTTACATGTAAAATATAAAGCAGGCTATTTTTACTACCAAGAGTTTTACATTCCTTCTCTGCTTCAACAGGCTGGTTCTGCTCTGGCCCCACCAGGGTTATACTGACACTGCTGCAGTCAACAGTGTGATGTGTGAGGAAAAAAAAACAACATAAAATGCATAGCTAAGGGCTACAGCTTGGCGGGAAAAAACAACAACAAGGAAAATAAACAAACCAACCAGAAAAACCCAATAAGGTTGCAAGGGATTCTGCTGAATTAGAGCTGCAGCCCCCACTTGCAGCTTGGCTGTCCATAAATAGCGGAGCAGCCACGCCAGGCAGCCACTGGAGGCTTTCTCACAGTCACCATACGCTGCCCAAGCGGCAAAAAATCAAACCCTTTTCCCGCAGCTTTGCTGACCACCGAGGACTTTCCAGCCAATTCCCAAGTACAATCCTTTCCAGTACGATAATAAATACTACAACCCCCCCGAGCCCCCCGCCGGAGCCTTAAATATCCATTTTTATATAAATGAGAGGAGTTGTTTTGTGGAGAGTTGCCGGGATGTACCACACGTACTCATAAAGTTATTGGTGGAACTCCGTTTATTGATTATTATAGGCCTGGTTATATACATTAGTCAGCTTGTTCACGAGCCACTTAGCAACTTATGATTGGATAATAGCTATTATTACGTGTATAATAGTTAATACAGATTGGCTATAACTAAACAATCATGCTTTTTCTCTATTCTTTTCTTGTGGTTACATGCTCCTGTTTTCCCATCCTGTCTTCTCATCTTGTTACTTTCCTACCAGTGACTTTGTTTCTTCTTTCTTGCTTATTAAGGATAATCAAGGTTGCTGAGGCCTAGGATGTGCACATTCCAACGAGCAGCTCCCGTGAGAAACTGCTCTCAGTATCCATTTTCTCTGAGAAACTGCTCAACAATTACTGAAACCTGGGTTGTGCACGTAGCTTAGGTCTGTATGTCCTTGCTCAGAGCGCCATTCTTCTACACTGTTTTGCATCAGGTGACTGCCTGATTTGTTTGGAGAATGTATGACAGTCTCGAGGCTCCGAAAGGAGCCTTCACGCCCACTGCCTGGCCCTAATTAAGGCAAAATAAGTGCTCCTGTCACGTACGCCCCAGCCACACAAAGAACTCCCGTATGACGTAGAAGACAGCATGCACAGATGAAAGGGAAATTTAAAAGGCAGCACAGTCCTGGTTTTCTTACTAGCACCATCAAAAAGGAAGGAAGAAAGAGTGTCAAACAGCAGTGGCATTTAGAGGCAGCGATCCCCAAAACAATACTTTTCTTATGAAAGACCTGCAGGTCCAAAAACTTCTTGGTTCCCTGCAAATATTTTTGTTCACTACATGCTGTTACATTACCCTACAAAACATCTCCCGACCTTTTTTTTTTTTCCTATGTAAGTTAAAACAGCTGATAGAAAATTCAACAAAGTTCTTTAAAAAACAACCAAAAACTAAACCTCAAATCGAAGGATTCTGGCATACTAATGCATTTTAAAACAGAATGTTGCAACCAGAAATGGAACTCATGCTATAACGTTAGCATGGAAGCATTCTTACCCAAAATAAAAGAAGCTACCATCTTGATTTAACAAGCATTTGCTTCTGCATTATCAAATTACCATTTTGTCTATGCACAAATTCTTCTGTATCCTGAAGAACAGCTTGTTGTATCTACCTACATCAGCTGACCAAACCTGGACATCCTTGGTGATTACACAGCCTTTGTTAAAATATTTATAATCACAGTTAGGTATTTTGGCAAACCATCCCTGAAGTCAATGTAGAGAGGAGATTTGTATACTTTCACAGATTAATACATTTTCTGTAGCTGTTCACTGCCACTTTATTTCCATGTGTTTGCTGTTGCCCTTGCAAGAGCTCACCCCGAGGAGCACCAGCATTTGCTGCCTCCCAAGTAAACAGTTTTCCAGCTTCCTTCAAAAATTATAGGTTACATGCTAGGGTTTGGCTTCTGCTTAAATTAAGTCAGTTTTGAGCTGTTCCCTTAAAAGAGAACTGGGAGTTAAAGGGGTGTTTCTCCACCTGAGGCTCAGATAAATCCATGTGTATAAATCTAGAGGCTCCTCACAAGGATCATGTCTGCAGCTAAAGGGGTGAAGGATCTGACACGCTGCACACAAACCTACAGAAATTATGTGGTCCTTCAGCAGCTTTATATGAACTGGAGAAAAAGTACAGAAGAGGGAAAAAAAAAAAAACAAATAAAAGCATGATTCTGTGCCAGGAAAGGCAGAAGCAGGAGAGAGGAGGGCCTGAAATGACACCCAGCACCAGGCCGTGATGGAATGGAAGCTGAGGGAGAAGAGGCCACCTGGGGTGAACATGAAGAAGGATTTAAAAAATCATTCTATCTTATATGTTCAAGTTGGAAAGCATCAGCTCTCACTCCTAGTGCCAGTCCCATGGACCATCACCTGCAGAATCCTCCCCAGATAACTCTCTTTGCAGAGCAATGTTTTTGCTGTGGAACAAATTAAAAACTGAGCTTGAAGCACTGCTGCCTGCAAGCTGTAAATACACGAAACACGACTATACTGGTTGTGGCTTTCTCACCAGCAAAAACCATCCTACAGATATTTAATGGGGAAACCATGTGTAAGCAAACCTTGAAAAAGATCTAGTTAATTTTAGCTCAGGAGAGTCAACTTCCACCCCAAGCAATCACATGCTGCTCCACAGCCTTTTCCCTCATGGTTTTCACTTTTTTTTTCCCAGTTCCCTCTGCATGAAAGTAGCCTTAATCCCCCATGCTTCCTGAATGCCCCATTAAATACAAGTTATTCTACAAGCTTTACACATCACATAGCTTAAAATGTCCTTAAACTCAAGAGAGTTTACTGCAGGGTGCTCAGACCTGGGTTTTCAGTGGCGACGTTGAGTAGGTAGCGCTAAGCAGGGCTGTGTATTAATAAATTTGTTCAGCAAGTGCTCAGTTTACGATCCAAGTAGAAGATACATCACTCATTACTCCAAACGAAATCACTGACAGAACTTAAAAATATATGCAGACTTCTCCAACAGAAAGCAGAATATAGACTGTTATTTGCCCTTCATGCTAAATTAATAATCTACACAATTAAATGTTTGCAATTAGCAGCCATTTATTATTTTTGCAGCGTATTTCTGTAATTGCTAATGTAGTATAAAAATCATAAAAACTGTCTAGGGGTTCATTTGAGAGATTTATTAAAATTTTACATCACCTTACAACAAGTATCACCAAAATGGAACAACGTCTACAGGAAAAAAAACTACAGACATTTAATTACTGAGCAAGGTTTTAATCAAACATTTCTATTTTCCTTCATGGTAACAAAAGAGATGTTTCGGCACTGGGCCAGAAAATAACTGTAAATTTACATGTTCTTTGCTTCCGAAGAAAAGAGGTTAAAAATTCATCTTTAGCTCAATGTAGTAATTATTTAAAATCTCTGACATGAACTGTTGAAAAGTTAAATGTATTTAAAATTTAAATATGAAATGAGGAAAAAATGGGATAACAATGAAAAAGGACCACTTCTCCACAGGCCCTTTATGGATTAGTATTTTTCTTAACATCAGGTAAAGAGATTCCTAAAATATGGTATGGTTTTCAAACCCCCAGAGCTCATCTCTCTGGGTCCTGCAGCCAGTCCAGCCCAGTGCAGAAAGGCTTGGCACAAATTCTGCACACCATGGACTTCCAGTCAAAGAGTTTCCAAGTGAAACGTAGAAACTTCTGCATTTCTTCAATTGTGGAGCATTTTAACTCCTTGGCAAGGTTGGAGAAATCTTTCCCATAACAGGAATGGTCTAAACACTCTTGCCTGATTATACAATATTCTGAAATCTATGAGCATGTAAGTGATCCACTGGCATTTAGTCACACACACAGATTCAGCCACATCTGGCCTATAATACTGTATTCTTCCATCTGCAGCCTCTGCTTAAAAAATGTATGAACTAAGCCAACTGCAAAGCTCTATTCTGCAGATATTGTCAGTAGTTCAAACTTCCTTCCATCCCACAAACACAGCTGATGGTCCTAACTGGTACAGAGCATAGAAATAAAGTTCAAAAACTTCCCAGAGAAAGAAACTTCCATAAAGAATTTGCAGTGTTTTCTATGTGTTTTAAAGTATACAGATTTTGACGAAGTACCATTCTATTTTTTCATTCTTGCATCACCAAGATAACATCATTAATCTTTGGGGGTTTTATTAATTTTTTTTTTTTAGAAGAAAAGTGAATCTTTTTCTAAGTAGGGCAACAAGGTAGAAAATTTTAAGAAAAAATAAGGGAAAAATATGGCTAGCATCATAATAACTTGAGTTAGCACAATTTTTTACAATCACTGTGCACGCATTGATCAGAAAGATTTTAAATATTGCAAATAAAAATTACGTTACTACAAATGTAACACATGTCAAGAACACAACACTTGGCCAATGACTTTGAAAATAAAGCTCTAAGCTGTAACCTGAGTTCTGAAAGAAAAGGAAGTCAGCCAAAGTTGCATTACAGCAATTATCTTTAATACACTCCCATCTCCCAGAAACCTCCAGCAATTACACCTTGTGCATTCAAGTAAGTTATCTCCACTCTCACAACTAATTTACAGAAGTGACTTAGGCTCTCTTGGGTGGGCAGAGACTCATTCTCACAGATAATTTTGTTCCACTACTGCACATTAACAGGTTTGGTACATTTAAATGTAGAAAAAGCCTCTGCTCTTTAGGAAAGACAACCTGTGTGAGTCAATCTCTCAGCTGGACGTGTGCAGTAAATTAAGTGAGCAGATTATCGTGGTGAGCAACCTGTGCGGGCAGCACACATCCCTCCAACCCCAGGAGACACCTGCCTTCCTTCAGAGCAGCTTTCCACTCCCAGTCTTAACTCTCCTCCTCATTTCTCTGCAGAAGCACCATCATTTGGTTGCTCCCCTGACCTACTTACTCAACAGTGCATCTTTTTCTTCTGGAAGCAACTTAACACTACAGATAAGAAGCTATAAACAAGACAGAGAATGCTCTATACAGAGTGCAGCTGAAAAAAGATACTTGGAACTAAAAATAAGACAGATTTTCTAAGTTTTCTAATGTATCTGCAAAATGGGGTGCGCTTACATTCCATGAACAGGAAACTGGCTGCAGTTTAAAATAATAATACTGGAAAAATAGTAAGAGCAATTTAAAATAATAGTAAATTATAGTAAGAGCTGAAGAGGCAGAAGACCAAGCGAAAAGAGTTAAATCTGCAGTGCAGATGTGTGCAGAAAAGCACACATGAACTGCAAGAGAGCCACCCTGACAGAGGCCATAATGCTCCAGGACAGTATTCCTGCTCCACCACTGGCACCAGCAGAGGAAGATGCTTAAGCTCATGCTTAAGCCCTCAGCTGACCCTGGTAGCTGCAGTTATCAGTTTGACAGCCTGCCAGTCCAATTCAGCTGACAGCAGCCAAGCACAAGCACAATATTCACATGCTTAAAATTAGTCGTGCTCAAGTGCTTCAAGGTATTGGTTCCATCTCCCATCTCATTGTTTAATTAAACCATCACATTACTCAGGTCATTGGTATTTTTGAGCACCAAGGAAGGTTTAAATGACTGTCATAAGTTGCTCCTCTCTTCCTAAAAATATAGCAGGAAGATGCTTTAAAATGACAAAATGTTATGAACTATTTTGATGCATTTACCAGTTCTCACTATTTCAGCTAATTGCTGTCAACTGAGTCTGAGTGTATCTGCCAGCCAAATTGATAGCAGATATCAAGGCACCACGGAAAATGTTCCTGCGCTGCATGCTGCTATGGATGGTATGTGTGTGTGGCACTGGGACACCTCACGTGGTTAGATAGGACCAGTCAGTATATTTAACGGTGTTAGAAGTTCATACATGTGCCAAACATCACGTGGTGGTCTTTTTCTTTGGCTGGCTTCGCTGTGGTGAAGCCATCTTGCCTAAGAAACAGCTCGGTTTAAAGTTCTGCTTTTCACCTTGGCACGGCCTAAACTCCTGTAGTTCCTGTTCGTTCCTGTGTAAATTTATTCCTGCAAGTTCAAAAGACACAGATGTCTGTTGGTGGGGGAGATAAGTATAGTCTAAATCAGAGCTCATGATTGCTGCTCTAGCACTGGATCAGGAATGAAATGCCATCAATCACAAAACCCGCATGCTTCCAGCTTAACCTCCTGTAGGATTCGGCCCCTTCCTTCCTGAGCAGGCAACAAATCAAAAATCACAGGGTCTTCACTTTCCTGATTAAAACATATTTCATCAAAACACACTGAATCTAAACACCAGGATTTAAAGGTGATATCAACGGTTCATTGCAATTGGAATGGGGGAGAAATTGGATCGGAGCACACTGGGGAGCTGGTTGTGTAATGGCTGTGTGCTACCAGGTTGTGTGTACCTATATTCAGGTCATTTTGTGCTTTCTAAATCCCATAAAAGTTTTTCTTTTATTTTTTTTTCCTAACATGGAGTATACAAATGAAAGTTTATAATACGATTTAGCAATTTAGGAGAAAATAGCATAGTCAGGTGTATGCTTACTTTATAAGAAACTGGTTTGGCCTTTGTTACTACACATTTTCATTTCATAAATTTTACTGAATTTTTTTTTTCAATGAAAGATCCTATTGAAGCAAAAAATTCTATTTAGAATTGTTTATCAAAATTTTATTTTACTGTCATACTTTCACACACTACACCAGTAAAATAGAATCACACCTTCTCCCAGCACTACTTAAGTTTCTAAAGCAATCCTTCAGAATGCGGACATTTCTTTCGATTGCTTTTTGCCCAGAATAAATATGAAAGCTGCTTAAGAGCCTAAAATTGCAAAACACTTCTACCAAGACCTTCTGAAGATGAAGGTGGGCGGGCTGAGTCTGCTGCCCTGAGCCAGCCAAATGTCAGGCAACTCTACCTGAGCACAGGGTAGCCACGTCACTGCTGTGTATCACACAACACCTCCAGCTGCGTGGCAGGCAGGGTGTTCAGCCTGCAGAGCCCCATCCTGCACCCCCAACACACCCCCTAAAGCAGTTCTCCTCTCAAATCTATTACTAACAGTTAGTGCCCTGCAAAGGCATTCCTTAACTTACACTTCCCACTCGGAAATGAAAACCAAATTTCTTCTCTTCCACTGCTAAGCAAAGTTTCGGCAAAAAAATAACCAAACCCCACCCAACAATGAAACCATATGGGGAGCAGAAAAACTGACCACATACATTTTTTTCTTAGTTCAGGATGATCTTGAAGATCAATGGGATATAAATTATTTGTGAGCCAAGCTATTTCTGTAAACTCTACTGAATGTTACATCAAAGGCAAAGCAAAAAGCCCATAACAAGCAGTTCAAAATAATTTCCCCTAACCTCCTTCAGTCACTGAATTCTCAGGTGTTTCTTCTAATGGAAATAAAAATATTTCTATTTGCGTCATTTCCAAACTTATGTTCATGATTTAAACTCATCACTCCTTACGTATTCAAGGTGACTCCAAAGTTTCATATTTTTTGTGTATGCTGCAACACGGAGGCACAGTGTGGGGTATTAAAAATGCTATGTATGCTTTCCTTTATTACATCTTTACTTCATATTGCTTTAAAATTGCTTTTTATATTACAGGATGCTGTTCACAGATACACAACCCCAGCTACATAATTTTGCAACACAAAGTCCAAGGAGCAGCTTTCAAAATGCAAAGTGAAGGGTCAGCCACTAGGATAAAGTTTACAAGGCAACGCTAATTTTATGGAAAACAATGAAAATGGATGGAAAAAACACTTTTCTGTTTACAGCAGATTTGACATGACAGAAATAAACATTCCTGACCCTTCCTCAAGCAAGCCCTTTGCCTGCCCAGAATCTCAGTGTTAGAGATATTTCCAAAGATAAATGGAAAACTCAGTTCATACAAACCGTGGGGCCCACAATGCCTAGTCCAGGGTTCTCAACTTTAAATAAGGATGTGCCCAGCATGTCTGCTCTGGCAGAGGGAAATTGCACATCAAGTATTACAATGTTCCCCCTACAACCCTTCTTTTTTCCTAAAACAACTTTAAAAATAACTGGACACTAATAATTTGAATGAAAAGCAAGCCAGTTACCCTGGAGAAAGTAAAACCGGCACACAATTTTATACAGTAAAATACATTCTCTTTTTGTGTAAGTGCTCAACACTCTAGTGCTAAAAATAAGAATTTTGTTGTTTGTCTACTTCACACAGAGTAACATTACCTTAAGATAACGTTTTTCTCTTATTTTTAATGATCAATAAGAACTAAGATAAAGTTACGTTCGATTTCTTCACTTGTGGTTGAAAAGGAGAGCACATTTGTTTTTAACTAGATTATTAGCTTTTGTCAAAACTTATTAAGCCAATTCTGAATCCTTTCCTATTTCTGAATGCCTCAAGGCCTTCTGTAATTAGGGTGCTGCTAGAGTGCTATGGGGCAAAAGGAAAATTGCTGGTTTGGAGCACTTTGGACAGCAAAGGTCACTTTTGGTGGCTGTGTACAGAAAATCCATCATCTTGCTATCTAGGAAATAATTCAAGGAAATAATACTTTCCTAAATGTCTGAAAATGTGCCAACTTTGACCAGCTTAGAAAAGATACAGTTAATTAGTCCTGTTGTGCTATAAGATGGTATTGCCAACTGCAGATGGACCTGGATGTCCACCCTGTGGCCCAAAGTCCTGTGGTACCTGTTCCTGTTTCTCCAACAAACAATGTACTACAGGTCTGGCTGGCAAAACTGTTTGAGTCCAAATTTCACAAATCCCCATTGTTCTTAATTATTTGGGGCATAATCTGTAAGCATACAAATTATCATGCCAAATAATTTGATTTACTATATCTAAATTAGATTCCTTTCATGGAAAAATCTTGGAAGTCAGTGCACAATTCAGCTCCTCAACACATATTAGTATGCATGTCATAAGTTACGATTAGCTGATTATAGTTATTTTCCTTTTAACTTGTTTTAAAGTTTCACAGGAACAGAAAAGTTGGAGCTAAGCTTTGTCCCTTACCACTCAAGAGGTACCTCCAGCACACTCACAAGCCCAAAAGGCAGCCTAGTGCGTACATTTAAATTTACAGTTGTATGTTTTATTGACACTATATTTAGTACAAAATTAACACCAGCATTACACAATAAACACCATTTGTACATGTGGACATTCTTGCTTTGGGGAAATTTGACTTCTCGTGATGCCTGCACCCATTTAAGTGTGCATGATCACCTAAGTATCATTTTCAATTTCAATAAAAGCATGTATATGAGGATTAGACTGCTATGAACACTGCAGTGCAGATCTAAATAACTCAGTCTGCCAAACTAGTGTTACTATGGAAACAAAACTAATGTACTGTGACCACAGCTCTGACTGCATTACTTAAGACCATCTGGTTAAAACAAATATTTTCGTGGCACAGTATTTGTTCTTAATTGTGTACTGATACTTTTTCTTTTTTTTTTTTTAACATGCACAAATATATTACCTTTTTATTGTATTACTGTACTCTATTCAGGTTTTCACAATGCTGCACGTGATTTTAGTTATAATTAACATGCTTATGAATAAATCCACATCTCTAAGTTAAGCAAGATTGGATGAAGGTTAACGGTCTGAAGTTCCCTGCTCTCTTGCACCGCGTTTTAGATGAGGTATTTTCTCATATTCCTGCATCACGGCACCACTGAAGAAACACTTTACACCATCTGTTCTCCCCGGGAATGCAATGGTGCCCAAAAGGAAAGCTGAGCAATGAGCTCCCCTCCACCCCATCCCTGCTCCCTGACTGCACTGAAGGTGCAAAGCCCCTTCCAAGCCCATTGGCAGCTCCTGCAGCGGCTCATTGCTGGAACGAGGCAGAGCACTTCCAAAGCGGTTTCTTTTACTTCGAAGCATTTTTCAGAGTAATAACTCATTGCCTGTCTCCAGCCTGGGGAAATTTAATATTCTGAATTGAGATGTGTCACTGTAGATATTGTTCAGATAAGAAAGAAAATGCTTTCACAGCTAAATTCAGATTGACCAGACCATCAGAAATACCAACACAGAAAGGTGAGGACCACTTTTCCTATCTGTTTCTAAAACTGGAAAGATATTTTATTCCAGGAAAACATTAAATTAACAAACTAACAAACAAGTAGATCAATTTCTCATTTCTGTGTCTTTACAGAACTGCAATATTTAGTTCCTACTTAACAGGGAATATATATATAAAATATATTAATAATAGGGGTTTTCAGGGGATTTTGTGATGGTGGGTTGACCCTGGCAGGATGCCAGGGGCCACCAAAGCCTCTCTTACCACTTTCCTCCTCAAATAATACAGAGAAAAGCTCATGGGTCAAGATAAGGACAGAGAGAGAGACCACTCACCAGTTACCACCACAGGCAAAACAGACTCGCCTTGCAGAAATTAGTTCAATTTATAACCAACCAAGTGAGAGCAGGGTAATGAGAGATCAAACCAATCTTTAAAACACCTTCTCCACATCCCTCCCTTTTTCCTGGGTTTAACTTTACTCCTGAATTCTCCACATCCTCCCCTGCAAAGGTGCAGGGGAACAGGGAATGGGGGTTGTGATCAGTGTGTCCACAAAAAAATAAGTCATCTCCACAGTGCAAGTTTGTCTTTTTCTTGCAAGCTCCACAGAGAAACCATGTATTGCAAAGATGAGTTTCCAAGTTGCATTCTTGAACTGCACTATAAATTTGAGGATGTATGACTTGAGAAAAACTGAACCCAGTTGGTTTTCCAGTGATGAAAGGAACTTAATGTTGTTCATTATGACAAGGAAGCTCTTCTGGCTGTCACGGTCCCCAGCCATAGAGGTAGATTCATTCTCTTGGCCTCAGCTCGAGCGTTCCTTAAAGATACGACCTGGAGAGGCAGATTTATGGTGGCATGGATTATCCATGCTGCTGGAGGTGTGAAAAGTGCAGGGGTTAATACCGGTGAAGTGACCTGCAATCTTCTTTAGGCAGCTCTGTTGCACAAAGCCTGTGAGACCTGCAGTCGGGAGGGGAGGGGAGGGAGGGGGCTCTGCCTGGGCAAGGCAGCAAAGGCACCACTTCCCTTCGGTCAGCAGGAACTGGTGCTCCATCAATGCAGCTGGAGGCACTTCTGGCAAGAGCTGTGGTAAATGCACAGCAGCTTTAAGGAATTGTGGATGACACCATAAAGAAAATCCAGAGCAATTAATCTACTGCTCTATTTGCTTGCATGTCCATCTGCACATTTTATCTGGACACACTGTCATGGTATGTGGGAACTTGTAAGGTCTCAAAATATACAAGGTACTGTATTCTGATCTTGAAAACCATGGCAGAAAGTTAAGAATTCAGCTAGAGCCTCCACCTTTTTATGAAATATACATCTAAGGAAAATATTCATGTCCTAAATTATGTGCTTCTGAATGCCATCACTGGAGACAGAAGAAGGAAAGTAGCTCTCAGTACAGAGCTCCTTCAGATTCCCCAGGGCAATGCTTTTTGGAACAACTTTTGCTTAATCCTGCCAATATTTCACTTTTTTTTTCTAATTGAGAAAAGGATGGGAAGAAGATTATTTTTTTTAAAGATCACGAATGTTAAGGAAGCACAGTCTTGCTAGTTCATAATTACAGCCTTGTATCAGATTGCCAACCACTTATCAGTCAAGCATTTCTTATCATTAAGAAATGGGTAATTGCGTCAGGAGATGATTGAAGGAAATCAGCCAATCTCTCTAACAAAAAAATCTATGTCTCCATTTATCAGATGGTATAGGAAAGTGAGCATTAAATTCTGGCTAAAGGCTCCAAGAAAACATGCCAGGAGCTAAAAGGAATATAATTAAGAGGTGATTACAGAAGAGCTTTACCTACAGCAGGGCGTGCAAAGCACCACACCTCCCTGCGCCACACACAGATCACCCTTCTGCCAGGAGCTCCTAGTGCGGCTGCTAGGAAAGTATCCTCACAGGGAACACTTCCAAAGGGATCTGCTAGTGAGGTGGGAGCCACCAGCCTCCCTTCTACAGCCAAGAGCTACACAAACAACCAACCACGTGTGCAGAGAGCTGGCTCTGGACCTCAGGGCTGCCCTCGCTTCTCCCATGGTCCTCTGGAGTGGGCTTCAAAGAAAGACATGAAAGTAAACTTGCTCCTCCAAATCTGACAATTGATGCTGAGTTGCTGCCATCTGATGACTTGGTAAAGAGACAGGAAATAGGAAAGAGGAGCTACTCTGACTCCAAGGCTGTTAAAAGCTGAATTATGTTTGGCTGATGGAAGAAAAAAAAAGCAAAATAAGTTCTGTGCTACAGGTGATCTGAGGGTATATAATTAAGAGAGCAGGATAGGGAAAATCTCCAGCAGTTTTTATCATCTTTGCCATACCACATAAATAAGCAGAATACTTAACAAAAGAAATTCTGTTACACTTAACTATGTTTCCATTAGTGACTGACAATACAACAGTGACTTAATTACAAGTCATGTCTTAATATGAGTTTCACAAAATTAAACTAAGGTGTGTTAATTTGGGACACAGTATCACAAGTATGGCAGAGAAACGGACAAAAATCAGGAGAGATCTGATCTCTGCATCAGGAAATCTCTGCATATTCCCCCTCTATACCCAGGGCAGAGCCACAGTACAACAGGGTCACCCATCTTCAGACTAAATTTATGGAATCAAATTTCTTTGGACTTAGAAGAATATACTACAGATTCCTCAAGTCCATTGAAAGTATCTGTTTTCAGCATATCAGAACAGGAATGTGACTGTACTTCTAGTCCAGTTTGGCAAGCATCCCAGTACTGGTGTGATGACAAAATCAGATCAGCTCTGATTCCTCCTGACACTCTGATGTGATAAGCATCGATACGAGAAGGTCCCATATTTCAGTCAATGTTTCAGGTGGCCTTGCCAATTGTGAGGATGATGAAAATAAGAAATTCTGTGGGCAGAGCATGAGGAAAGTGCAAGGCTCACACGCCTGCTTAGCTCTCCAGGCTTGGTCATGAAGCGTGTCCACACATCAAGTCTGACCCCAGCTCTGCCCGTCCTCCAGCTGCCCCTCCAGCAGGGAGCTCCAGCTTCCCTGGAGACCACAGAGACAACCTGTCCCAGCCTTTGCCATCTCCTCTACTACCTCTGGCCCGTGGACATTCCATTTGTCCTTCTCTGACTCTAAATCTCACTCCACATTCCTCGTACTTAAGGGAATGTATGTAAAAAACAAATCCTGATTGCAACTTATCTTCAGAGTCCACACCTTCAGTCACCCCATGAAGGTGTGAACATATGCTTATGTGGATGAACACACAACATGAATTTTGCATCATTGCCCTCTCTTTTCCTCTTCTCTGCTGCTTCTCATCACCTCTCTTTAGACTATGAACCCTTCCAGTCCACACAGCATGTCCTGTTACATCTGGGAAAAAAATTATTTCTATCCCACTTTCCACTTTCTTATACCTTTCTTGCTCGCTGTGTGCTCTTTGTATACCTGTGACTACCAACAGCTTGATTAACTCCGTTTCTGGCAAATTGTTTTTGCAAGGGAGAAGAAGAAACAATGCAGTGAAAGTAAAGGAGTATCTGCACTAAAGAAGTACCTTATAAGATTAACATTATTGGATTTGTACTGAAGGATTTCAGACACCACCATGTCATGGTTGCTTCCTTTGCAAAACAAAACACATTTTCACCCAACAGCCAGAACCTTGGCCTCTGCCTGGACTCAAACTCAACTTGTTCCTCTCCATCTTAGATCAGGAACTTGCCTGAAGCATCCCTCCAATTTCACTGGGGCATATACACAGCACTAAGGGCTTTTAATAGGATTACTACAGTGGTCCTGGAGTATAAAGAGAATAGATTCACACATGAATAGCTGAGGACTCAAGTTTACCTGCATATAAACAGAATTCAGAATCCTTAAGTAGCAATTCAATAGAGAATACAACTTCCTAGCCACAAAAGAGTTTTAGAAATTACATACATACGAATTTTTTGCTCTCCTGTTTTCACTTATTATGTATATGCAAATATCTGCAGACTCCTAACTTTGAAAATCAGACACAACCTCACAAACCAGTATATGGAAATTTTCTTTTTTCATAATAAAATGAGATCATGTAATTTCTAGTAATTTATAATATCTGTAAGCAAATGCAGTAAGTACAAAAAGTGCCTGATTAAGCAAAAAACTCTGCATACACTAGCCCAGAAGCCTATACTTGGACCACCCATTATTTAATAACATGCCTTTGGCAAGCTCTGTTGATTCTTGCTAAGAATATTTTTTTAAATAGAAAAGGATTAACAAAAAGTTAAATCTTCAGTGCTTGACACATGAAGATCACCAAGGAAACTGACTTGAGGAGAATAGTGCTTAGATTTAAGGACAAAGCATGCATGGGATTCTTCATGAGCTTTGTTTGGTTTGCATTGAAATGGAACATATCTAAACACAGCTCTTCAACTTCTAAAATATATTTTTTAAATGCTTACTATACTCGTGCCCCACAATAGATATAGAGATGACCCAAATGTGTAGGTACTAATGAAAATTATTTATGACAGTCCTCCCAAACACAGCTTCTTTCGCCCTAAATCATGTGCTTGAGGTACCACTTGTGTACTCCTATGGGGAAATGCCACCTCAGCAACCTGGACAAGTGCTCCAGCTCCATCCAAGGGAAAAGCAGCCCCATCAGTTTAATTTACAGCCTGGTCTAAATTCGTCTACATTCCTCCACATTCAGATACGTTGCTTTTAAAAAAATACACTTTTGTCCCCTCATTCTTTCGTTTTCCTTCAAGTAAAACACTTTCCAAATGGAACATGAAACTAAAAGCTCTTCATGCCAATTCAGCTTTTATTTTCCTGTTATTTGCTGTTAAGTTGACAATCTAAATGTATGTTTTAAAGAAATTTCACTATTTTAACATTTGATGCTTAAGTTTTACATACTGCATTTTATATTAAAAAAAAGAGAGAGAGAGAAAAAAAGAAAAATTATCAGATGTCTCTCCTTGAACTTTTCAGTTAAATCCCTAAGTGACACACCCAGGGAGTTACTTGCTTGAGGCATGAAACACAATTAGGGTAAATGCAGGCATGTCCAAGTGTCCAGAGGTATCTATTTCTGACTGTTAACATTCCACAGAGTTTCTTGCTCTATTATAAACCTGAGCTCTGCCACAGAGCTCCCAGCTACCATAGTAAGCAGGAACTATTTGATATCATTAACTGCAACAGCGTTTTCATTTTGCTACAACTGACTGGAATGGCTGCAGGAGGCCCTGATCTGCAGTTCAACATGACTCCATCCATTTTCATGATATCCTAAATTAGGTTTTGAGGAGACTATTAACAAGAGATGTAAATACCTGGCCTTGGACTATCACCATGGTTCACATACCATGCTGCAAGCCTTTCACCCAGACATTAACAGAATAATCTGTACTTAAAAACACACTCCCAGTTGCTAACACGAGGAGAACAACCTGATGGTAGAAGGAGAGGAGAATGGAAAGAAAGTAAGGAAGGAGAGTCAAAGTGACTAGAAGAAATAAAATGTAATGGGATAACTGAAAGGAAACATTTGCATTACTTTTTTTCTTAAATTCTCTTTGGCTAAAATTTCTTGTTCAGTACTTGTAATTCATATATGCTGCACAAAATAGTCATATGATCATCACCCTAGCATGTAATGTTAAATGTGCTGACGTAGGTGTTGGCCTCAAAGCTCTTCCCCCCAGTGTTAGGCAATCACACCTCATTTTAGACACAGTTCTGCCCATTTGTTTTGGCAAACAAGATTAGTGCTGAACTTCAGCCCTGGGAACAGCTGGTAAAAGGAAGGAGCAATGGCAACAGGAGCCCTGTCCCTGTATTTAATAGAAAGGACCCATAAATTTAAAGAGGAATGAGCTATAAATCAGATCTGCTGATTAAATGACTGCCAAAATAATCTCCATTTGCTAGAGAACAAGTAAATCAGAATTCACCCAAGAAGAGGGACAACAAACTGGGAAGGTGTGTGTCTGCATATCTGAGCTGCAGAGGTGATGAAGACCCTACACCTGACTCTCAACCAGACAGCATCTATCATCATCAAGCATGTAACATGACTACAAAAAGAACTATTTCTCTAGAGTTATCTTTCCCACGAACTCTTCCTTACTGTTTGGAGGAGGTTTTGGTGTAGGAGAAGGGCAGAGAACTGAGAGTCCTGTATTTGAGACACAAACTTTTTTTTAAGCCACAGGGCCAAAGTGGTGAGACAGGAACTAGAAAAATGGCCATTGTGGGTGGAAAACTGACTGTATCCTCCACTCAAAGGATGGTGGCCAGTGGTAAAGTCCAACCAGTGGCCAGTTTCTAGCAGTGTCTGAGGGACTGACAATGAGGCCAACACTGCTGGATGTCTTCATGAATCACCTGAACAGTGGGACAGAGTATGCTCTCAGCAAGGTCATGCGTGGGACCAAGTAGGTGGCCAATACACTGGAGGAATGGTCTGTCAGGAGCCTCCTGAAGCTCAGAATGACAAGTATGAAGTCCCACATCCCGTACAGAATAACCCTATGGAAATATCTGGAGCGGGGACCAACCAGCAAGGAAGCAGCTTTGCCAAAAAACCCCTGAGGGTTCTGGTGAACCAAAGCGGGAAGCACAAGTCAGCTGTATGCCCCTGCGGCAGAGAGGGATGGCTGCACACAGCTGTATTACCAAGTGTAGACAGCAGGCTTATGGAAATTATTATTTCCCTCTCTATGGCATTTTTGACAACATTTTTAGAATATTGTGCCTGTCTCAACGAAGACTATAGGAGGAATGCCACAGAAGGTTAAATGGAGTCTTGATGTTTTAATGTGATCAGCTTCACTGCATCAATTAATGACATTTCATTCTACAGATCTCCATCAGGGAAGAAGGCGTCTCTATGAACACTCAGAAAATAGTGAGTTTGATACTGATTGCTCAAAACAGTATTAAGTAAAATCTTTTACAGAATTTAGAAATTTCTCTTTTGATTCTTCAGTATGTTTGCATCGGAAAGTACTATATTCAAATGTTTGAGCAAAGCAGTTCAGCTGATGGCTATGGTTTATCTAACCATGGACCATAAGGTGTTGCAGAAGAATCATCTGATCAAGAAAAGAGAAATAACATGCTGTTTATGCTAATGACCATATAGCCAGTCTCTCTGAATCATAATGATTAATCATCCTATGGAACAGGTATAATGAATTATTCCTGAGTTATTCTCAGGATTTCAACCATGTATGAAAACATGCAAAAAACAATTACAAACGGCAGGCAGGAAAGGAAAACAATGGCAATAATTTGTTCACATACTATTTCTGGACACTAAATTGGCCTGAAATCTATTAATTAGATGTTCACAGTAATTCCTTCATGCAAACTGATTCATAACACTGTTGCCAACTCTTCCAGCCACAAACGGGTCATTCTCATAACAGCACAGCTCTATTTATCTTGGCCGCCCCATCAAGAGCAGAAGCACAGGCAGTAAGGCCAAAGCAGAATGAGGATTTACACACTTTTATTGAGAAAGTTAATTTTTTTCAATTTGCCTAAATCATCGGTTACTTTATGTCCTGCAATACTGCTACCATCAGCATTAATAAATAATCTTGGCTTCAGTCTCCAGGCTGTGAGATCGACATGTACCATGCTCATGTTCCTCCTCCTTTGTTTTTTAACTTCTAGTGTATGCCAAAGCCCCAATTTCAAAATTTTCTCCGCCCCTTGAGGATTATCGATTTACTGAAAAGGACAGGGGAGATAGGGAAGAGAGAGAGGGGTAATACTGTCACATCATCACTGGAGAACAGGAAGCCAACCAAAGCAGGAAAAGGCACAGGGTCCAGCCCCCACCTACTGAAGCTGCTGATCATCTGCTGCAAGGATGGCACTCCAGACAAGATCAGGAAGGTTGCCAATGTGACAGGTAAATACAGAAACAGCCTCCATCAAGGAACATCCTCCATCCCCCATGCAGTGTTCACACACCTACTCGATTCTTCTGTTACCCAGTAACCCACAGTAATGTTCAATGGCAGCGAGCAACAGTACATAATAGTCAAAAAGAGGAAATAACTAATTTGCTTGTGGCTCATTGAGAATTTTGCCAAAACATCACTCAATCCTGTTATAGTCACTGATGTGTAAAAAAACAAATGGTCTTCAGTAATGACAAAAAAAGCACAAAACTGTCTTCCATAAACCCTACAAATAACATACTCTAAAAATTACTTTTTCTGCTCTAGTTAAAAAATGTGATTAAAGCTGTATTTCTGTGTAAGAGTGAATAGCCGTACATTAGTACAGGATTTGTTGCATTGAATTCGTGAGTTCAGCCACACTTGAGAACACTGTGTGATGTGGCAGAAACCAGAATGCAGGTGGAACAAGAAAACTCCCCAACCTCAGAGGACAGAGCGTGTTCCCAGACAGGTCATTCATGTAGTGGGAGTCTGTGTGACCTTGGCTAACCTTCCACAGCACGTGCCCAAAGCTTAGCTGTAATAAGCAAAATTGATTAAATGAAGGCCATTCCTAGTGCATCCTGAAATGGATGACAAAATTTTCCTTGAGAATGGATGGGTTTAAGGCTTATTCTTGTGCCTGATTTTGAAAAGGCTAGTACAAAATTATCAAGGTTAGTTCAAAACCCTTTTCCATGAACATCCTGTACAACCTTAATAAATCACATCACCTGCCCTTTGAATTTTGCTTTCTGGCTGTGACGAGTAGCATTTTTCCATCACCTGTTACCTGAGCTTCATTACGACAGTAATTACATTATTATTTGCAAGACTCTGACATGGGCCAGAAAAGCACTACATCTAAGGAGACAGCTGAGAAGTTTATAAAGGAAGACACCTTCTCTTCCCCCAAGAAATACGCAGTGGTCATTACAGATAAATTAGAGAGTCATTCCAATTTCTGTTCATGTGCCACAGTTTTAACAGCAATGCAGAGATGCTGTGTGAGGCATGTGAGTTTGCTACTTGTTTGCTGTTATTTAGAATTTACCAAAAATTAAAAGAAATAAAGATTTAAAAACATTTTTAAAATAAAAAAAAAAAAAATAAACAAACACAAAAAACCAAGTTGCACAAATTGGTGATTGATACTAGGAAAATGCATTGAAACAGCTCCTGGTAGGCACCAGGAGGCTCTGCCCATCTGGCCCTGGCTCCTCCAGTGCATTCAGTGCTGCCAGGAATCCAAATCTGTAATTACAGCTACCCAGTGCATGAAACACCCACGCTCCTTTGCCTTCTATTTTCTGTATTCACAAAGTGAAGCTTCTCCTGCAGCTGGCTGCTCCTTCAGAGCCCACAAAGCCTGAGCCACACGCCGTGTACGTGACGGGGCACCCAGAGCCTCGGGGCTCCAGAGCCGAGATGCCCCGCTCTGGCTCCAGCCTCCCTGCCCAGCCCCTGGCTGGTCCTCACATCCCTCCAGTGTCTCCCCACTGTCTGCAAAAGCCACGGGCACAGCACAGAGCTGGCTCCTCGCAGGGCTCACGCTCCTGCAAACCCAGTGCCAGGTGGGAAGGCAGCCTGTTATTTCAAGTGACCCAGCGACAAAGCATTCGTTATTACGGGGCAGCCCAATGCCAACAGTGCACTGCAGGCACGGGATCCTGTGCCAGATGAGAATACAGCAAGCAAGGAGCACGAAAGCATCGTGACCAGAATCTGAGATGCACAATCTGATGATGGACTGCAGCCCTTCCAATGAGATGAGCTGCCAGCAGCATTAATGAAACGCAAGTACGTAACTCACGGCACAGAGCACTAGAAGTATTGAACTGAGAAAGGGAAACATTTCCACAGACAAAACAGGCTACAAATAAAACTGGGATTTATAGCAAGCAGTTCCTAGTGCAGAAGCATGGCTCTTTGATGGTATTTCCACGTGAAGAGCAATAATTGGCGTCACGTATCAGGTAACTGCAGACAGTGCAACAGCTTCTTTTCCCCTTCTGCAGCTCCTAAGTCACAGGCTGGCCTCTTTGCTTTTCTGCTAAAGCTTCCAAAACCCTAGGAGGAATCCCCCTCCCAATACAAGCTCATTGCTCAGATCTAACCTCACTGGAAGTCTGCTCTGACTACAGTCTGTAGAGAACCTGTTAAACACCACATCTACAAGGTTGTTTCGTTCCTCTGTCTGAGGTTATCAGTGGAAATACCCATTTCGTTAAGACGCATTCATCACTGGAACCTATGCAACTACAGCAAGGGTCACAGAAGCACACTGGTATCTAGACATAATCTTAGACACCGAGGATCAATAAGTGTATCTGGTACTCCTGAACCCTACCTCCCTTTCATTAAAATGGGTATGTGAGATGGAGAAGCCAGGAACACTTGTAGTGCAAGTGCTATTGCTAACAGCTCTGAGAAATGCTTCTGCCTGGGAAAAACAGCAATGGATTTCTGCAGTATCTGTGGGTCACAATCTGTAAGAAAAATATATTTTATGAGGGAAGTTATTTCAAAACAATGCAGCAACTTGTGAATTAGGAAAAAGAAAATCCCAGCAAATGTAAATTTCCCACCTTTCTCAGTAGAAAACCTGGCTGCTGCAGTTCATTATTTCTGAAACTCTATTAGTCTTTGCACTGCTGCAGATATCTCTGCTGGTATCACGGCTCTGTTCTATACATTCACATTCATATAAATGTAAAGAGACATCAAGTCGTGTTAGGGAAAAAAACCCACAGAAGTTACAAGGAGGAGTACAAAAATATTAGTGACAGGACAGAACTACAAGGACTACTGTAGAATTGCCTTGGTTCATCAATATTACCTTTACATTCTTCATCGCATTGTAATTTTACGTGGTGTGCAATAAAATGTAATATTTTATGATTCCAAGGTTACAGAATTCCTGATTTCAGCATCCCATCACATAAAATAACCGTGTTCTAAAATAAAAATCTCTTCCTGACGTTTGTGTGGCTGAAAGTCTACACTTATTTCCTTCACTTCAAGCTTTGCAGAACAATTGCTGCAATTTTCTCAGTGAAGGAACAGAAAACAAAGAATTAGTATCGAATGTTGGGAGATCAATTTTCACAGACCCCATTGCTTGATAATTTAAATGCTAAGTACTGCAGCCAATTAGTCTAGACTGAAGTATTTGATGGGGGCAAAATTTAGGTTAACAAATACTGCATAATATTATCTGAATAATATAGAGCAGACTTCCTACAAAGATGAATTTTGAATCTGCCCATTATATGAAACAGGTGCAAAGAGTGCGTGGGAGAGGTGAATTCATCCCTCCTCTAAATGGCAGTATAAAATAAAATTAGGATATAAAATTTGGGGGTGTCTCACAGGGCAGTTTTTAATTATATACTTAGCAGCATCTTTGCATATAATCATTACCTCAGCCTCCTCGTTTGCATGTATATATTCTTTTGTGCCATGATCAAAGAACAAAGGTTAAATCCTTCTGAAACTCTATTCAAGCAGCGAAAATTGAAAACAGCTATTTTGAGGCTTTGAGCTTTTTTTTGTGTTTTCCAACTGTCTGTATAATCTGCTTAAAATTCTGTTTACTTGTTAAAGCATGTATTCATAGTGTGATATTGCAGAGCACAGGTGAACCAGCAGAGCTTTAAGTAGGACCCTTTCCATGGTCCCCCCATGGAAGAGGGAGAAACAAAACGAGGTCTCCAGCTGGGCCAGTGGCTGGCTGCTGCAGGACTTCCACCAGATCTTCACCTCTCCCATCCTTCTCCTGCACCCAGTTTTGGTTTGCAAGGAAGGGTTTGGTACGGAAACATTGGAATTGCTGTCTAGTCCTTTGCTGACACGCTCATGGCACACAAATGAAGTCCCTTCTCTGTCCTGACAGCAGTGGATAAACATCCAGCCTTGGCAGCTGGGGCAGATGGGAATCGATGGAGAGGCAGAGCCATCCCTGTGTCAGTGAGGAACGATGAGACTGGGTCTGCTGGGGCCATGGGGCTGCTTTCTGTCACTTCCTTCCTAGAAAATGCCTGGCGAGTTTTTTTTCTTCCTCTATTGCCACCAACTGACCTGTGTGAACATCAAGCCATGTGTTATGGCCATTCAGTATTCCTGGCTACCTCTGAAGAAATCCTCAGTGCACAGTTAGAACTCCTGGCTTGTGTTTAGCTACGGTTAACACTGAAAATAACCCATGTACTGCAAACTTCCTCCTTTTTTCTAAATAGAAGCTGGCAGGACCTGAGCAAGGGTTGAAAACTTTCGAGTAAGACAAGGGAAGATGAACTACTCAGTAAATGAAAGCCTACAAGGCATAAGGCATGGAAACAGCTCAGCAATCCCTCATTTTAACAAAATCTGGACAGATGTATTTCTGTAACACATCCAGCTCATCCTTGTGACACATCACCAAAAACAAAAGACTATTGACATAGAGGGTGTCAACACACAAGTACCACATTCACACAGGTCACAACACTAAGAAGTATTTCAGGGTTCATCTAGCATCAGATACCTAAATTCACCTGCCATCCCAACCTATCAAACTGACTCAAATGCTAACTGCTGGAGAAAACCTCGTCCTTCTTCCAATCACAGGTTCCTGAAGCAAAGCCACTGAAGGCTGAAGGAGATTCTGTTTCTGGGTTAGTAACCAGCTTTTAGTAAAAAAGATTTTTAACAGTTTAAACTGTTACTTTGCAGCCCTGCAAAAATTGAAAGATACCAGGTCAGCTCTTCCCTACAACTTCCTAATGATCTGAAAACATGGAATGAACTTCCTTTCTGTCCCAGACACACAACCTTTAATATCAGTTGTGAACAGCACATTGGCAGTGTACTCTCCAGGACTGGGAAGCTGCATCAACTATTTCTACTGCACCATAATCCATTACAAAGAGGATGTCCAAGTTCAGCCTTTCTCAACAGACCCATGGCTCAGGTCTGCCACAAGATATATCTGAAATTTCAGTTACCAAAGGGCTATTTGGATTTGCACTGATGGTTAATTGCTTCCCATTATGTACACATAGAAAGATGCATAATAGGTGCATTGACTGGAAGATACTACATTTTAAAAAGGTTTTTGGCTAGTAAAGAGCTCTAGAGAGCTCTTCACTAGACACATTCTATCATTTTACACTAGTAATCCTCTGGACAGATGCATTCTGTCCAGGTTTAGTCTATGTCAGACTTGCTGGGAATAAAGTGAGGGTGGCTCAGGAGCAACACAGAGGCACTCTTCAGCTTCAGTCTCTTCCACAGTCTTCCTTTAGATGAGCTGGAGATTAGGAATGAGCAGCAGAGAAGGAAGCCCAGCAGGATGTGAAATACCAGGTGAGGCTCTCTGGCTACAATGCTCAACATTAACAGCTTCTTGGAAAGAAAGAATTTGAACATCCTATTTCTGTCATGCAGTGCCAAGGCAGACATGGATTTTGGATGGAGATGCTGGAGCATTTCTTTTTACTCCACCAACTCTGTCCTTCTTTCAAGAAATGTTTCCACCATATGGTAGAAAGAGCCATAAAATCACAGAAAATATCATCTGGATATTTAGTCAACTGCTGTTTCCAGAACTAGTGGTATCCTCAGTCATATAGGAAAAACCAGTAAAAGCAGGGCTTCACCTTTAAGCCTAAAGGCCCTCTGGCATTCTGGCCTCTTCAAACGACTGGCTTAAACTAGGTTAAAGTCTTCAATGAAAAATGGCAATTTGCTGAATACATATTCAGGATTATGAGGTTAAAGAACACCCATTTGCTGCATTTGACCCTTTCCATCTAAATACCAAGGGTCTGATTTTTACAATTACTGTATCCACATACAGACATAACCCTCCTTCTGAAGGAGGGCTGCAGATGCTCCGTGACACCTGAAAAACAAACTACTTAGCAAAGGAAGAGCCTATAAACTAGAACAATACAAAAGAAATTATCCAAAGGGCAGCATGTCATGCACTCTACACTGCTGGAGTACTACTGTCACTGTACATTTTCCCTCATTTTCCCCCTAAGAGCTATCAGTATGTCTTGATGACTGCAAAGGCACACAGGCATGTGTCTCCTGCCTTCCAACACCTTTCCAATGTTTCAGGTTTCCTACACAGCACCTGTCTGAAGTTCACTGCATCACTCCTGCTTCCTTCAACACCTGCCTCCTACACTCAGAGGAAAAGAAGCTCAGCTATAGTGCACTGTAGCACACAAATTTTATACAACAAATTTATTTTACATGGAATTACTCTTGGAGACACAGAAAGAAAATGGAGATAACAAAGCCCAAGGAGCCAACATTCTAGAAAGGCAGGAGTCTACAAAATAGACTCTAAGTACAATTTAAACCCCTTCATAAAGCAAACAAACAAAGAAAAATTCGAAGTGATACAATGCAGTGTAATTCAAGCCTAATGTTGCAAACACAAAAAAATCAACAAATGAAGTAGATGTCTCACACGGCACTTTCACTATCCTGCACATAGAAAGCAACTTGAAAAAAAAGACTAAAAATGTGCATGTTTTCCTCCTCAAAATGGCAAAATTTTAGTCTGATGATCTTTTATCATTTCAGAAAAAAACACGTGCCATAAAATACACAGTAAGAGGAAACTAATTAGAGTTTGCACCTATGCAGAAAACACAATTCAATCTCCTAAATAATTAAAAGCATTTCTGAATGTCAGCTTTTCTTATCGTTTTCAAAAAAATCTGTTTATATTGCAGCTGAGATTAATATTTTTAGTATCTGAATGGAAACAAATGTGGAAGCGAATGTCTATTAAAACTGTGTGATGGCCTACGGCTTTATAAATAACCACAACCCCTCGCTGCCAGTTGCAGTGATGACTACGGATACAGCATGCTAAGTTATTCCATCACAAGTCACACGCTCGCGGGAGCACTGCAAAGTGAAGATCAAGGTTAAATAGTTAGCAGGGATTTCTAAGAGGGAAGATGGCCTTGTGACCTTGGAGCTCTGACAGGCTCCAATCCAGGAAAACACGCTACGTAAGGAATCAGATGTTGCCCATGTTCTTCACAGGAGAAATTTTTTTAATTAGCTACAAAGCATTTCATGTCTAAAAGGCCAGCTAGGAAAGTCAAGAGTTCACAGCCAAAGGTGTGCTGTTTCTAAAAGTCCCCCACATTAAATGTTACAGAATAGATGCTTCACCCCCAAATTCAGTGCTTGTGCTCATCGGATACAGAAAACTCTCCTGCACTGAAACCCTAATGGAGGCAGCTTTGAAAAGACTGACAGCACCTATTTTCACTAGAAGGTGTGCAGCTGCTTTGCAGTATTTCCCAAAAAACTACCACCATTCTCATGAATGGTTTCCCAATGTGAGCTGATTAATATTACAGCTAACAGCACTGTCCCAAACTTCGCCTGGAATTTCCTCCTTCTAACTGCTGTGCTAGAGATGCGTTTCCATAATCCAGGCACAAAGGTGACTTCTGCCAAGCAGTGGAAGGGACTGGAGCTTGACAGGGTGCCGGTTCCCCTTGGCTCATTCAGGGGCCAGAAAAGCCACTCAGCGAGGCTGTGTTTAACAGAGGGCCAAAGGAAAGAGGCCAGGAAACTTCATGCTGGGATTTTTCCCAGGTTTAACTCCGTATATTCATCCACAGCTTCCCATGAGTCAAAGCAAAGTTGAGACTGCCTGGCGTGGCTGCAGGCCTGGTAGCAGGCACAGCCTTACATCCTGTCCGAATCTTCTTCTCCTGGCAGATTCCAACTGTCCTTCCCTCCTGTCCTCACCTCCTACCTCATCCAAACCATCCCAACATTTGCTTAGAGCAGCCTGAGTAGTCCCTCCCAGAAAGGTACCTCTTGAGAGGCTTAAAAACTTGGCAAAAATTAGGGTATGCTTTCACAGAAAAAGATTTTTAAAAGGTAAGACCTTGTTATGGGTTACTGATACATAAAAAGAGCATGGTTTTAATGGGTAAAAATAAATTCCACCTTGTTCTTTATTTCAGAACCAGCCTGAACAGTTCTGGAGGCAGTTTTCACCCTGGAAGCTGTTCCAATGGAAATGTTGGGGTAGCCAAAATGAAAGGAAGCTCTGCTACAACTTCCAGTGGTATTTCCATTAGTTTTATTACCCCTATCTCTACCTAACACAACGCCCTTAAAAATTATTAAAAGAAGTAAAATGCCTCTATTTTTCCTTCCTTGTCTAAGGAAGAACACAACATTAACCAAACCAATTTCTTTAAAATGACACTTTGGACATCTCATTATTATTTGACAACGACTTAGTTTGCCTTCAAATCAACACCCTCTATGTTTCTAACTACATGTAACACGACATGGCTGAGGATGACGGGTGTTTACATTTTCTAAGCCCAAATCACTTTCTGAACTGCTAGAAATTAGAGCTGCTAAGAACAGAAGAAACAAAAAAAAAAGCTACTATTTGTTTCTAAATTATTATCAGAAGAAGACACATTTCAAATCACTCCAACCTTAATAACTACTGCCAGAGTTGTTTCAACCCATTAGTAGTTGTCAACAGATTGGTTTCACTTAATGGGCAACCAAACTCAGCTTCACTGAACAGCATTTCTCTGGGAAAAAAACAGAGTTTGCAAACCTTCACGTGAAGAAAATGAACGGGATGCATGCAGTAACATGTACTTCAAAAATGAAATGCAATCTGCTCACAAAACTGCGGTATATAGTTTTGTTCTCCTACTTTTTTAGCAATTCTGTTGTCTATTCCAATTGGCAAAAACAATACAACCAATATCCTGAGATAGCAGAATTTTGCATGAAATTAATAAATAAAACTAAGTTGAAAAATAACTTGAATCTTTTTTTTTTTTTAAGTATAGCTCCAATTCTTTTTTCTAAGGAGATCAAGAGTAGTTCGACATACCACATTATAATAAGACATGAAGGAAAATATCTTTTCAAAAAGAAAAAATAATCAAACTATCCCAAACTGCTCCCCTACCTCCTGGGCTATTTGTTTCATAACCAGAGCAGAGCAAAGGATTACATAGTCAGAACAACAAGCTACTACACTTGTAATTCAGCTCATTTCTTTTACCCTGACAGAAAGCTACTCGAAAATGTATGGTGCCTTCTTGACTTCTTCTTTTTTTTTTTTCTTTTTTCTAATTAATTCCAAAATTGAATTGAAACTAAAGGAGGAGAAAGATTAAGTGAGCTATAGCAGAGGTACCCCTACCCTTCACACACTGCATCCTGGGATGCCTTGCAAGGAGAAGTCTGCCCAGGCTTCATACAGAGATGTGGATGCTCGGCGCTGGGCTGGAGATTGAAGCTCTAATTAGGTAGCTGTGGGAGAGCAAGGAGTCTCCCTCTCTCCCTGGCGATGCCCAGCAGTCAGAGGGCAGACAGACACCCACTGCAGCACATCTCTGCAAAGGGTTCTCTTGGCAGCCTGAGCAGTTGCTATTTTCCCTTTATATTTTTAATGTGGGGTGTGCATGTCCGTGTGTGTTTGTGTTGTGCTTCTGTTATAAACCGGTTTTAACGCATGAACAAAGCCTGGGGAGAAGTGATGGGAAAGGTTTGGAGGAGGATGCTTTTGAAGAATGGGGTTTGATAGCTGGATCACCAAGCATCTCTTATTTGTATATGGTCTCATTTACATTAAAGAGGAAATACAAGAGTAACACAGCAATTCACGGATGCAGGAGCAGTGTCCACAAGTACATGGGGATGCCTGTCCTGCTCTATTTGGTGTCTGGGTCTGGGTTTAGAAGCTTGCTCAGAAGCAAAAGAGCCTTAGCTCCCTCCTCATGCTTCATGTACGCCATTCCTTTACAGAAACAGTGTCTGCAGATGAACACTGGCTGCCAAAAATGTGACAAATTCAAACAGACAAGCTCTCATAATTACCAGAGAAATCTGTATACAAAGGAGGAAAGGGAACCATGCTCCGTGGAAAAAAAAAAAATAGTCCAAACATCATATATGAAAACAAGACAAAGGGAGCTATTGTTGAAATGAGTCTTGCCAGTTCCCAAAACATTTGATTTTCTTTTTCCCCTTAGGCTTTAAGAGTAGGTGAGTATCATTTTTTTGGTAAAAATAAAATCATTCTGTATTTCTTCTATTTGGGAGAGTGAAAAATAAAAAATAAGAAAATCAGCCTCTCCACCAACCCTGCCCCATGCAGCACACATGAGTCTAAAGAAAATGTAATTTCCCATCTGAAAATACCTGAATTCAGAAAAAACACTATCACAAAACTACTAAAGGCATGGAGTCGTCCTACTGAGCAGCATCTAGGCCTCCACAGTACAAATTTAATAAGCACCCCACTGCCTCAGAATCAACATCCAGGACTTTTTGTTGCGGGCACAGCACAGCAGAGCAGGTCAGCCTGAAAGGCTTCAGCTCTCATACAGGAGTTACCTTTACTCAAACAACACTGCAAGATTCAACTGGTGTATTTTTATCACGTTCCTGAACCTCTTTTCATGATTTTGCACTTCGCAGATGGCAGTGCCTCCTGCCCTGCCCCAGCATCCTGCAGCAAATCACGCTCCCAAATACAAAGGCAGCACCATCCCATTCCCGTGGCCAGACAGACTCTCCCATCATCCTGGTAACACTCATTGTATCACACACTTATCACCATTATCTCTCCACTGAAAGCTGATTTGAAAAAAATGACTTTTTAATCTCACGGTTCCTTCCACTGTAAATCATTAACAAGAACGTGTTTATTTTCTGACCTCATCCAACTTTATTGCTTTTTTTTTTTAAAAACCATTCCTTCTTTTTTTTTTTTTAACTACTCCTTGAAGTAACTCTGAATCTAACAGCTTCCATTTAGTATCTATGTGAACAGCAGAAAATACTAATATTGCCATTTTTCTCTAGTGAAGTTTTCTATTTTATCTCAGGTTTGTAGGTAGGATTTTCAAGAGAATCCCACTCTACTCAACAGATACAAATACAGGTTTTACAGATGCTTTTGTTATGTGTAATGTACCTACCATACCACTTCAAAATGATGCCAGTATGCCAAAAATGCAGTGCTGCTACTTTGAGACTATTTCATAACGCGTCCACGAAAGAAACTGGATCACAAAACGTTATTGCCATTACCTGTGAAAGTCATTACCGTGGGGCCTAACGACGGCTGCAAAGCAGCTTCACACGCCAGCGGAAAACCTTTCACATCCACTGGCTGCTCACGAGCCAGCCCTGCCAGCACCACCACAATCAACCACAACGATTTCCTCTTCTTGACAGAAACCTCTCCACGGAGGTTTGCTCCACGCTAATGCCTAAAACTGATTTTTAACACTACAGATGAGCCATAAACAAAATGAGTTTATCTTCTGAGAAGAAAACATTTCAGGGCCAATCCACTGGTTTCAAGACGCATTAGAAAAGAGCTAATCCTGCCAAAATAATTCCTTTTATTCCTCTGATTTCCAGAGGAATGCTTTGGTGATATTGCTAACCTGCACATTTCTTTTCTAACTCACTTCAAAAAATGGATAATCAATCATGAAAATCACCCTGTTCAGAATCTGTGATGTTGGGATGCCCAAGAGACAGGTGGGTTGGCATGCTCCTGACTAAAACAGCCGCACATCAATTTGCAAGGTCTAGAAAATTTGGAAATCTTTTGACTGACATATATTGCACAAGAATAGAAATTCTCTTTACATTGATTACATCAGATATTGCTCAGGATCTGCAACTTGCCCTCAAAATGGCCAGTGTCATGAATTGGTAAGGATTACTGTTAGCCCTCACACTTGCAGACTGAACAAAAAACCTGTATTTTTCTCAGAGCATAAATTAACAGCACTAAATATGATGTTTTGGAACATTAACACAAAAACATCAAAGGTTGATTTTGCTTTTTAATATTGGAAGGGTATTTATTAAGTTGCTTTTATATAATATTTTGGCACTTATATGGCAGAAATTTGAGATGAAATACATAACATTGATGTAACAATGTTTTCTGTGAAATATAAAATAATCTGGCACATTCTTCTTTCCACCATATGAAAAGTAATTCAACTACAATCTCTACTAGATATATATAATACTCTCTGGATTAAATATAACTGAATTTTTTCCCTTTTCTAGTTTAAAACAAAATAAAGAGAAAACCACAAAAACCTAAACCAAGAAATCCATTTAACACTGCCATCTTAACAAAGTTGTTTGAATGTACTATCAATTACTCTTTCTAGCCCCACAGTCATATATTAAGAAATCTTTAGGAAATACTGCAAAGGAATAGTACAAGAAATGCGCAACTGAAAAATGCAAAGAAAGTATCCTCCAAGGCAGGAAACTAAACTTCCAGGACTGTCTTGTTCTGATGGTTTTCAGTTCTGCAGAGCTTTCTATTTTTCTCTTCTTCAATTTAGCCCTGGGAAGCTGCTGTGGGAGGTATTATCTATTTGATGGAGATTTTTTTTTTTCTCCAGATTGTAGCCAAAAATAGATTATGAGAGGGAAAAAAAAAAAAAAAAAAAAAAAAAATCTCATGTAAATAGCCTCAGAAGATGTGATTTACAGAAGAAGAAACCTGCCAGCCACAGATTAAACCACACTATATTTGTTCTGAAACAGAATTAAAATGAATAGCATCATTAACTGCATCTGCTAAGAAGTCATCCCACTTCTGTACAGAATGAGTTTCTGCTGAGGAAGATTCCTTGCCCACATCTCATCCACGGAGTGTGTGGGATAGAAACACACACTGGCTGTGGTCTCCTGTTTCAGACAACTGAAGATGACAGAAGACAAAAAGAGGAACATACTAAAATGGGTTCACCACAAGAAGAGGATTATACAACCTTAGATATAATTTGTATAGTCAATGAAAAGGGATAAAAAGAGGAATTAAGGCATTCATGACATATACACACACACACACACAAATAAATAAATACGAGAAAAAGCTCACCACTTCAAAACCCAATAATAAACAATATAATTCCATTATATTATAGTGTCAGGACTGTCAAGCAAGTCTGTAGATATTAATAAAGTTATGTAATTGTTTAGACTGAAATGCAACACAGCAATAGCTAAAATACTTTGCAGATGGGAAAAAGACTACTAAATCTGCTCTTGATTCTATGTTTGTTCTTAGACATCCTGACCATGCATCTAAAAGCGAACAGAAGACATTTTTTATTTAACTTATTCTTAAAAATTGATACCATAAAGATCAAGTGAAGCAAATGGAATATGAATCTGTTCCCAAGTTGCTGGGCAGAGGTGCCGGGTAGAGTTCATCTCTATCTTTTTCATTTACTCATCAATCACATAAGTAGTCCTTAATATTTTTCCACTTTCAGAGCTGAACATGACAATTTCAGTGTTGGAGAAACATGGAGGTATCTTTGTCTAAACCACGACACTGCAACAGGCTGTGTCCTGCACCCACTTTATGTCTGTGAGATAATAAAGTCAAACCAAATAAAAATGAAAGCATCTTTGACACAAAAGGAAGAATTATTTTCAACTTTAAATTTGAAATTTCGGTTGAAAAACTATGATCAGACAGAAGGACAAAGTGCATTTCTTTCCAGACTGCAAATTACCAAACCAGCTTCTGAATAGCTACTTCAGAGGCAGCAGAACAGAGCTATGTGTCCCAGCCAATGCATGACCTACGCAAATGTTCCCTGATGTTACATAGCAATAGCTTGTTCAATCTCCTCTTTAAATCAAGAAAGCTTGTCAGCAATCAAGGGGTTAAATCCCTCTTCTCATCTTCCTCCTCTCCTCAGCATCCCACACAAGACTGAACCTATTTCATAAATGAGAGCTGTCCTCCTACGTAAGATTCATATTAATAAAATCACTCTTGGAGCATCACAGACTCCATCTATCCCAGCACATTAAGCAGTGCCAGGCAGTGCTCCCAGGAGAAGGAACCCGATGGTCTGCGCTCTCACGGTGGGTGATGGCCCCTGGCAGCACCTGGCTCCAAACCCAGCAGTGCTCTCCCAAGCCAGTCGCTGGCCATCCATCAGCTGGGACGTGACCAACCTGTTTTGCAGTGTAGGGCTCAGCAGCGCTGGCCGGGGCTCTGCTGTGCCAGCTGGCCCCACTGCCAGGGCAGCCACAGCCTTTCCACGCACAGCCAAATCCCAGCACCGTGCAGCGTGTGCAGCCTTGGAGCTCCAGCTGCTTTACATTGAGGTGTCTTTATCAGTCTCATGTACAGCCCCCGGACAGCAGAACCAGTTCCATGGTACGTGGTCCCCACAAGTCAGTTCTCCTCTGACTATGGATACCGTCAGCATTTCCAGCAGAGACAATGCACTGTCACACTGGTGAGGGATCTCCTGTGGTCCAGGGAAAGATATCTGTCATCAGCTTGGTAGCGTAAAAAACCCAATGAGTTTAACTCTGGGAAATGTGCTCTGTTTGTGTTAGTTAGTATGCAAATCTGAGTGACACTGAAACAAACCATTATTTAAAATCGATTTTATGAGTGCAGAACACAGGCTCTAGATACCAGTGCCTTCTACAGCTGCACTGAGCTGAGGACAGCACTTCAGCAAAGGCATTCAAAAATGCCTAAACTGTAACTCTTTAAAATGACAAATCAAGATCTTTTCTTGCACCCAAAAATAACTTTGCCATATATAGGAGAGATCAGAAAAGTGCTACTGAATTTGATTCTATTGCTTCAATAAAATACAAATGCTAAGAGGACAGGACAGGTGATCTGAGGGCATTATTATCCTCACCAGCCAATACTCCATGTTATGGAGCTCACAGGACTCAAACCTGTATTACTCCTAGGTCTGTCACACATCCCCTGTAGTCAGAGGTGTCTGCAAAAGCTGACAATGGAGAAGCTTCCACTAAGACTGGTTTTAACACTAACTTCTGCCATCACCTGCCTTAGCACCTGGAGCAAAGGACAGAGGGGGAAGCCACACAGACACAGGGATCTCTGGTAGAGCAGATGAAGGTGCACAGTCCACGTCCAGCCCTCCCGTTGGACCTGAGCACCAGTGGTACTACAGACAGGACAAAACCAGCACTTCAGCTGGCCAGCTCCAGTATTGCCAGTGGTGTAACTGGGCAGACTCAGGCCGCAGGACAGGCACCAAGGTATTCTGGGCTACGACAGATGAGATGCAAAAATTGAAGGTGTTACTGCCAAGTCTTACATAGTTTCCCAAAGCTTTTGTTCAGCCTTTCTGCCGGAGGTGTCAAAACCAACGTGGTGTGTGCCCCAGCCGAGGGCACCACCACCTCAAACTGTCCCTGTGAATCCCATCCTCTGTAATTACAGCTGGTGACGAAGATGCAGCTCTCAAGACACAAAGGGCAATTAATTACCAGAATCTACATTGCTGGTTTTAAGTATCACATCAAACATGCATTAACAAAAGGCAGCACTGTATCATATATTTTTGGATTAGAACACTCAATCAGTACAAGTAGAATACAAGAACATTAGGTAAAAGCAATGATAATTTGGAAAGTATGATCTAAAAATCAAGCTTAGAGAGAAATGGAGTTTTCTTTTTCCAGATGACCGGTATAACACGAAGTGACTTAACTCATCTGACAAGATGGATTACAGCTGGCCCCTTATCTCTTGGCCTGCTTAGTAACATGAAAGGAAAAGAAAAACAATGCATTAATTGATGGTGGAGAACGTTTTTTTTCCTAATGCTTTCCAGCCAGAATTTTTGAGCCTGAGCCATTTCCCAAATAATGGCTAGCATTTGTGTACACATTACTTTCTTTCATGTGACAAGGAAATGTAATTTTTCTTTGAAAACATACTCATTAAGGAAGCAAACCCCTTCCCCCCCTCAGAAGCCTTTGCACCCCATTCATAAGTGTGACATAGTATAATCATTTTAAAAGTCTGGAGGAACCGCAGATCCTTTGAAAACTCCCACAGCAGAGACACAGTCATGTGCCTACTCTCCAATGCCCTCTATTAGATCAGGCCTACCCAGTATTTGAAGGTTATTTGCAATGTGACAACCATCAGAGATCTCAATCAGATTGAGAGTTATTCTAGGAAACACATTTTTTTAAAAAATCAAAGAAACCAATGATTATCACAAATAATTGAAAGGAGCAGGCATCATTAATACAATCATAGTATTATACAGGTTGATTATATGCTCAGAAGTCACTTGGAAGTATTTATTTTCTCTGATAGATGCTTTTCTGCTCAGTTTCACAGAGCCCTTTCAAGAAAAGGAAGTGCACAAAGGGAGTTGCAGATGATTGTGCTGTGCTTCTCACCAGCCTTGGCGCCCAGGGAGATGCGAGTGTGACGGCGGATGAAATGCAGCGCGGCGAGGTGAGCGGCAGCGCATCTGAAATTCCCTTCTCTACCACCAACATGTGGATCCTCAGAAGACAAACTCAACTGTAAAAGGGCTCAGTGAAAGTCTCCAGCCATGGCATTCTGTGTCTACTAGCAGCAGAAAACAAACACCCAAGGAAAAGACAGATCAAGACAGTGTGTGCTGTAAGTTTGTGCCACACTGTCGGTGATGCCTTGGGTTAAACAAATGCATCTGCTTGAGCCTCGTTTTTCTTGCCCTCCATTGAGATACGGCTCAGACCACAGAGAGCACAGTATCTCCAACACAGGGGCCTGAGCTGCTGCCAGAACAGAGACCGTTTAGCACATGACCAGAAGAAATGAAGACATTTTTTCTGTTACAGCAAGAACTGCTTGGTCTCCCTGCTTGGGCTGCACCCCAGGAGAAGTTTAGTTAAAAGAAATGGCAACTGCAATAGAGTTCCCTGCCTGAGACTAAAGCTGAAGCTCAGTTTTACAAGGAAACAGATGCATTATGAATGTGCAGGCATGCAAAATTAATTTAAACCCACCCTGAAAATAGGGAGCTGAAAGATGCTCCCTCGTGGAAGCAATCCCAGCAGTGCTGCCATGCCAAGCACTGCCTACCTGACTGGGCAGAATGGGATGTTGAACACCCACCGCGTAGAGCAAAGACAAGGCTGATGCTGCCCATCAATTCCTATTATTTTATTTATAACCCCAGTGCTGAGATGTGTACTAGCTAAGTGGGGCAAGGTACACTTCCCTACTCTCTCTCTCACTGATGGATCAGTGGAAAGCTGGTGCTGCAGATTTCAGTGATTAGCAACAATTATCACATAAGGCTAGAGACCACCCATAAGAATGCAGCCACCAACTATCCCCTCATGTATGATCACAAACTGAGGATCCAAAAAAGTCCAGTCCTCTGCTGTGGTGGATCTCACAAGATCTTACAGATCTCTGTAATTTGGGAAGACCTCAGAGAATGCTGTATTTTTCAGGTGATGGCAAAGTATCTAAGAAATACACTTATTCCTGTCAGCAGCTCTCTGAAACATTTAAAAGTTCATTTTAAGAGTAATAAATATATTTCATAACCATCCCAAGGGAGTTTTTCCTCTTCAATGAAGCTACTATACTTGGCAAGGAAGCAGTGTGACATTTTTCCCCAAAGGCTTTGGAGTGATAAATGATAGCTAAAATGAAATTTTCTATTAGGCTTAAAGCCTTTGCAGACGGGCTTCAAGAAGAAAGGTTTGGATTAAGAAGACCAAAATTTAAAAATCCGGAAATGTAAATGTTAGAGTATTTGAAACACAGACATGACTGATACACAGAGATTAAACTAATTTAAGGCAAACTCCCAGACAATTCTTTGGTATGAAACAACTGAGAGATTGGAGATATCTCTTACTGCCTTTCACACAATAAACTTCCTCTGAAAATGCACCATAAACTAAACTAAGACAACCTTATTAAAACATTATGACATTTCATTGATAATTGAGTTGCATTCAGATATTAAAATAGTTCAAGTATCTTTCAGCACACTCTAGAAACATTTGTTCTTGAATGAGCTCACTTGAAGTACACATAGAAAGAGTAACAGTAAAATTATCAGCCTGAGGGTTTGACATTTTTAGAATCTAGAAATTACAAGTTAACACCCAAAATCTTAAGTTTAGGTCACCAAATTATGAAAGTTTTAAAAAAATCAAATTGGATTATTTCTCTTGTGGTTTTCAACTGTTAGCTATGTATGTGACTCACATTTTCAAAAGTTTTAATGTAAAAATAATTTTAATGGAAACAGATGCAATCTCACAATGTAACAGGCTGGCTAGGTGTTAAGAAAAATGTTCCAAAACTTCACATTTAACTCTTCTTGACAGCTTAGTGTGGAATTCAGCTATATTCAAAAACCGTATTGACCCGTGACAACCTTATTGAGATGGCACTATTTACGTCTCTCAAGTTCCTGTGAAAATGCCTGACCATTATGGTCACTTAGACTAAACTTAGCTCTGGATCTGGAGTCTCACACTGTCTGAGAGAGTGAAGTCCTGGCTGCACACTGCAGATGCCAGTCAGTCATTCCAAAGGGGCACAGCAGCTTGTGACAGCACCCAGTGTGAGGAAATCTGTGAGATTCACCCCCAGGTCTGAAGCTGAGAATCAGGACTAAAGAGCAATATGGGAATTAATCTTTTCAGAAATAACAACATATGCAATGGCTGATTACATGGAAAAAATGTACTTCTAAAAAACTATATATATAATAATTTTTAAGCCTACACAACGAATTTACAAGAGGCAAGAACTTCAGCTTTACCACTGTAGTCACCAACATCCTGAGCTGCAAATGGAGAATCAAACAGTTGTCAAAAGACCAGTACTTTTTTTAAAAACCACACATCAGCTAAACAGTGTTACATAATTACAGACAGAGCAATGTACTGACATGGTTTTTTTGTTCCCATTTGGGTAATATTAGAATAAAAAGTCAGTGCCCTTAATATCTATTTGGATTAATTTCCTGGGTATCCCATTCCCATTCCTAGCAAAACTCAGTAACTGAAAATAACTGAAGTGAATGTTCTCTGTTTTCTAAGCTGTAAGTATCTGTCACACTGAAAAACATTTCCACAGGTGATCGAATGAGGCAGGGGAGCAGTTTATCAGACACAGAGCATTTCACCACCTGGTCACTGGTTCCAGTCCAGACTGCAACTGATAGTCCGTGTTTAACAAAAAAAAAACCAAAACAAAACACTGAAAGAGCTTAAAGTTTCCAGCAGCTGTTCAGTAGTACTTATTACATTCCCTGGTAACATTAAACTATTTGTACAATCTCTCTGTACAAAATGCGGCATTAAAATAAAACCTGAGCCAAAATTACTAACATTTCAGTCCAGACAACATTATTCACATGCCTGAAGTCTCCTGTCTTGGAGAATGAAGACCAAGATGTGTTTCTTCCCAAATGACCACAATTTTATACCAGATGCTGCTGAACTCCAGCAACAGCCAGACCGTGGCTCTGGGCTGCATCCTTCTATCAGTTATAATCTGTATTTTCATATGATACCGATCACGAGGGTGTAATGCACACAGCCAACAACAGCCTGCATTCATCTACAGTCAGACAGACGTGTGGAGTCCCACAGACTCCTGCTGGGGAAAGTCCTTATAAAGCTGAACACCCAATGTCAGGCTGCGACCGACCCAGCTCTCCAGAGGCTCCGCTTGGCTGCAGCTGACCCCGTCCCTGCTCCCGAGCCCATGCCTGCCTCCACCAGTCCACCACTGATAATGGTTCCAGGCACTTCCAGCCAGAGCCCAACTATCAATGACCGTTCCTAAGTGCTGGGTCACCTTATACAAAGCATGGAATGGGAAATACGCTTTATTCAAAGTTTAGTGTTTCTGAGAGCAGCAAAAAGCACCTGAACACACTCAGGTAAGTAGGAGTACAGCCTATAAATTCCTGTCAGTGCTGTGCTTATAACAAAAATCAGGAGAAATCTTACTCCAGAGCAGAGTTCCCATTACCCTCAGAGGCAGATGGAGGTGCCACATACAGAAAACACCTGACACTTGACACTGAATTACTGCAATAACTATATGGCATATGCAGCTTCAAAAATTGTGCCTGAGCACTGGTATCCCACAGAACCACCGTGCACCGTGTTTGGGGACAGGACCACGGGCAGCATTCACATGGCACAACCCCACTTGGCAGCTGTTTCTCTGTTTGCTTGTTTGTTTGTCTGTTTGTTGTTCCGGGAGGGCAGAATGACTAACTCAGCAGTCCCTGTTTGCAGAGTCTCATAACAGGGCTTGGAAGCGTGAACTGCCCATTTAGGTCAATTCTTTTTCTTTTTTTTTAATTTTTTTTTTTTTTTACCTGGGATCTCAAGGTAACATTTACATGCCCCAAATACCAGTTCCTTGGTATACTCTTAGCACAATTAGGTAGCAGAGCTACAGTCATGTATTTCAGCCAAGCAGCCATTAACTACTGGGAGCAGCAGCATTAGCAGTTGGGAGTTTATTTTAGGGAACAAGGATAAAACCTTGCTCCTGATCCATAAACAACCCCATTGGAGAGTGAATACAAAATCAGAGGGACATTAATATTAAATGAGAAACCACAGTGAGACAAAAAATATGTGACATAAAAGAGCAAAAATTTCAACCAGAAGACAAACCTATGGAATGTGAAAGAGAAGAAGGCAAGAAAGAGGGAAGCAGAAAGATCATCTAGAGTTCTTTAAACAGAACCAGAGGCATTTTGAATAGTTACATTTTAACTCAGTTAGAAATAACTGGATGAAATTCCATGACTGGTGTCATACAAGAGAGCAGACTAGAGGATCTAAGGTTGCTTTCTAGCTTTAAAATTGAAGAACAGAAAAGGAAAGAAGCTTGATTGGCAGCAATGGAGACACAGCTATACAAAATTTTATTTCAGGCAGAGAAAACATACTGCCAAAAATAGTAAGAAAATATGTCTGACATATGCATATACATGCTCTGTTCTCCACTACCCACATCAGTACTTACATATTTAATGTACAATTTGGCAGGAAAAAAAAACAACACAAAAGGATACAGTGGGTCCCAAGGGAATTGCTTCACAGGTGCCAATAAACTTGGGAAAAGGGGAAAATCCTCAGAGATGGTTGGTCTTCAGCCCTGCCCGGAGCACACACAGTGAGGGCACAGCCCAGCAATTCCTTGCATTACAGAGGTATCTGCCTCAGCCACCTCAGCCTTGCTCCACCATGGCCAGGGTGTGCAAGAGCGAGGCACCGCCAAGGAAAGGGCTGGCCCAAGAACAAGTTGTTCCAGCTGCTCACAGCTGCTGGACACTCCCTTGGGATTCGGGGACAGCTGGCACAGGTTGGGCAGCCAGCACTTCTCAATAAACAAAGAAACATGAAGGACAAGATACAGACCAAGATTCCTAACAAAAGCATGGTCAGCAGCAATCAGCTTTGTCGTGTTACATCAAGCAGAAAGAAGCACTAGAAGCCTTTCTGGAGAGTTTGGGCACAAAAACAGCAACACAAGTACAAACTGTCACTGCTGGATACCTTCAACTCAATATTTTTATCACATATTAGGAGCAAATTTATCCCAGAAGTTAAAAAGAAATACTGCATGCAAAGCAATGCTTACAAAGCTGTATTGCTGCTGGCGTTAGTGACAACCACACCGGATGTATTCATACAGTGAGGCATCAGGCTTTTGGAACAGTGTGCTCCAGCCTCCAGAAAACCTGCTGCTGTAGGGCTGAGACTGAAGACGCCCCTGAATCCTGATGAACTGCACACCAAAGGCTGTGCCTAAGTCAATTTGCACAGTACAACTACAGTGAGAGGAAAACAGAACTGCTTACACCCAAGAGCTCTGATTCCCTCTGAGTAACCCATCTCCCCAAGGAATCCTGAGCACCAACTCCTCCTCCCTGAGGGTCCTGCTGATTTCCTACAACAGCTGCCAAGTACAAGTCACTGGGTTTGCCATAGCCTATTCTAAATAAGTAGCAAATGCACGACTTCAGAAATTGCCAAAAATACACAATGAAACCATAACAGTATTTTATTACATCAAACCTTTAAGATTATTGTTGTGCAGTTCACTGTAGAGCATTTTAAAACAAGTTCCACAGAAGCCATTGCCTGTGCTGTGCCTACACAGATGAATATATGCAAAAGCCTGCAACTCGTGAAGGTACAGTCACAGGAAAGAAAAAGAAAACGGAACAGAACCAGGAACCAAACTCCCACGTATTTGCCTTTTTCAGCTAATCTTGCTAATAATAGCACAATTGTTTCCTTGTAAAGGAATGCAGGGAGACTTAATTATCAAAGTAAAACTTGATGCTTTTAAGGCTTGGGGAAAAAAAATGAAACCACTTTCCTGTATTTCCTAGCCTTTAGCACAAGGACTGTACTTAGAAACAGCAATCTCAAATTTAGCATTTGGTGTCACTGGAGTTTTTAAAGCTATCACTCTCCTCTTTTCTTCTTCCCAGATCACCCTCCATCACACAGCACACCAGCTCCCAAGAAAAGAAAGCAGTAATTTCTAAATTGCTGATTTTAATTTTTGTACAGTAAGAGGGGTGAAGTCAAGAAAGAAGCCTTGACCCTCCAATGTCTGTATTGAAATCCAAGTGCCATTCACAAACAACTGGTCTTATATCTTGAGCTCCATTCCTCTACTGCCTCCAGCACTCACGGAGCTCGTAAACCATCTTGCATTCAGGCTATTTTTTTTGAGTACTTCAGATGGTGGAAGAAAGATATGGCAACCATAACTTCAGTTTCACATTTGGAGCGTGATGGCCAAAGCTCCAGGACACTCAGTGACCTGGTAGGGTACTGCTAGTCTGTAATAACCACAGTAAGACCCAGACCACCTCAGACTTCAGACAACTCTGAAATAAAATGGTAATATAAAGAGGTTTTTTTTCCCCTTCAATTCTAGATTTAAAATCATTAAGCCATAAAACCTGTAAATCTAGGAACTAACATTATCATATACTTGCAAATTCAAGGAGGTTGACAGAGTTCTGAGGCTAAGCTGTATTTAATTTCTGCCCACCTGTCACTAGCTTTGGTGTGATATGTCATCCTGAATTAAAAAAAAAGAGGTAGCAGATTTCTACTTTCTTTCTATTGAAAAGGAAAAAATCTTTCTCATGTTCTGGAGTACCCCATCTATTGAAATGCACAAGTAAACATTAAAATAATTATAACTAACAGCAGTAGTCTCATTTATTTATGATGAATAAAACATGATGGAGAGCTGTCATAAAAAAAGACTGAGATCTAATCTCCTAAGACACACAAGTGCATTTCCTGTTCATGTCAGTAAGAATAAACAGCCCTGTGCGAAGCCCAATGAATTTACTGGTGCTTAAGTGCGTCTGTCATATAAGAAAAAAATTACTTAATATTACATGTTTCATATACAAAATGACGGGGAGGAAAGGGGGAAGATGAAGGAATAACAGCAGAAAACATTAAAAATATTCATTAAATTAAAATTCAGATTTATACTTCATTTTTTCTAGGTTTACATGATCAGTGAAAAAAATCAATATTCCTGACCCCACAGGAAAACTGCTTAGAGCAGGGTGTTTCTGCTGAAAAAAAAATTATTCTGAATTACATCTCTATTAATCTGTTTTCAGCAAACAGGAAATTCAATGGACTTAACAAATTACTTGTATCCTAAATTTTGTGATATTTTATCCAATCTTAGCCTGCTATTTGTTTCCTCAATGGTTCAGTGTGAAAAGAAACAACACCACAGACACACAAAACTACACAATGGGCAGCAACTGGTTTCCTGCAGGACACACATTACTAATTCCATGCAATTGCACAACAGCCAATTACCACATTTTGGAAATACAAACAGGTGTTTAGCCTGCAAAGTACCTGAATATTCCTTCCACACTGTTCAGCTTTGCTAAACCCCAGGTAAAATCAGCTCTGGGCACTACAGATTATCTCAGCACCTCCTAAAGCAGTCTGGAGTTACTTAATAAGGAATGACAGAGGTCCATAATGTTTCATCTGTGCCCTGTTTAGTGTCCAGGCAAAGGCTTTATAAATCACCCAAATGAGTTATCATGCAGCTGATTCCAGACAAGAGCAGGGAACAGACTGGACAATCTCTCTAGGTCAATCCAAACCCTATTTCCTAAGAACATTAGCAGTAAAGTCCCTTTCTGCAATCCCAAGTGAAATGGCTTTGACCTAAGGACCATAAACCTCAACAAACCCCACTTTCTATTACTACCATAAATTCCACGTCCATTGCAGTGCACCAGCCCAAGGATCTCAGCAATACAAGCCCAAGCTGCACAGCAAGTAGTTGCCAGGTCAGCTTCTCAAAAGGAGGAGTTACCACACTGTGCCTGAGATAAAACAGAGAACTTCAAAGGCAAATGGTGACAGCTCCAGTAATATTTTAGATCCATGTAAGAAGTGAGATGATTGCTGACATCTGAACATCTTCTGACAAGCAGTTCCATTTAAGAAAACGGAAGGAATTATTTTAACATATTCTGGGGAGAGGGAAAACCAAACTATTTTTAAATTCACAGTTAGCACAGTCCCACTTTATTCGTGAAGGTTAGCCACGGAAAACCAGTCTCATGGTCTAAACAGTGTGCTGACGCTCAGAAAAGCAGATATGAGAAAACCACCTTTTCTTAATAGACATGCTCTACATGTGACACCCAGATTAGCTCTGGCTGCTTTAGAGATTAAAATTACTTTTCTCCCCATTTGCAGCTCTTTGCAATGCAAAATCCAACAGGACCTGAAAGCAGGAACTAGACCGCTTCTGGGTCAAACACCATTAGACCTGTTAGCTAAATGCCAGTTGCGAAGCTGCTATTCCTGGTTGGAATGCGTGTGCCACAAAAAACATGGCCTGACATTCAATTTATAGGGTTGGCACTCGGGCATCTGGAGACAGGACAAATTTTTCATAGATGATGCATATTTCAGCTAGAAGTTTTTTAAAGGCCTTGAATAAGGAAGCCACGTTCAAAGAACCAGTATTCAGACTTTTGTCACATATTAGGCATTTCTTTAACCTACAAATTTTCACAGTCTTATGTTCAATTTGTAGAAAAAAGCAACCAAGAAATCACATTGATCAAAATGCTCTATTTTGACAATAAATCAATAACTGTTAAAATAGGAAACTGAATGCACGGCTCTTGAGACACTGGCCTGCAGTATACAGTTCTCTGAAACTTAAGTGATCTGTTACATGAAAGAAATATTTTACCAGGTAATTAAACTTCTTCCTCTGCACTAGGAAAAAGATCCAGGAAGAAATCAAATCCGGACTGATGTCTGCAGGGATGTTTTCAAATGCATAGTTTCTGTAGAAAATTTACGTACTTATTACATTTACAAAGGCCTGTGATTTCCTTAAGGACTTGAAATGTTAAATTATTTCCCCCCTGGTTCTAGTTTCTACTATTTTTGACTGCTTCAAGAGAATAAACAGGTCACTTTGTTCATTGCTTCAGCCATGTGACACCGTAAGACTGACCAAAATTAACAAAACACGGAAGATTTAACAAGGAAGAAAGAACACAGGAACTGACTTTAATTGGGATCACTACGTTCTGCAGAACTAAAGGAAGGCTGTAATATAGGAAACTGCTTTAGAGGAATGTACAAAGGAGTCAAGATCTGGCAAGCAAATGTGATACACATGTGGTGAGGCAGTCTGTCATCCATCTTCCTAAAAGGAGATCTCTTTTTTGTTCTGCTGGGACAGTTTGTAGATGTCCAACTTGCAGAGTGTGCAAGAAAAAACTGGTGCACTTCTAACAAAAAATAGTGGCGTTTGTAAAATACAAAGAGATTCAGGGACCAGCCCCGAAAACAGGGATGTTCTTGGTTGTCAGGGTAACGTGATCACCCCAGACAACAGAGACGTCAGCAGGAATGCGCAGCACACACTTGGTACCCAAGCACACAAGTCCTCCTGCTTCCTTTGTGTAATTAAGCCACAAAGAGATATAGGTAATTGTTGCTAAGGTGGGGATCAGTCTTTTCTCTATGTTAGGGATCCAAGAAAACCAAGAATCTGTTTGATGCTTAAAAAACAGTCTTTACTGGTGCTACCCGTCCAACCTTCCACCATAAATTAGAAGAATCAACAGACAGCAGAAAAACAAAGTGAACCATAAGGGACGATCCTTCTGTTTAATGTAGCAGTGTCCAGCAAACGTGGTAAGATCTAATGACACACAAAATACTACTATTACTTTCTTTAGGGTAACTCTCATGCAGCTTTGCTTTCATTAGATCAGATGCCCGTTGTGTACATTCTCCCAAGACGCTAATGAACAGTTTTCCAGTTTTCTGCAGCCTGACCTCTTAAAAGCGGCGTTGCCTTCTGCATCAAACCAACAGGCTTCAAATCACCACTCAGGTGCAAACATAAAAAGATTCAGACATGCAGTAGAATAAATGACCAGATGAACAAGTCTTGTTTGTATGCCTTGCTGATGATCCCATAAAACAAATAAAGTGAAGTCATGTTTCTGACGAAAGTAAAAATGTGCAAATTTGGAAGGATTTTTATTAATGAGAGTGGATACAGCCCATGGATCTCACAGCATTACCAATGTATGCTCACAGATCACTCTTCTATTGCAGTCTGGTTTTGGTGTTTTGGACAGACTGTTGTGTGTTTTACCTAAACATCACACAGCCTCTCGCTTGCTTCCCCTTCCAATGGAATGGGGGAAAGAACTAGGGGAAAAAAAGTACAATTTGTGGGTTGAGATAAAGACAGTTTAATAGGACAGGAATTGAAGTAGTAGTAGTAGTAGTAGTAGTAATAATAATAATAATAATAATAATAATAATAACTACAAGAGTTGCACAATGCAATTGTTTACCACCTGCTGACTGATGCCCAGCCAAGTGCCAAGTGCAGCCCTTGGCTGATTTTTTCCCTAATTTTTACACTGAACATGACCCCAAATGGTGGGATACCCCTCTGGTCAGCTGGGGTCAGCTGTCCCAGCTGTGTCCCCTCCCAGCCTCTTGAGCACCCTTGGGCTCCCTGCTGGTGGGGTGGGGTGAGAGGCAGAAAAGGCCTTGGCACTGCGTAAACACTATTCAGCTACAACTAAAACATCACTGTATTATCAACATTATTCTCACTCTGAAACCCAAACACGGCTACTAGGAAGAAAATTAACTCTATCCCAGCTGAAACCAGGATACTCTGCAAAATTTTCCAGAAAGCTATCTAGCAGAAAAGAATTCCCATGGAGTAGAAAACATTAAATATTCTGAATTTTGAATAGTAAAGTTGACAAGAATAGCCTCATGGGTTTTTAATCTTACTCTATGTCACTGCTGTTGTTTTGTTTGAACACTATCTTCTTAAAAAAGAAAAAAGTATTTAAACCACTTTGTTTAAATCCCTCTAGAGGCTAGACCAGCTCTATAGCACTATGGAGTGAATAAAACATTCATTTACCAAATGGGATACACATTAATGGTTGTGCAGGAGGAAGAAATAATATGATTTTTCAAAAAAAACATTCAGGTACAACTAAGTTTATTTTTTCATTGTTCTGATATTAAAAGACAATTTATACTCAGCAAGGATTAATGGAAGAGGGAGATTAAAACAAGTAAATGGGAGGAAAGCCTCAGCAAAAAAAAGAAAAAATGGAAAACATGACTCTTAAATTTTCAGAGTAGCAAATTGTACAATCAATGTAGGTTAACATTAATGCTTTTACTCTCAACCATTGTTGGGACTCTGCATCCAGTTCTGCAATACAGCCCTGCCCCAGCTGGTGAAAGATCCGGTTTCTTCACTCCTGGAGTCCAAGAAACTTATATGTGCTTGCCTTTCCCTCTTCCCTCCCTGGATATGTCGTAAGTTGGCCAGTTTGCATTTAGGGCTAATAGGTCATATGCAAAAAATGAAAATCTTTCCACAGTTTCACAGTCAATACAAGACGCCAGTGAGCTTTCTCTGTTCTACTTGAAACTGAGTTGGTGTTGCTAGCATAAATATTTACTTTATATCCATAAACACACGTACACCTTCCCACACACACCCCTGTGACCATTATGTACCTACACAGTTCAGATTACCCACTTACAAGTAAAGAAGTTTTTCAAGTTATAACTTGAGATGTCTATTAGCAGATGTAGGAAACCAATGACCTGAAACAGCAGCTGGCACTGAAGCTACCTAGAAAACAGCCATACCTTCAGCTAATATCCTGCTTTGCATAATTTACAGATGATTAACAACCTCAAGTTTGCTTCATCCATATGGGGATGGAACTTGCCACATTTTGGGAGAAAACGCCTGTTGTTGTCCCTGTGCACTCCCCTCCCTGCCGCAGCCCAGCAGGTCCCCCCTCTCTGAGCCACACACCCCGGAGCTCCTGGGGAAGGAGCCACGGGGGTTGCATCAGTGCTGCTGCAGGACTGATCACAGAAGAATCATGACAGCCAGGAAACATCGCCTCAGCTAACACACGAGTCAGGTAACAAATATAAGTTACAAATAATAACGTTCGGTTTGTGTTCGGCAGCAATCATCACATGCATTACAGACAAATAATAAAATAAATTCTTTTTATGTCTCTTTTTCTTTATTTAATATTAAAAAGCCCTTAAAACCTCTGCCAATAGCTGCTCTACCCTGTGATCTAAAACACAAACCAAATTCTGACAAGGCCAAGCACATTAAGTTTAAAGTCTACATCAAATACTTCTCTGGAGTTTTTTAGGTGATAATAGATTAAAATCTGTTTTTAATCATCATATTGTTTTCAATTCCACTTGACTAACATCAGACAGGAACAGCAGCTCAACACCTTTCTTAGAGGAGCTCTGCCATCACCTGGCACAAGGCAGGTGAGTTCAAAATGCCTCTAAAATAACATGAAAGCAGAGCTGGATCTCAAAATCACTTCACGTTTCTGGCTGCCCTTATGATTTCTCATATAACCTAAAATTAGAGCTTTGTCTCCATGCTTGGCAGCACAAAATGAAATTACTACAAAATTCCAGAAGTTAGAAAATAGTAAGACATTACAACTCATATTCAGTTCTTCAAAGAAAAAAAAAGTGTGGGGGGGAGGTCAAAATCCAATGAAGTTAATTCCTTAACTAGGAGTTTATCTGGGAGATGTATACATGTAGGCATCTAACTTAGAAAACTTTATAGGTGATCTCAACGTGCATTTCTAACACGGTCAGGTATGATTCATCTCTTCCTGAACTCTTAGATACTTACTGAATTCCCAAATAAGAGTGAAGTCAAAGAACTGGTAGACATATTTGAAGGAATTAGATGGTTATGAATCTTATACATAGAATTAGTGATATGATTTTTGTAACTCTTAACACAAAATTCCCAGGCTTCACTTGAAGGCCTTATCCTAAATACCCTGCTGCAGAAGGACATCTATTCATATCCCAGTAGAAAAGAGTAACAGACATAACTTGGGAGAGGATTAGGCTAAATATAGCTAATATTGGTTTAAAACATATCTACAATCAAATCTTGATTTGCATCAGTCTTCCCTAATTGGCTCAGATGAATCCAGATTCCTGTGTGCAATGTAAGTGCTGTACTCAACTGGTGAATTTATTATGCTTTCCATTAAAAAACAGACCCCTGGCACAATTAGTACCAGTGACCCTTCAGGGTTTTGCTACTAGCTGCCAAAGGGTACAAGCCGGAGAGCTGCAGAAGGGTCTGGCCAATGCACTGGCTTGGAGTTTTAATTTTATTCCACAGCCTACACCCTCTCCTTCCACCCACCAGGTATCTGTTTCTGTCTCTCCACTATGGACATCACACCTTCCTGGTTTTGCTGATTCTTGCCTGCTCTAGGCTTCTCCTTTTTCTACTAAAACCTCAAGAGCCAGAATTAAGTTATCTAACTTTCACATCTACACTCTAACTATCCAACATTTGTCTCTGTGACATGAGGTGTTTTTTATGTATGCATTCAAGTATGCCCGTATGACACTCCAGGATCAGGGATGATCTCTGCCTCCCCCTTTCAAGCATAAAAGCAATCAATGCAAATACTTTAATAGTAATGTCATAGCCATTCATCATTCCTGATCTTAAAACTTAAGATCTCTGCTTTGAAGTGATAACAGGTTAAATGACAGTACTGCCCCCCTCTGTAATTATGTCCCTTTTATGGCAAGTTTTCTAGTATACAACAGCTGGTTTTATTACTATTAATGCTGCACGATGACTACAAAAAATCTGACCTGAATGGGATAAAACCAAACCAGCTGTTTCATCTCCTTTCATCTATTCACATCTCAAAGGGGGCTTTGTGCACCATCGGTTTCCAGCGAAGAGCTGAAAAATCACGTGTCACAACAGGGGCCCGACGTATGTGGGTCATGGAATGAACGGCAACCCAGAGCCCCGCCAACGGAAATCTCTGCCCAGCCGATCCTCCCCCGCTTAATCTCAACAGGAGGAATTGGCACCGAGGAAAACAACGAGCACTCACTCGCTCCACTTAATTTCCACAGCATAAGAATAAACACAGAAATGAGACAGCCAGCATGTTCAGTTGTAGAATCTGCCCTGAGAGTCCAGATGAGCAGTAGGAATGGAGAGGAAAGGGTTTTAGTCTCCAAAATAAGAAAAACAGAACCCAAATTTAGATCCATTACGTTGTTTCTGCACAGAATATAGAAATCAGTCTCTTTTTCTACCGCAGCAAATGCCTTCTCCCAGCTCTCTTCCTGACAGCCTCCTTAGTTACCCTGGTTTCACAAACCATACTTCTGTCACCTAAGCAGATACAACAGTGCTGCCCACCAACTCAGGATGACAAAAGCTCAAAACCAGAACATTTTAATTACAGATCTCTTTTTAATTTTACTTGCAAAGAATAATAATTAGAGAGCGAAAGAAGCCCACACAAACCCAAAAACATCCCACAGACATTCCATGGACTTCACCAAGGTTCACCCATAGTTCCCAGTTAATGATCCCAGATGTCATTACTGGCAAAGTTTGGAACTAAAACAATTTTACAGAACGATCTTCGGTACAAACTTAACTCCCTAAGATAATGCAATGGTTAATTAGTACAGCTTTGACTTGAGATGACAATGCCAAAAGATTATATATGTAAAGTACGTTTTAAGGTATTATTTAACCATGGCTCTGACATGGCTGACTCTTTTCTCCTCAAACACCAGTAATTACATTTTAACAAAAAGCCATTCAAAACATCACTTTATGTAGCCTGAAGAAAACGAATCATTCAAATTGATGTTTATTTTCAACAGACATAACTATTAAAATAGGATGCAAAGAACATGCATGAACAGCATTATAACCGACTGCTGTGTTTCCTGTATTTTAAGTCGTCAGCGTAACAATTAACAGTGTTGTACCTCATATGTCCTTTAGTGAGTTAAGGAATCAGTCAACTTTATAATGAAGCACAGCTGTTAATTGAACACATGCCAATAGTGGCACCTTGCATGGAGGGCAACCCTGACCTTGCACAGCCAGGACTCACTCAGACCAATAGCCTGGATGCCAAGCCTGCCCCAGCTCCAGTGGGAGCAGTGAGATTTCCCTGGCCTTTGGGAACTCTGAAGCGTGTGTATGCAACGCAGCCCAGCAGAAATAGAGGTGTCTTGAATCTGGAAGCACCCTGGCACAGAGTCAGTATCGCACGAAACTAGGCAGGAGTGAAGAGCCTGGAGGGGAATGGTGGATTACAGAGCACAAACACCCAGAAGACTGAAAATAATTATCCTCAAGAGCAAAGTCTAAATCAAAATCCTCTCTGCTTTTCAGCCCAAGACACACATCACCAGGGAACTGTGCCAGTGTGCATCACAGCATCTCCCTCTGCACGGACAAGTGCCTAGTGAAAAACATTGCCCTAAAACTTGTATTGTACTGCTCCAAGCCGCAATGTCAGGGATGCTGGGAGTTTTATTTGGATCACAGGACAGGATTTTTGTCCCTCCTCTCCACATCAAAATGCCACAGTGGAAAAGCTCTCCTCAGAGTAACAACCTGACATGCTCGTATGTAAGTGAAGAAAATTGCATTCACACCACCACATCAAGGAAGAACCATACGTCTTTGTTAATTATTAATATTAGTTACATAAAATGTGATTTTGGTGGCTTCCTACAACTGGCCTTAAGATAACAGATCTTCCACAGGGCAGTGCAGAACTTCTCACTGCTCCAGATCTCAGTGTTTCAGGGCCAAAACTTTCAGGAGGCCTGTGCACACTTAGGGTGACATCAGCATCAAAGATGTCCTTAAAGGGACCAAGGCGAAGAGCAACAGTATTCAGATTTCTAAAATATCTAATACGCAAGTTATTGTGCAGTTTTATCAGCTGCAGCACTTTTACACAGTCTTTCATCTCAAGTCTTGTGTTAATGGCTCAAGCAATAATTTACCCAAAAATCCCCAATTTGGAGAAATGATGTAATAAACATTACGAACAACTTCTTTGGGATTCTTGTAATACACTGCAGAAATTAAACCCCAAGTAGAGAAAATCAAAGCAAAGCAAACCATTTGCACAGTCCTGTTAGAGTAATTCCTCTTTCGTAACCATTAAGAATCAAGGATTTAGTGTTACAACTTGTGATGGTCTATTAAAGCCTTGGAAACAGAAACTCTATAAAATACATTTCAATACTGTAGCCAAAAAGAACAAACAAAAAACTAGTTGTGAGCAACAGATTTTTATTTTATCTGAACTAGCCATAAATTTGCATCTGACACCAAAACTCCTTCATTTTTAGCATTATGTAGGCAACGAAGGTGCATGATAAACTGTAGTCATCAGATACACCTTAGAAACAAAAATATTTAACAGTATCATGGAGAACGATCAAAAAACAACTTCATCGTGAAGTTCTGATGATGGATACAAAATAACAGTAAACAATTTCCAACTTGGCAGACCAACTCAAATCAATCTGTTATGGAGATTAAACACTTGGAAGCTCATTTGCACATACCTGTGTTACCACATAACAAAAATAAAACCGGAGATAAATATTTCAAATATCTGATTCTTTCACTAGTTCCTTCTATCTTACACGCTCTGTAACGTGTGAAAGCATCAAGGATAAAATACATGGTCCCTCTTCTAACAGTAGATCAAAAGTTACATTTTCATAGCTCTAATACAGTCGTAAAGGGGTACATAATCCAAGCAGATACATGCTTGCCTGTTTCCCTTCCTAACCTTCTCACATCCAGGCTAGGAAATGGGGATTAAAGACGAAGGCACGCTTGAGCTCCAAACAGGTGGGCAGAGGCAATGTGTGAACCTCTGACACCAGTCCCAAGGGTGCCCTCTGACACGGTGCAGCTGATTATTTGTTTCTGCAATGCCCCATGCAAATGTAAAGAGTCCTGGTGCATGTGCACGGTCACCTTGGCCACTGCTGGCCATCCACACCGGAGCCACCCAGCCCGCGGCACCGGGGCGGTGTCGGAGTCAGTCCCCTGGCAGCACCACGGCTGCCCCAGCTGCACGGTGAGCCCCAGGGGAGCCAGCCCTGGCAGGAGCCTGCTTCCCTCCAGGGACCACAAACACAGCCAGAAGGACCGGTTCCGACAGAGGCACCTCAAAGCTGGGCATCTGAGTGAAGGTAGAAGAATCCTACTCTCCACCTCTGAGTCACAGCTCCTCCCCCGATTTTCACCTGAGGCTGCACAACTACGTAACACCCACAGGCAAGACTTAGAATACATCCTGGCCAAGAGCAATCTGTAAAACAGAAGGATACAAAATTTGACAGTTTTATCATAAATAGCCCGTAGGCCTTCTAAAAAGAAGCCACGCAGGGAAAACAATTACTGCCAGATAAGCGTATGTTTTAATGGGAGCGCAGATCTCCTCTGAAAATTAACTTCACAGTCATGATGTGGGGATATGTTTATTGCTCCTCAGTGATAAAAATAAAACTATCATTTAATTTGACTGCCAGGGCTGAAACCTCCATCAAAGCTTCAATCTCCCTGGTTTACACAGCACCATTAGCCCTGTTGCTAACCCACATTAGCACTGCCATCCTAAGAGATGCAAAATTCAAGCTAAATATTGCTTTGGTGCCCAAAATAAACAGACAATACTCGAAGCTGCAGAAAGAAAGCATTTCTGTTGTAACAATTTTACCCTGACATATTAACAGACTATAAATAGATCTAAAAATATTTACTGAAGGCCAAATTCTGCAGAGCTGAATTTACCCAGTGGTGTTATGTAAGAAAGGGTTTCAGAAATGCACTAAATGAGGCTGATGTTACAGCTCTAGAAATAATGTCTTCCGTTTCCAGGCATTCCACTTTTTTTCTCAGCTTCTTAAACTGATAAACTTGCAGTGATGTTTTTCTCTTCAAACAAATCTCCAGTACCTGATGATGATGAGTTGGAATGAAAACTGGCATTTGCGGCCCCTTTATGCCAGTCTTTCCTCCCGTGTCCAAAAACAGTTCTGCTGTAAATGCAACCAAAAATTACAGAAGGGCAGAATTAACTGAAACAAGTCTTCAAAGATGATGAATTTAAATCTCCCTGAAAAACTTTTATCATTGTCATTTAATCTCACTGAGAAGATTTACAGTACTTGAAATATTTTGGCAAGTATAATGGATTAGTGAACCGGTGACACGAGACAGAGACGATCTGGGTCAGGCATTTCTGCCAGCTGCCCATCCTGCTGCCTGCCTGTCTGGGGTCCCACACACCCAGCTCCACAGGTTGCTAAAATAAACTGAATTTATCCCACATTCAGGCACAGTAAAGTCAGTGGCACTGACAATGAAGGAGCAAGTTGCTCTTGTACAGCACATTTTACTCTTAAATGAAGACAGTCCTTGCTTTTAGGCCTACAACCAAGCATACTGCAATTCCTTTACTATAATGACAATGATAATAGCAGAATATGTCTAAAGCCAGCAGAAAGTTAGCAACAGTAATTCCATAGCAAAATTCATTTCTCTCAGAGCATAGGGAAGTTTTTCTCACCCACAGCTTCCCACCAGTACAAGCGACATGTTCAATGGCACATGTGGAAAGAGTCTCAAAAGTCAGAGGAAGACAGAAAGAAGACTCCTCACTGTTAACTTTCCCCTTTACTTCTACCTCCACACAGTAGGGGACCAGGGTAAACACCCAGGCAAGAGCTCACAACAGCAAAGCTTCCCCGAGGCACAAGATTCAGGACCCTGTTCCTGCGAGCTCCACACGGACCCACAAGGTTTGCTGGCCACATCCACATTTCCCTGCAAAGCCACAGATGTCACCAACAGAGGAGGGAGGATGCTCCACATCACAACTCTAAAAGCAGTTCTAATTCTCTCCCCAGAGAATCTCAGTTAAAACACAACAGCGTTGTTAAACCACCATGATTCGCTTGTCTGCAAGACACAACTTCCAGGCTGCTCTCCATGACCTACCCTAATTAGTGACATGGATGCCCAAACCCTTCTGGGTCGTGCCAGCAGGTGGAACAGTGTTGGACCAAGAGAGATCAAGTCTCCTTTGCTCAGCACTGGCAAGAGCAAGTGAAACGCTGCCATGCAAAGAACTTTGAGACAATCCAGGTTTTGGGTTCTGCCTCATATAGATGAGCATCCAGCCTTCAGTATGGTGTTTGAATAGTGGTGTATCAGGGTCCAGTGATACCAAGGAATATAATAGAAAACAGAAAGTATTTCTAAATCACTGTTTCACACAACAGCCTATTGAGAGAGGATATGAAGTCTGACTCACTGTAATCCTTATACATTTAATGGATTTTTCCACACTCCAGTTGGGCTCCATACCAACAGGAAGAAGGTTATTTTCCTCAGTGAAGATCATTAACAATTCATATGCAGCAGTTTCTGCCATATGTGGCTCATCAGCTGACTGCCTTGATCTGTTAACCAGTCTGTTGGTGGGGTTCTTCTCGATTAAATGAGAAGCACATTATTTTATCATTTTAATAATATTACCAAAAATTATGCTAAAGCCATTTGCTGTGAAAGAAATGTTGCTTTTATTCAGAAAAAAAAGGTTGTTAAACCATCCTCTACCTAAATGTGTTGCTCACTTTTTTCTCATTCTCCTCTATGCTTGCGGGGGAAGAAAGAGATGTGGGAGGACATTTGCAAGACATAAAAAGCTTCAGAAGTTTCCAATTGGTACCATGCACTGATAAAACCTTGTTTCAATTGGCCAGAAAACAAGACAAGAGAGAAAAGGGGGAAAATCTGTAGTAAAGAACAGCTCTCCCACTTCCTTCCAATCACTGCTTAGTTCACAGAGAAAGGGGTAAAAAAGTATCTTTCCATCAACACAGAAAAAGCAGATTTCAAAGCAGTTTTCTACAAATATCAGCACTATCTCTATTGCACTTCCTCCCTGCATTGAATCACCATTTTGCAAATACCCAAGTTTTGGTTAAACATGAGCAATTATAGGAAGCACAGCAAAAGAGGAAATCATGATTTCACTTCAGCCTTATGCAAAGTTATACTTCTGGAAATCAATGAAATTATTTTTGTTGTGGAAAGAGAAAAAAATGCATTTTACATTTCTCCAAGCTACTTACATTCTGTGCTCCATCTCAGATGATGACACTGTCACCAGTATTCAAGACTCTGGTTAACAGTCCAGCAAATTTCTCAATTAATCACAGTTCCCCTACTCCACAGTCAAGCACATACAAAGTTATCTCCTGCATTCTGGCCCTTTAGTTGACACAGTAATGACTGCATCTTCTCTTCATGATCCATATAAACTACTGTACTTTCAACATGGATTTCTAATCAGCTTATCTCAGAGTCCCAGAGCTGTCTAGATGTATCACACAAGCAAAATTGACTTTGTCAAGGAAATAAAAACCTCTGCAAAAGAAAGTACCAAGAGCAATCAATGCATCCATGCATTCCGATGGTTTGGGCCAGAACAGATCCGTTTCCAGAAAAAAGTGACGGATCAAATATGACCTTCAGGTATTACGTCTACTCTTCAGATTCCTAATCCTACTCCATGAAACCTGTATCTACTTCAGAAGGACGGTAAACTGAATTATTCTAAACTGAATTATTCCAAACCCAGTATTTAATGGTTTCTGCAGTGACAAGAAAACACAAGAGTTCCTAAGCAGCACAAAGATATTGCCAGAAAACAAGTTAATGGAATTTTGGCAGTTTTCCTATAACATTTGAACAGCCAGAAATACAAATTTTACAAACACAGAAAAGGGTCAAAAAGAACTATTCCAGCTGTGTTTGTTTTGAAAAGAAACTTGTTTTAAAATAAAACTTAATCGTGGCCTCAGAACCAGAAAGATGGGGGAAGGTTTAGAACAGACAACTCCAGGGTTCTGCTCCTCACCTTCAATGGAGTTTGGGGCAAATCGTGACTCTCCACAGCATTCTAAACACCCCTCAGTCTTCATCTGCCTGGGGGGATTTGAAATGCAGCTACAAAGCTGAAATGTAATAGCATTTTTAGTCCAAATGTTAATGATTTAGTTAAATCTCAGTTCAAGCTATTGATATTCTGCTAAAATTCGTCATACCATATTCAAGGGATTGGTCCAGAGATTAGTAAGAAGTATTTTTTCTGTCTTAGATAACGGAAGGGATTAGGTTATACCAATTATTTATGTGTGTTGTTGTTCTAACATTTCCTTGGCATAGAGAGCTAAATTAACTAACTGCATTTTTCAGGAGTAGCTCTTAGATGGTTTCAACAATGACCTTGCTGTATCTATCTCTGAAATAAAAAAATTAATTCTGACAATACCGGGAAGCTGAATATCATTACTATATCAAGACTTAAGGAATTTAGTTTATGGTACAGTAATAACATGGCATATTGTTAGCAAGATGAAATCAGCTTAGTGGTCACAAGAACAAAAGTGAAATCAAGTTAAGATTCTTTCTCTGAAAGGAAAAGATGACTTGACAGACAGTAATCAAGAGTTATTTTGTAAATGGATTTCCTGATGCTTTCCAAAGGCATCAAAAAGGCTTAAGTTATTTAAAATAAAAATTATACTGTTTCATTTTTAAATCCTTTTCTTCTCAATTTAATTTGTAATTAAAGTGGATATTATGATACACATATAACATGCAAGAAAAACTCTTCTGGCCTTATTTTTGGAACATATGAAACCTGTTTCTCTTTCTAACAGAAAAAATGAAAGCAAGATTTCTGTTCCAATATACCAGTACTGAGATTTATTTTCAGTTTGACTGAACATTCAGGTAACACTGAAGAAATTATTTCAGTGGGACTGAAGAAAGGAAATTAGCCCAGAGCTCGGAGCCAGCTTCTGCAAGGTTTCATGGATTTGAGATTTCCTTTCTGATGGATTGATGCTGATACACTTTGAACCCATTTAGAGTTAAGTCTTCTTTTGTCCCTACACTGTTGATTAGCTTCAGCTTCTGAGCTAGAACGAGCAGCCGGGAAAGGCAGATGACCTTGCATCTTGATCATGCAAACAAAAGCATGTTCTAGTGAGATTGATCAGTCCTGCAAAACTAGAAATACGTGAGCTAGAGGAGGCAATATTTTTCCAAGTAATCAACCTCCTCCAGAAGGAAAATGTAATACTGAGGTCTCATAGTAAGACAACACGCCTGATAAAAAAATTATTCTTAAGAGCTGCCTAAAACAATGAAGCCTCCAAATCTTTATGTGATATTGTTGCAGCATTTGTAAGATCTGATTCACTGGTTGAAGTGCAACCCCCTTCTGCTTCAGCTCACCAGCTGAAAACACATCCCCATGACAACCTGGGAGCCGCAGAGGAGAGCACAACACCCAGCCTACTGCCAAGCACTGCCGGAGCCCTCCTCCAAAGAGGGATGTGCCAACCCACAGGAGCACATTTCTGTCACTGCTGTGGGGCCTGGACATGTGTGCATCACCCTGGATTAGAAAATTTAAACTAAAATGGCACTGGGTGCATGCCAACAACCCTAACACTCAGCCAACTTTTTAACTTCAACAGTCACAATACCATCTCTGCAATCTAATATAATATTTGTGTGTATAGACTGGGGGAAGAAAAGGTTATTTAGATGCCCAAATGTCTACCTCCTGCTTGAGCAGGATCAGTGACAACCCAAACTTGCAGTATGAATCCATCACGTCTCAGAGCAGGGAAGATGGTTTTCCCCCTCAACAACATGCAAAAGAAATCTGCTAATGGTAAGGTTTGAGTTGAACAAAACGTTATAACTGCATTTGTCTAGATCAACACTGCAGACAGATAATATTAATTTCACCACTAAAAGCAAAATAATTAGCTACATTTATCACAAACGACAGCAAGCACTGTGTATCTCAGCAGTTGTACTGCTCCTTCAATTATTTTGCCTCTGTCTGTTACGTAAGCTCTACTTTGCAGCTCCAGGTGATACGAGAAAAAACCAAATTCATATCACTTTTTAGTCTACCTTACAGCACAGAGACAAAGAAAAATATGTTGGGAAAAATCGGGAAAATCACCTGCTATGCTGTTTTGTAGTTCCACTTCAGTAATTTCATAAACATAGTCTTGTGATCCACTTTGGGCAAGGACTTAATGGGTTTGGCAATCAGAGTTACCCAAGCATTGAAATGATCCCTGGTTAAAATAAAACATGACTGTAATAAGTTCCAGGTAGCTGGTACTTGTGTGCACTATTTCATCCTCACCAAATAAGACAATTAACTCACATGGTGAAATCCCAGCTGAAAAGAAACCAAGAGCAAAATCTCATTACCTTGAGGCTATGGTGACCTTTAACTCTCCTAAAAAGACTGAAAAATCCTGTTAAAACAGAGTCCACTTATTACAAAATTATAGTGAGTACATACAACTTGCCATGTATTTTTTTAGTGAGTACATACAACTTGTCACATATTTTCTTGACCAGTGTTTCCAGAAATTGGTTCTGGAAAACAAATCTTACCACCTCTGTCTTCAGGGCCTGGCAAGCTCCCAATTCAACTCTTCCCAGAAAGCATAAAATTGCAATCAACAGAGTTCAGCTGGCATTTAGTGTCAGCTACACAGAGACAAAGCTGTTGGTCAAACAGCTCTTTAAAAATCTCTCATATTTAAAACTAGAAAGATTGAAACTTGGTATTTTCTAACATGGTATTTTTCAATCATCTCTCCTGACAATTTTGTTGTGTTTCATGTGCATTGTACTTCCTATTATTTCTTAATTTTATTTCTTAATTTCTTAACTTCACAGTATTCATAAATTCATACCAATTATACAGTGTAATCAATGACAACAACTCAGTTCTCACTGAGAAGTCAGGCTCTAACTCTTCGACATCTTCTATATCCCTTAACCCTTCCCTGTCCATACCCACATTCACAGTCATGTGAACCAAAGCCACCTGCAAGAAGATGCTGACAAAGCTGGTTACTGCAATTTAGAGTGACACTGCTATGCATGTGCTCTTCAGAGGCCTTTTAGGACACATCGGCTTAAAAGATGCCTCCCAGGAAACAGCACATGGATGACATCCATGGAGTACCAGCCAGCTTCTGGGAGCTGCCCCAGCTCCAGGCCGTCGCTGGGACCTGGCGGCCACGCTCAGGGAGAGCCCACGCACTACCTGTGCCCAGCAGCCTGCAAATCCCATCTGTCTCCTTGACAAGCAATTCCACGTTCTTTCTAGGAAGGATTTTAGGACAACTGCCAAAACACACTCCTTGCGTTGTTTCTGCCTCGTGCTGTCACCACAAGGACACACAGGGGATGGCTGGAGATGGGGACCTACCACAGAGCAAATACAAGTACCTGGGATTTCCTAATGGACATGCAACCAGTGCAGGACACACAGGCAAAAGCAGGCCAAGAAGCCACCCAGGAAGCCAGTGCTGTTGTTCCACAGGAGAGTGTGGAGTCGGTGCCACAGCTCACACTGTGTATTCATCCCATCCCATCAAATGCTGCAGCCTGCACGGGCCATTCTGAATGTTGCACCAAGTGCATTCTGGGGTGAAGGTCTGATTTTTCAAGGCAAATTAGACACACAAGGATTCACATTAATTACAGATTCTGGGCACTAATCCATAAAGACAGGTGCAGAAACCACAAGTTTACTGCTGCTTCGAGAGTTTTGCGATGGCAAGCCAGAATCAGTGCGTGTCCCGTCCCAGGATACAAGATCTTCTGTGTCTAAACAACAAGAGCGAAGCAGTACAAAATAACAAACATTCACATGTGAGTGCTGCTCGGAACTGAACTCTGAGAGAAACCCTGCTGGCTCTGTTACCAACAAACCCCTCTCCTGGCCTTCTTCAGTCTTTGCATTTACTTCATATATTCGTTTTATCAAACTAAAAAAAAGTAGCTCTGCCACTGAAATGACCACAAGGGTTTTTAGAGAAGTTTTTATTAGCTCCTTTTAAAGAGTCAGAACAGGCCAAAACAGCATTCCTACTAGTGAGTCACATCGGTGGGCTGCAAGAAAAGTACCTTTGAACACCAGCAACAAAAATGCTCTTCATAAGAGGCTGCTTACCATTACACTCTACTAGATAAAGCTTGGAGAACTTGTCTGAAAAGGTTACTGCATTCTCCATTCCTGCACCTACACTGGTGGGACTGGGATCATCTGGAGAAGTGACAGCTTTCCTGCTTCTACTGAGACCCAGACCTCTGTTCTGGCTGAGTAAACACAACTCCCTCCGAGGCCAAAAAAACTAATTTGGGTCATTAGGCAGATGCATTGCTACTGAAGATGTTTCTCTACTCCAGCAGCTGACCTCAATGCCATGTTCCCAGCCTTTGCCAGCCCAAAAAATACCACGTTCCAGGTCACCAACTGGACTGCCAAAGCAGATGCACAACATAGTCTCTTTTCTGAAGACAGATATGGATGAAGGTCCCACACACTCCTTTCACCCATTCCTGCTGCTGAAACACATCCAAGAGGGAGGACAACAGGTGAATTCCCACAGGTACTCAAAGGGATAAAATGAGGTATCAGTAGGAGAACATACCTTACAATCACTGAATCCCTTTTCTCTTCCTCCTGATCAACAGCCCAGACCTCGAGAGTACGTTCAAAAAACCCAGGACGAGCACAAACCCTAAAAAGAATGATTTTGACCACTAAAAGCCACAGATTGGCACATTATAATTTCCCATACACCTTTCCCTCAACCAGGCCCTTAATGTGTTTTCAATTATGTGAATAATTTGCATAATTAAGTTGCATTCAATACAGGTTTTTCTCAACTGGTCAGAATTAGTAGTATCTTGAAAAAGTCTGCTGTCACAATGATTTCATTTCTGAAGGCAATCCCCTAAGCGTCTCTGGTTTCAATAATTTAGTTTGATTAATCTAGGAAAAATCCAGGGCAAATTTAGTGTAATTTGGAACTTAAAACGCATTCTAACCTAGCATTTTTACTAGTATTTCAACATCATGGTTGAGAAGTTCAAACATACAAGAAAAATACAAGCTCAAGTCCAAAAAATCTTTACTATGTACAACCACTACAATTCAGGCATAAACAATCCATTGTGCTGCAGCATCTGATTCAAACCCTTTTTTTGTAGGGAATTATGTAACATTTCTTCATCCAAAACATATTATTCTACTCCTTTCCCACCTGACCATGCCCAGCCTGCTGCAGCTACAGAGTTTACACAAACCTCACAAGTGCTCATAAAGTGCCAATTATAATCTCATTCTTTTTTATTTCCCCTGTTCCAACCCTTGCCATTTTTAGGAGATGGGCCAGAAGCTCTTCAAAAGGATCTAGTTACTGTACAACAGTCCCATTCCAGTCAGGAAGAGATACAGATGGCTTTCAGTGATTTCTTGTGTTCAAGGGATGCCAGTTCAGAGAACAATTGTGAATGGTTGAAAGACTGACTTAAAAACATCTTGATAAACAAATACACCAATAACCCTTAAATTGTTTGCCAATAATTAAATGCATTTAGCTTCCCAAAGCTGAAATGCCAAGGATGCAAATGTTCATTAAAATCTAAAGGCATTATAATCAATACAAGATGCAACACTATTTAAATTAGCATAGTCTACAGCTCAAAAGGACAAAAAGATCTACAAATCTGCAGTTTCATTTAAATTGCATTGCATGTTAAATTCTGCTGCTTACAAGCCAAACACTGTGAGCTTCACTGATACTAAATTGTCCCAATGAAGTCAATAAAAATATTTCTGTAATGAAATAAAAATAATTCAGCTCTATGCGAACAGAAAACTTCATCCAGGGAAAAATGTTGCTTCTTTAAATATCACATGAAAATGTAAATTAAGCAGTGGGCTGGTGCCTGCCATGAAGTTTAAATGAAGACAACCAAGGCAGATTTAATCTTGAATGCCAGGAAACTAGGATGCCTTCTGTAGATTTGAGAAAATACGATACCAAAGTACCAGTATGACTTACCTAGTGAGCAACTGGTACTCCAAGATACTGCAGGCAGTGAAGATGCTTCAGTAGTGTTCAGGAACATCCTTACAAGCACCTATAGGAACACTTAACTCAATGCCTAAAGTTTCATATATTTCTGGGCAATACGCAAAACATTTCCACCATATAAGTATGGAAATACCTGGTAAGAAACTACAACAAGAAAATACAACCCCACAAGCTGAAAGGGCTGTGAAATGAACTTTAATTGCACTGAAGCCAACACTGCCCTCGTAACACCAGTAATCAGTCACAGACCTTTGGGTGCAGACTGGAATGGAGATGGGAGGAAAGGTTCCCCAGATGTCCCTGATGCCGTCCCTGTCCACGGCACTCGTGCTGTCAACCCCTGCAGAGAGCATCCAACATGGCCCACCTGGGGTGGCATCCCACAGGGATGGGCCTTTCTAGGTATGTTCATCAAAACAGCTCCCAGCAAGTTTGGAACAGGGAATGTGCTGGTTAGCTCCATTTCTTTTCTAGACATGTTAGGAATCCAGGAATAGAAAAACACACCTGGAAATTATCTGAAATGCAGTCCAGCCATGAAAAAATGCTCTGACTTTTCTTGTTTTCCCTTCTACTAGCAGGTCTTGTAAGAGAATCCGCTATGGTACCTCCCTGCATCAGAGTGGTGCCCATGATGCATCTATCCACAGACTGGAGCTGGATAGCTGTAAAATCTGTAAAGCAGCTTCTGGAATTGAAAGGCCCTTGAAGTTTGATGTAAAAGGACTTATTCTGACTATAACAAACAAATCTTATTCCAGTTGTAACAAAGAAATCCATTCCTTCTTGCATGAAAAGTCATGTACTTTAAAAAAGTCCTTTTTTTCTACCTTGCTGGTTATATATACAGTACTTAAAATAACTTTAACTAAAATCCACTTATCAGGTTACTTGGATTTCTAGAATACATAGAAGTTCTAGTCAGAATTCCTGTCCCATTTTTCCCTTGTTTGTCAGTAGAAAGAGTCACTGAGTCAATCCATCTGGGGCCTGATCAGAAACCTTGCAAAAATCAATAGTGAGATTCTCTGGCTAGGATGTCTCAGTTTTGTCAAATGAATCCATCTCATTAATCTGGTTTCCAGTCCTAGACAATGGATAGAGACAGACACTCCTGGGCTACAATTCACTTGACCCTCAGATGTCTAAAAAAAGGATCAGGTGAATAGTGTCCAAGAAAAAACTGTTCTTTTCCTTTGATTATATAGGGATCCTAGTATGATTTGATCAGCGGTAGACACCCAAACTGCTATCTAACCTTATACAAGATGATTCACAGCTTCAGCAGCTCTGATGGAGTCTACCCAAGACCTCTGTGCAGCCATTAGCCAAAATAAACCAATATTCTCCACTCAGTTGCCAGGACCCATCAGGGTCAGGGTAATAACTAAATGTACCCCTTCAGCTCTACTGCTACACAGGGATGAGTTATCACAACCAGTTTGCAACCTTTTGTTCTATGGGAAGTCTCTTTTCTGTTCTATATTCACATTTCTAAAAATACACAGAAAAGAGATGCCAAAACAGAAACATTTTGTTTCAATACCATTTAAAACTAAATTCTACATGGTCTAATGTGTTGGAGTGAAAATTCCTGTCCAAGTAGCAGGAATGCATGAAAATCCCAGCTTGTGACAAACCACACTGTGGTGCCTTCGATCCTGTGTGATCTGGGTGATCCTATAGCAAAAAGCAGGTAAGCTCCAAAGCTGGATACAGTTTGTTCTCATACAGACAGCTTCACAAAAGGCCCTAGCTATTACCAGGCAGTGCTTCTGGGTGTATCTCTATGGAGAATATTCCCTCCACAAGCTTACACAATTATGCTTCTGCAATGTTGCAACAGCCAACAGGACAGCCAGTATACAGTATATTTACATGTATTTTCAGGAAACAGGTGAAAGGATGCACACAGGTTAGACAAACAGTTCAACAAAAACCACAGGTATTCTGCATTTCATTCTTTCTAAATCAGTAATTCAAAGATGCTGAGCACCTGCATTTCTTACCAACAGCAGCAGAACTGCTTCTTGAGTGCACTCAAAAGACATTTATCACCGCTACAATAAGGAGGATATTATTTGAGTGATGACCTGGAGAGGCCTTATCCTACAAGATGCCAAGTTCTTCCTGTGGTTTTAGAGCGACTCTTGTGTAGCCATGAGATCTGTCAACACTACAATACACACACCTTCCTTACCCTGCCTCCCCCTGCACAATGTCTGCTCACCTAGAATTTTTCTGACCCTGGAATGTAACATCTCTGGGGTAAAAATCGCTTCTTTTTATACTTTTGTATAATAAACTGGAGTGACCAGGCGTGACACTGCCTGTATTAAACAAGAATAAAGATCAGCACTGCACATCTATATCGCTCCTTCAGGAGAGATTAATTAGAACCATTCATATAATGACAGGGCTCCTTCTGTCTCACCTCAAACATCACCAAGGTAGCTCAGACTAGATATATTGTTTTATTTTTGACCCTACCTGTTCGTACCTGGGGGAGATAATAATGAATCTCATATACCAGCTTTCATTTCTCATGCCTATTTATATTTTAAACTCTTACTTGCCCCTGCCTCTTACTTCCCATAACACTCAAGAGCAGTGGTTTGAACTACACTCTACTGTAATTAAAGGATCTACACCATTTATTATCTCCAGATCAGAAAAATGCCCAAGGTGGCTTAGCAAGGCTAGATCTCTTACACACCTATGGCAGTACACTCCTACCTAGTAAACAGCCTAGGTAAAACCATAAAGGATGTACTAAGAAGACCAAGGGGAGGGAATGAGGATGACAATGCAGTAGTCAGTAAAGCTGAAAGTCCCTTGAAGGAAACCATTGACACTGGTGGTGACAAATACTACTCTGATCCTGACAGACAATTTTTTTAATTTAAATTCCCAGATTGCACATAAAGCTTTGGGAAATTGGAAGATTTCTTCTGTCGGGCAGGAATGCATCCATCACCGTGCACTAGGATTTTATAGCATTAAAACAACAGGTCTTGCACTGGCTTGAATACATTATAAAATAACACTCCACTTAAATAATGAAGTGTTGCAATACCCCTGGCAAAACACTAATCTATGCAGTGAAATCCAGGCAAGAAGAAAAATGTGTCTTACCACATAGTAAATAAATTTCAAGTGTTTAGTAAACCTTTATAAACAACAAGATTTGAATGCCATGATAAACGTAGCACTGAATGAGCCTGGAGGAATGGCAGGTTGAGGAAGCACAACTCACCTTGGGGCAGAGGGCTCACGCTGTGCAAGGACACCCTTCCAAAACAGATGATTTGGATGCAAATACCACATGAAGAATCAAACCTCCTCTGCTCTTGCAGGCCCTCAGCCTGATGTAAAGAGGAGCAGACGGAACTCAGGCCATTTTCTCCTGCATGGCTATGAAATCCTGAAACCTCCTGCCATGGATAGGATAGGGCAGCAAGGCAGGACAAGCTTTTTGGGTGCTCCAGGGGAAGGGAGAATAGGCTGCATTGCTTGCATCAGGGCATACTGCACACCAACCTTTACATTTAAATAAAAAATAATAATAAAAAGACATCATATTTCATGACAAGGATGTAGTCAAACAAGCCTGCTAAAACACAAGGGCCCCTTGTGACAATAGACATAATACAGATGTCAAAAATGGCACAGCTAACTATCTATACTGTAAAATCAGGCATTTAATTGCCCCAATGATCAAAGAGGTAAAAATTACTCTTTACAAAAAATGTTTCAGGTTCCACTGTGTGGATCCAGACAGCTCTTATCTGTGAAACTCTGTAACATCTCAATTACCAATGCCACAGAGACCAGACCAGCTTCTCAGCTGTACAGTCTGGCCCAAGACCATAACCCTGTGCCAATATGTAAATCAATTGTCCCATTGTTAATGATAAAGAAATGCTAAATTTTTGGCAAGTCAACAATAAAGAGAATTTGAACTACGTACATTAATATACTAAGGCAGTATGCATTGCAACCCCACAGGCACATCAGCAACTATATATATTAGGCTTTGGAGATACTTCTTTTGCATAGTTGAAAGGTCTGAAAAAATACATTTGGGCATGAGCTGTCATCTGTCTTCCATGACAATGAGGTTATTTGGAGGTTAATAATTTTGAGGTTATTATTCTCAAATACAGTTCTTATTAAAATAGGTTTTCATAAAAACAGACACAATGACAATTCCCGGGTGTATTTAAATAAAATATAACTGTATACTGGGGATTCTGTGAAGAGCTTTTATCACTATTTATGGTATTAAGTGTTTCTTCATCTCACAACTACAACATCCATGAGAAAGAGAAAGACATATCTAGGTCCTGCTACTAAAATTATCTATCAGGATAAAGCAGCTCTGATCTCAGGGTGTATTTTCTGACTTGCCTTTAGCTAAGACATTCTTTCTACGAAGGGAAAGCTAAGGAAACCCAGCCTAAAGCTGCATGTGAAGCTGTGAGCCGTGCTGCCTCATCTGTTCCCTTCAGGCACTAACCAGGAAAAGGAGCAGCCCCCCAAGCCACGTTCCCATTCTGTTTGACTCCGTTGCTGAATATAAGCTTTCATGCCTCTGTTTAAGGAGCTCTGACCATTTTTAATTGCCAGTTCTTTTCCAGATCACTAATTAGGTTTTGCAACACTCAGTTCTTAGAAAAAGCATTGCCAAGATCAATAACTTGTCAGATCTCCTGCTTTTTTCATATTTGAACTTTACTCAACCAAGGTTTTCCAAGCTTTCTTTTGAAACCATTGTGCAAAATGTTATTCCTAAATTCTGAATTCTTCTAAAAGTTTAACGAAATACAATAAAGTCAATTCTTTGTCTTTAAATAGTGTCAAACTGAAGGATGACAAGTTGACCTCCTGACATACAGAGTCCAAAACATTTAATTTAAGCCCAGCATAAAGAAAAAGACAAGGCGATTAAGTATGTACACTTCTGAATTAAATATATATACATATAACCAGAAATTTCATTAATATTTACAACAGAGGACTACAACAATTATCAAATGCCCCATTCTAAAGCGCAGCATTTAATCTGATGCATCCAATGGTTATAGTTTGTGCCATAAATTGTTGCAATCAACTTAATTAAATATACAGTATTACTTGAGTAAGATGGTTATGTTCACTCTAAAATTAAATATACTGCAGCTGTTAGTGCACTGGTTGCAATTTTGAGACCGTCCTCCCCTTTTCAGCATAAAACTGCAAATGCAGGGGAGCATTTTCCACTGTATTCCAGCTCTGGGAACACCAATGCCTACATTTTACTTAAGCATGGGCAGTCTCATTTCAGTCAGTGGGAATACTTGCAAGTTTAAATTTAAGCAGTATCACAGCCTAGCTGTTCACAGGTAATAGACAGAACATAAATCAAACCACACTTTAAAAAAAAATCCTGTTAAATTTTTTATTTCTGCCAAAACTGGCCATCATTGCAGCCTGCTGATCACAACCTTGAACTCAACCCACACTAGACACCATCATTTTTAGGCCCAAGACTTTTTTCTGATGCACAAAATTATTCCAATGAGTTGCATGGAAAAAAACGCAATGTCTCCCTCCAAAACATTGTTATTTAAACTCTGTAGTAAACATATTCTTAAGGCTTATTACATGGGGCCCACTCCGTTAAAAAACGCAATTATAGAATGAAAATAGAGGTCAGGAGCAAGTGGCCAAGGAATTTAAGAAGCGTTTAAAATTGACAAGGATGAAACATAACAAACCACGCCACTGGGAACACACTGGCACTTGTGACTGGATGGACACCTCTGCCTCTATCACAGCTACCACAATATTTATTAACAACAGATATGCAGCATACGGAAGGAAAGAGTTGCTCAAACCCTAATCCATTTTCATGCAATATGCAAAACTTGACCCTTTAAGAAGGGCCTAAAAGCCTCCTGTTCTGGAGAACGACCTGCCCTGAAGAAATAAAAACTGTAACATTACCCAGAAAACACTGAGTGAGCAGTAGTCACAAAAAGAAATAAAGTGAAAGTCATTCTTCCTTCAATTCTGGACAGCCAGGGAAACGCCCCTGTGAACACCACTGGGCATCCCATTCTCAAGGTAACTTGTATGAAACAAAAACATCAGATACATATGAATCAAATTAGCGTTTTACTTTTTTACCACAAAACATTGTTTTCTGTAAAATAAATAAAGTATAATAAATAGATAAAGTATAAATAAAGTAAGTATAATAAATAAATAAAGTAACTCTTACTGTGCATAGTTACACAGTAATACTTAAAACCCAGTTTAAATTTTGAGTTGGAATGTATTATCACTCAATAAGAACTACACTAATCACTGTAATTAAGTCTCTACTTAAACAATTATTTTGGTATTAAAACTGTTTTCCACAGCCTTAGTTTTAATGCTATTAATCCACTGTGAAGTTCCTTTCATTAAGCAAGAACAAAACTTTTGTTGAGAAACTTCTTAATCACACAGTAACCATGTTGGTTCTAATGCTAACATTTATGTCCTTAAGAAGAAAATCTGTTTCATTTACTTTCGATAACAAGGAGACTTTTGACACTGTTACATCTCACCGCACCAAGCATTTTGCTTTGCAAAAGACAGAGAATTCAATTCTCATTACAGCCACCTACACTTGAATAATCCCAAGGAAACGTGTGGTTCTGCACAAATGCAACCAAGGAAAGAATGGCCACAGTTTTGCAAGACCAAGTTTCCCCGTCAGAGTGTGGCAGCAATACCGCACCCAAGGAGCAATAACGAGGTCGATTTAAAATCATCACCATGGATCTTCCCTGGTCTTCCTGTCATTGATCTAAATTACAACAGACAACGTCATTTAAAAATTCTAACTACGACCAAACAGGAGGCAGCAATCAGAAAGCATTTTGGTATCTGAGCTATTGACTCTAACTTTCCAACTCAGCCTCATTCTTTCAACCTACACAGTGAATTAAGAGCGTATTCCTTAAATACTGATCAGTTCTGTCTGTAGTTATGTTCTTATTACAAGATTACTGCAATAAACTTTTCCACATTGAATTTAACCTTCACTGAATGAAAATTAATTAGGCGTGCAATAAACAGCATCCAAAATTCAGAGGTTATAAAAGTTTAAATGCCATATGTAGACCCCATTGAAGTCTTTTGGTTAATTAACTCCTTTTCTCTTGCAGTGCATGCCACATGCTTTAGATAATTTTAGCCACATTATCTTCAGTAAATTTTTCCATTTCCAGTGTGTAAGAAGTTATATTCAAAAGACTAAACTGTTTATTCCTCCATAAGTTATGGCCTTAAAATACAAGAACTACTTCATTGTCTTACCTTTGGTTGCAGCTTCTGACTTGTCTCATGACTTCTATTACGACCAAAAAGTAGAAGGCAACAATATTTTTAATATAGCACATATACACAATTATTTACATCCTCAAGCTATTGAAAAGGTCTTTATAAAGTGTGAAATGCCAATGTTTTATTACAGCTGCCATTAACAGTCAGGTGTAGTCACAACCTACTTTATCGTGTGTTGTGAGTAAACTAATCCCTGAGGGGTGCTGTTATGGTCAGGCTTACACAGGGCAAAGCAGAGGGCTCAAAGAATTTTAGACATTGAGCAAAAGTGAGCTTGACAGACACCCAGCACTTCAATAAAATCCAAGGTGGAAAAAGAAGAGACATTCCTCCTTCAGGAATGTTACACAGAATTTGCATGCATGTATGGAGTGCATTCCTACCACTTGGAGAAAAATAAATGACAGTTATGGCAACTCACTGATAGTGGAAAATGTGGTTAGTTCAATGTAAAAACTAGTTTGCAATATGTTTAGTTATAACCACAAAAGAGGAGGAATAGGACAGGATGGGATGAGATGGATAGGACAGGACAGGACAGGACAGGACAGGACAGGACAGGACAGGACAGGATAGGATAGGATAGGATAGGATAGGATAGGATAGGATAGGATAGGATAGGATAGGATAGGATAGGATAGGATAGTTCAATTCATTGGTAAGGGACCTACAAGGATCATTTAGGCCAACTGCAATATGCCAGTTTTTCCAGCAGACCTGGAAATTGAAGGTCTTTCATAGCCGATGCATCAGTCATTAAACCTTGCACACCACTGTTTTCCTTTAATAAAAATTCTTTTTCATCACAGTGAGTAATTTTAGGCTTCAGCAACTTGCATTCTCACTTTCAACATAGCTAGTAATATGTCCAATTTCACTTTCAAGAAGCAGCACAGTATGACAAACCTCCACAGAAAAGGTATTTGAAACAGAAATCTCTAGTTGCATTGGGATCATCACCATTTCAATAAAGAAATGATCCTTGCAGGGAGAAACACAGCAGGGGCTGGAGTTCTCACACTGCACAGGAGCTTCCAGAACAGCAACCTCCAGGCTTTGGACTGCTCTGTTGTATTGACAGTTCTTAACCGATAAAGCTTTATCACCTCTAATGAAAAGTGTTAATAAGAAGTAGGCAGGGGAAGAGAAAAAACTTCAAGAAAATGGTATCATTCAGGTGTTACTGATGGGAAAGACATCACTTGTGTGACATATGAAGTCATGGGGGGGTAACACAACAGTAAAACTGCTACTCCTGTATTCAGATGTATACGATGCTACCAAATCCCAAATCTGTAAATCCCAAAATAGAAAGAGTCACGGATCTGCTGAATTTTGCTTTGCCAGCGTGGGCAATGACATCAGTGTGACTCACAGAGCACAAGCCGAAGAGGCAGCAAGACAGCTCAGAAAGGGAGCGAGCAGCGAGGAAGAGCAGCCGTTCAGTAACTCTCCTGCTCCACATCGCAGTAGTCATTTACACATTTATGTTCCTGTGCCTTCGTTTTCAAATGTAGAGGACATGCTATATTTAGCTCAAATCTTTTCTCATTACACATTTTAGAGTCTCAGTGGCAAACTGTATGGAAAAACAGTACAATTAGGAGTTAAAAATCTAATTGCAAAGGGTCTGTGAAAATACATAATCCTGAAATTGCATCTTATGGATAAATACATTTGGTTTAGAAAACCCAGTTGGCTCATGCTAACCTTGGGAACTGATCCTATGCAGAATTAATCTTGCTGCTTAATCCCATCTCCAAAACAATCTGGAAAACATAACTTCACTTTTTAGATACCGTATTTCCATAGTATATGGAAGCAGTAACCAAAGCCATCTCACAAATAGGGTTCTCCTGATTCTACATACACTGGCATGATGCAACTTTTTTTATACTATTTTTACCCTAATAACAATAGTGTAATTCCACTTCTGGCAACGACTTTATGAAGCATGTTTTTCCTTTTAGTCTTCTGTTTTGCCATTTAGATTCCCTGGAGTCAATACAAAAACCCTACAATTAATTACACAGGAAGAAGTTGCAACATAAACACTGGTTATTCCTTAGGAGAAAGCAGTAGCAGTGTTAAATTAAAAAAATAAGATCTAGTGGCCACAGATAATGAACCTATTACAACATACACATCTCTAAAGCTGTGTACATCGCAACAGTGCAACAGCTGAGCCATATGAAGTCCAGCACCAACTCCAATCACTGTAGGAGACTGCTACCTTAAACATCCCTCTGTATCACAGCTGTAAATAACCTCACTTGAAGCCTTCATTAACAAGCTGGCTAGCTGAAAGAAATTACACAGTGTAATCGAATTTGAAAAGACAACAGACACAGTTCGAATACTGTGTATTTCTTTTCCCCGCTATTCTACAGTAAGGTAAAGTAAAGTACTACACATAACAATAGACTCAACTAACCCCGACAAAATCACACTTGTGGGGCTGTGGGTGGGAGGATGATGAGAGGCTGGAAAAGGAGAGATATCTTTCCTTTCACAGACTTTCATCAGTTTTTCCATCCCGAGTCAAAACCAAAACCTAGGGCAGTTATATTTGCTTATGATCAGATAACCATTGACTACGACACTTTGGTATAACAGAGATATTCTATGAAGTGTGAGGTTCCTTTGTTTTGTCAAGATCATGAATAGATTTCCAACTTTTTCAAACCCTCGCCACCAAAATACCCTTCTCCATATAAGCCTGGATATTTTTTAATGATAAAAAAATTCCTGGATATTTATAATAAAAAAATCATCTGCTTGAAAACTAGTTGCTGTAGGACCCAGATGAATTGCCTTCCTGCTGCTGTTGCTGCTGAACTCCACCTGGTATCTGGCTATTGCCCCAGATTCTGAGGGTGACACTCTAAAAGAGCTCATTAGTTCTCATGCAGCAATTTTCTTCTTAAATTTATAAGACCTCTGTAAAAAGTACAGTGATATAGTATCTGTTAAAAGCATGGGGATCAGGAGTGCATAGTCTCTATTAAAACGTATCCCAGAGAAGAGAAAGCAAACTGCAAAATTTTCAACTCCCTTTTTTGGATGAATCTGCTCTTAAATGCCATTTCCTAATCTCTTGTTCTCATTTTCTTCAGTCATTTTGGAGTCAGAACAGAAATAGCCATGAATACATACTTCAATTTTTTAACCTTTGAGATATTTTGTAACTGCCTTAATTTCTCACTCCACCTCTTCACATCTCAAAGTCACTGTAGAAAGCTTAACAGAGAAACAATACATAGAAAATTGGGAACATTTTAATTCCCTATTGTTCAAACAAAGCTTGAATCCTTCAGATATAGATGTACTGAGTTTCTCAAACTGTACAACTCTTCTGGATACGTGCTAGTTTTTCCTTATTCCTGGATGCTGTCACCTACTGAGATACCTCATTTGAATGCTGAAGAGTGGTTAAAAGCAAAACCCCCACCAAATATTAATGTACTTTCATCTCAGAGAGACAGGAAGTCAATGCAAAAACTGGAGCTGCTCAGCTGCCTGGAATATCACTTTCCTTAAGAACTATTTACAGGATTTTACAGGAATTTCACCTAATTATTTACAGGAATGAATGAACTGTTACACAGGATGAAGCCAAAGGTCCATCTGATTGAGGATATTTTCTCTAGCAGTTTCATATTTTATCTGATTTTTGGAATTATTATCCTCTCTCTTGTAAACACAAAAAACTCACGGGGATTCACAGAAATTATCATTCAGTGGGTTAAAAAAGAGTCAAACTAAAACAAAAGGGAGGACCTTTCCACACAAACAAAATCATTAAATTGTGAAACTCTACGCTGCAGAGGCCAAAAGTATAAATGGTTTTATGGAAAAAATTCAGGGCAAGTAAGTTCATCGCTGACTATTGACCAAGATGACCAAGCTAACAGCTCGGAAAGCCTCCGGCTGGCCGGCTGCGGGAAGTTCAGGGGATTCACCAGGGAAGCACTGCCCTGTGCTCACCCCTTCCTAGCACTATCTGCGCTGGCCAGGAACATGCTGAGCTTGTCAGAGCCAATACATCTCTTCCTGTGACTGAAAACAGCAACAAGGAGTCTGCAGCTCAAACAACTGAAAACTTCCACTTTATTCAGTCCTGGTGTGATTTTCCCCTTTGCATTGTTAATAGCTAACATTAACCTGTGTGGTGATGTGTGAGCAACCAAAGGGGTTAGACAGGTCTACCTGGCCTTTCACATGGCACTGCATTCAACCCATTTAAGTATAGAACCACCTAACAGATGTAGATTCAGAAATATTTCTACGGGTGGAGAGTCTTCCTGATTTTGGGCAGTGCAAGACGATTCACATCCTGAAACATGGGAAAGAATCTTCCCTACACCTACTTAAGCTGAGTTTCTCAAACTTGTATGAGCACCTCCCAGTGTAATGGACAGTAAGCAGAATACTTTTAGGGATGTCCATACAAATAGGCTGTACCAAGCTATGCTGCCAACTGACTCACTAATATCCTTGCAACTGTTTTGCTCAGAGATCTAAGCAAATGCTGCTTTCACATGTACCAGTGTCTGGTAGGCCCCACATCAGCCCTTTGTATCAATTCACTGAATCACAAAGGAACTGGGCTCAGCAGGGATTTTGAGGACCACCTAGTCCAATCCTCTACCCAAAGCACAACTGATCAGAGCAAATTGCACAGGACTATGATGAGTTGGGTTTTGAATAGCCCTAAGGATGGAGACATTTCTGCTTTGTTTACTGTCCTTTAGCAGAATTTTCTGTATTTCAGTTTGTGCCCATTGCCTCTTGTCCTATCACTGGATACCATGAGAAGAGCCTGGCTCCAGCTTCTTTACTCTCCCATCAGGTCAACCTCACCTTCCTCATGTCATAGACAGAAGTCAAAATTCAGGAAACCTAAAACAAAGTAAAAATAAAGCTTCACTGCCTGATCCTGGACTAAAAAACAGTGGTCTTAGGTGCCTGTCTCAGCTGCCTGATCACTACAGTTTGTATGGCCATCTCATCCACCAGCAAGCACCACTGAGGCTGAGCAGCTGCAAAGCAGTGTGGCTGTAAGGGAGGAAGGGAGCAGCAAACTCTCTCTCAGGCAGAAAACTTACAGCAGGTCTCATAAGATATTTAAAACTCCAGACGATCTATTAAAGTAAAATAATCAAACACCAGCAACAACTTTTAACATCCCCAGAAGACAGACTATTCAACGCAGAAAGACAAAATTACTGTTATATGATATTTTACTCCTCCAATAATGTAGCCCCACAATACCACACAATATAAAAATACACTGCCCCTTTCACAAAAGCAATTAAATAAATAAAATATAAAGCAACTCAGTACCCTCCAGGCACTGAGATCAGCAGACCCAGATTCTCCATCATGGTCCTTTATCCAAGCACGCTCATACAGCCACAAGCACACCCCCCTCTCTTGTCTGTCTCCTCCATGGACACTTAAGTCCCATTTATGTCCTGGCGCTTCCCTGCACTGTTTTTTGCATAAATTTTAATGATCAACGGCAAGTGGCAGTGAAATATCAATGCTGACAAATACATCTATTACTCTTTCTTGAAGCTGGACTGGGAAAGATGTTTTCCAGCTGTTTCAGTGCAGATAGTTTTTAAAACCACATTCCCCTAACCAGCCAGTTCATCAGTCAAACACACCCATTCTCCGCCAAAGAGCAGCCCTGAATCTCAGAGGTACAAAAGGTGGCTGAAAGAAGGCAGGTGGCAAAAAAGGCTAATCCAAATCCCTAACTCCAACCCTCCTCTTCCCCAGCTTCAGCCAAGTACCTGTATTTTTCCAGTAGTATAAGACTGTTTCAAAGCTCAACACTGGCATCTTCCTAAGACTACTTAATGATACTTCTTCCTTTTAATTTGTGAGCAAAAACACTTTAGCAATATAGTTGGAATGAACAAAAAATGGTAAGTTGGAAGAAAAAGTATAACTGTGCACTGAGGCACAAAATGCCCTGACAAAAAGAGAAATACTCCAGAAATAACTTTGATAATACAATTATTTTTAAAATGTCACGTACCTAAGAGAAAGACCAATAAAATTATGATCCTCGTGGGAGCAGCAAGTCTACTCTTCAGTTTTAAAACACAAGTAACTAATGAGTTGGCCCAGAAACACAGAGCATAAACCAACTTGGAGGAAAAACTCTAAAAATTAAAATTTTTCATTTGTGCTCCCTCTCCTGTTATACTCCATAAAAACATGAGTTCATACCGAAAATAGAAAAATGAATACAAGAAAAGGATGGTGCAAAAGTTAGAGGAACATTCCCATAAATTAGCACACTGACAAACCTATGTAGATAAGATGAAGTAAAATGACAATGTGGTGGAGTCTCCAGGGTATTAGACAGCTTCTGCTTAAAATTGCCATGTGATGTCAAAAATTGTCATTGCTTCTGAGCAAAGAGTTACAGTACCATAAGCTTTTCTATTCATAAATAATCTTCCACTGGGAAACTCCCAATCTATACAATTCTTTTTCTTTTTTGTTAGCAGGATATTGACCTATAAATTGAACAAACTAAATTAGAAAGGTATTTTTTGCTACAAACCCACATTTCTGGATCCCATTCAAGGCAGCTCTCCAGGGCATTCCTAGTTCTCCGTCCTTCCCGGAAGGCAGGACAAGCTCCAGCCTGTGTGGGAAGCAGAAGGTGCTTGGCTTTGCAGCTCCCCTCCTGCCAGAATAGCTTTGCTCCCCCATGCAAAGAGCTTGTCAATCAGTGACAGATTATAAAAAGGAAGTGAAATGTCACATTCCTGCAAGAACCTGGGGACAAGTGAGCTTACCTAGAAAACTGGGATAAGCACAGCTACTGACCTGTTAAGTCAACAAGGTCAGAAAAAACACAAACCCCTGTGCCTACAGGCAGGCTTTCAGCAGTCTCATGCTTCCCCTTGGCATTTCCAGGCATGACCCCATGGGTAATGTTGAGGTGAGAAGGATATGGAAGTGGGTGATTTATTCTCAGATAACCTTGACCCTCTCCTTCAGAGTAATTGAAGACTCTCTACCATGCAGTGAAGTGCCAGATGTGGATGGGACACAGGGAGGATGCTACCCAAATACCTTTACTCCCTTACAAAGAATTTTAAGGCAGTAGTTTTAATAACCACAAATTTTCAAATAGTGCTCCTCAGCACCTGGAATGTGAGTGGAAGGTATGGAAGCAGCTGAGGTAACACGAGTTGCCTAGTAATCTGACTTGGACAAGATTCAAGGCACCTAAAATTGGTCTGATTTTACATTCTTGGCAGGAGAAACTTGATTAAGAAAACCATTTTTCACTAGTTACTGCTTTTAATAAATAGCCTACTACTTGTAGTATACAGAAACTGGTATAGTGACTAAGAGTGGGTGAAGCAGAAGAGAGGATGACTTGCCAGGCAGTTATTATTAGACACCTGATGTCAGAGCAATGATGGTTGCCTCTGTGAAAACATTGCTCCTGAGCACAAGGTTCATCTCTCAGGGAGGGACACGAGCAGACGGAGACATCAGCAGACCCCCCTTCTGTTCCCTGGGGAATATTAATCCACTCTTCCCATTTTAAAACAATATTCAAATAACACATGACATACTGCCCCTCTATAGTACCTACAAAAGCATGAAGGTGGGATGATTTGCCCACAAACATTGTGACCATCCCCTCTGACATGGCCAGAGGTGACCCAAACCACTGTTACAGCACAGCCTGGACATATCCTACTGTTTGCAAAAACCCTACATCTTTGAAAAGGTAGTGAATGCATCTTCTCACATCTGATACCATCTGCTGGCACTTGCCAAATCAGAAAGAAAAAAAAGGCCCCGACTAGAGTGAGGAAGATAATTTCTGTTCTAAGGAAAGCTTCATCTTCTCAGACATTTGAAAAGCTTACTGAAAATCCAAGAGCAGCAGGATGGATAGCTTGCTAGACAACTATTATGTTGATAGAGAACATCTGAATTTTGAGAACAGCACATAAAGCCTAAACTCAAGTAGTCCACTAGAAATGAGAAACCTTCTGCAAATGGAATCCAGACAGACAGAGAACACGGGTAAAATAAATCTTGGCAATCACTACCTTTGTACTGAATCTTCACCTTTCAAGGGTTAAAACGTAATACAGTCACAGAACTGAAGGCAATAATAGCGCAGGTTTTAGTCAGACAGACAGCTGCCTCCCGAGCACTGGTCTGTGCACTCAGGCACACCTCAGGCACAGCCCGCAGCCCCCGGAGCTGCTCGGCTGCACAACGACCAACAGCTCCCCTCTTCCTATTGCTTCTCCAGCTTCCCCCACTCCCCTCCTCCCCACATCAGGAACAGGCTCGGTCTGTCAGCACATCCTGAATTAAGCAGTCAGTTTGGTTTCTCATCTTCCACACACAATCACGCATTTGTCCTCAGCTGGAGAAACGGGGTGAAGTCAAAGTCAGGAGACTGAGCTCCATGGTCAAGTAATCAAGATAATTTTAGCTCATAAACCGATGTTCAGCTCTACTCCGGCTGACTTAAGACAATTTTTAAGTTTTCACATAGGACAGAAGGCCAGGGAATGACAGTGTCCTCATTTCTGCACTGCAAAGTCACTCCCACCCAAGTAGCTTGGACTGGTGGTGGCAACACAGGGATGTCAGCAGCCAACCAGCACACCCCACCAGCAGCAAGCTGTCTCCATCAGGTAGATTTTTAACTGTCCTTTGGCACTTTCAGCTGAATTAGGTCCCTGGCTTACTTTAAGAAGTTATCCAGTCTTACAATAGCTTAAATTCTACTAATCTGCTGGAGTCATTTTTGGCAAGTAGCAAAAACAGTGAATCATCCCACATTATCCCAGAGAGACTTCATAAATAAATCCTCCTATCTGAGGAGAACTTGCTGAAGGCCTTTTTATGTGAAGGAAACTATTTTGGTCCTGTAAATAAGTAACAATGATTCAGTCCAATAAATGAGCCATTTGCTTTTTCATGCTGATCTTTACTAGAGAATGATGGGGCTGGTATACCGGTGTACACCTCCAGATTTCATTCATTCCCCTCCAGCAACCTACCAAAAGAGAGAGAAAAATTGATATAAACTCTCTTTTTTTACTTGTTTTCAACTGAGTCCTGTGTATCCTCATTTTTATTTTAAAAGCCTCCGAAAGCAGAGGTGACTCAGCAGTCATTACCTCAGACATCAACATAAAATTAGAGATGTTATAACAATTATGTCAATTAAATTAGCTAGACATCTTTAGCAATTCTGATTATAACCAGATATTAAATTTCAGACTAATTTGAATTGCAATCAAAGCCCATATTTACATCTTAGACGAATGCCAGATAGAAATGTCAATTAATTTGTATATATTGTTTGAAAGACCAATTATGATCATCAGGCACAATGTTAGACAGTAGCTGTACAAGTCACAAACAATCTGATGTCTTTTCAAAGAATGAGTTTGCCAATTTCCCTCTTTCTGCATTTTCAGATTTGTTTGCTTATTATTTTGCAGGTGAAAAAAAGGAAAATACACCTATTTCAATAAAAGGTTTTGGTTTTCTTAAAAATGTTAAATAAGCTCTCAAATCCAGTAAGCCTATAATGTGCATTGCTGATGGCATATTAACTCTAATAATTAGTCTTTGTTAGCAAAGTAAGCTGTACAAATTTAGCTGAAGTATAAAAGTCATTGAACAATGAGCATCTGTCATAAAACGGTGCAATACATCATGCACAAAATCTCCAGTCCGTTCAGCCAACGGTGAAGATCCTCTCCCTCCGTCTATGAGAGGATTTCTGAGCAATGAATGGGGCTTTCTCTTCAGCATAATCCTTTCCTAATTTAGTGTCAGGATTTTATGATGCAATTCTTCTATTCTGAAGCCGAAACAATTTCAAGTCTCTCTTCACAAAAATAAAACATTAATAACTCTGTCTTATTGGCATGCGAGTTTTGTAAACATTGAATTGCCTTTCTTTCCAGAAGACAATACCAACAAACACTTTCTCTTTGCCATCTAATGTCTTTATATACTTACAGGGGTAAAGAGTATCTGTAAAATTGCAGCTGACATACGAGTACCACGTTGGAAGGTCTGACACTCACTCGGAGCTCATGGAAAACTACACAGTCTGTCAAGCCGTTTAGCAGCAAATTGGATATCTTATTGTTCTAAATAGGATTGAAACAGGACCTGCATTGTTGTACAGAATTAGGAGTGACAATGCAGATCACTCAGTTTTAAAAGGAAGAGAAAGAAATAACTGGACCTGAAACATAAAATGGGGGTTACAGTCTCTCACCTAAAAACCCTTCATAAGCACAGACGGGTTTTTTTCCTTATAAATACATTTTTTAATATGGACAGGTAGATTTTCTTTACACACAGGTAAAGAAAAAATTATCCCTGTGATACTTTTATAGGAAATTCACTGTTGGAAAATAATTGGGTGGAAATATTCTCTCTCTGGTCATAACTTGCTGTCACAAAGCTCACTCCTACAAACCCAGAACAAAGCACTGATCCCTCCAGTATGTACAAGGCCTCAGTCAGCAGTTGAGAAAATCAAAGATTTAAACCCAGGGCCACAGTTCTGCATCAAATAGGAGGATGGGGGACAACCAACCTTCCACAAACACACCCCAAACAATCACCACCAACACCACCACAAAGTTTCCAACGTTTCCACACGTGAAATGACTGTAAGTAAAACAAAAAAAACCTCACCACTAGCTCTAAATTTGCCAACTTCATTCCTATTTCCGTCCCTAACATTACAAAGAGAGCCTCTCCTCAGAGTGCCACGTCACCACATGGGGAGCAGCCCCTATAACCTGGCAAAGAGGGTTAGTAGGGCCAGGCAAAGCCCTGCAGACAGACTGACTGCACTGTGCACACCTACCCTCTGTGGTTCTTCACCTACGTTCGACTGCATAGTTAAAATGCATAACTACACAAAAACGCAATTTTGGATAGAGAAAATGGTGGTTTGCTACGAAAACTATTTTGACAAAAGGTCTTGAGACTGGTATTTTTAGAATTCACATACAGCACACCATTTCACCCAAAGAAAGAAAGCAGCAAAATATTTCTAAGCTGAAATATCAGTGTATTTGTACTCCATATTCCTGACTCATTAAAATCTCAAATTGCTCAACTTCTATCTTCCACGCAGTTAAACAATGCTTTTTTTTGCTTTATGCATTTTCTTATCTGCAATGAAAATGCTTCATTCCATGTTCTTCCTATATGAACCCTAAATAACTTTTTCATTAAACACAATTTTCTGCTATCATGATTTACACTGCAGTATCCTTCTGCTCAGCCTCCTTTTTTTTTTTTTTTCAAAATACATCTGGAATATCAGATTGGACTAGTCAGCTATTTGGTTCAATATCCTATCCCTGACAACAGGGACTTATAAATGTAAAGTTGTAGTGAAGCTCCAGGAAATCACTACACAATAATCTGCTCTTGGGGAAATTTCTTCAAAAAAACTCATTTATTTTCAACTAGTCTCAGCTCCCAGGCATGAGAGTATGTATCCGTAATCTCCACCACTTACTTTACTTGCTATAATTGAAGCCTCTTTTTGCTTACTTCACCTGAGTGCTACTATGTTGTACATATGTTTTCTTGGAATAACTTCACAGAATTCACAGATTAATTTTATATTATGTGTGGGTTTTGCTTCTCTTTTGAAGTTGAGTTTATCCACACCTCGGTGATCCCTGTGTGATGCACCCTGTGATCACAACTGTCACCTCCGTGAGCGTGTTCACAGGACTTGGATGCTCGGACAGATCTAAGGGATGCCTTTGAACACAGGTCTGGCAGGATCCAAGACCGTTTGCAAGCAGATGGCACATTTGCCACCGGGCTTAACGAAGGTTGAACTGTGTATTGCTAATGAGGTCCTGTCACAGAGGAACTGCAGGAACTGCGAAATCGCCCCTCCGCCCTTGGCTGGATTATCTGACCTACCCACATTCCTCAGACGCACAGGACACAACTGCTGCTTGTAACTTTTCAAACACAATAGTAAGGAATCCAATGACTCCTATAGCTCCTGGCCCTTCCCAAAATCATTTTAAACATTTAACTGTCCAACCATGTGTAAAATGGCCTTGAGGCTGCAAAACAATTGATGACATGTAAGTCATATGAGTGAACAATATTGAGTGTGATCCTTTAATGGCACAGGGCTTTCTGAATAAGATACACCACGCTTCAAATCAGGAGGAAAGGACACCTCTAGTCTGGAAGTGTCCAAAGTACATTTCCTGACTTGTACCCAGTGTGAACAGTACACACAAAAAAGATTTCCACTAACTCTGAAAGTCTAATACTCTGGAGCTTCTTTGCATTAAACAAAAGATGGTAATAACAAAAATTCCTAGGAACTGTCACCCTACTTTGCTTGTCAACTGAGCCTTTAAAGGCAAGTGAAGACAAATTAGGATAATACCAGAAATTAAAATACAGTGTTTTACAAATTATAAAAAATGGCAACCCATGAGCCATGCTGTGGTCTTGGATATGAAAGATAAAATGAAAGGCCTTCATATAAGAAGAGAATTCAGAGTTTAAGTAAATTTCACCTCACCACTGAAGGCATGCAAATGAATGTAATTAACCAGGTCTCATTAGCAAGGTTCGCTCTAATTTATAGTCTTACTTTCAGTTTTTCTCTGAGTCTCCCAAAGATAAAGATCAAAAAAGGAGGTCATAGTGAAAGATTCGTGTTACATCCACAACCAGTTTTCCAGTAAAATTAAAATGGGACACAAGTGTCAAAGTTGGTTACAGCCATTCCAAGCGAGTTCAAGACTCCACTGACTCAGTTTAAAGCTATATTCCAACCCCAGTTCCTCTCCAAATACAACATAAACCACCAGTAGTTCATTTTGCAACATAAACCAGAGTATGACTCCTCTTCAACAAAATGCCCTAATGTTTTTATTTCAGCTTTTACTTTTTCTATTAGGGCCAGTAATGTAACTGGGGAAAAACTTCTCAAGTGCTTCAAAATTTAAAATTTTATTCAGGCTTTAATGACAAAGCTCTCAAGGACATGATGTGTTGGGGTTTTTTTTGCTTCATGAAGTAATAAATCAGGAGTAAACGAATTGTAAAAATTTCATTGTAATTCTGACCCAGTTTAAGTGACTTTTTTTACAAAATTGCTTCACCAGATACTGCTTCCCACACAAAGGCCAGGACTAAAGACAACAGTTGGGGATTGCATGGGAAAGGAACCAGCACAGTGTACTGGATGTTAAGTACTCTACAAGAGACCAGCTGACTTCTTCTCACTATGGCACTCCAATTATTTGGAACAAACAGGCAGTACCTCTGCAGTGTCTGCACTACTGTTTATCCTTTCTCACCTATTTACTGCTCCAACTAAACACATTCAAGGTTTTGCAAGTCTACATCTAACTTATTTTGCTATCTCCAAAGGCACTGTCTCACTATAATACCTGCTACAGAGAGTGAGCACCTAACTGCTGCTTGGAAAAGCCTGGGATGGAGACTGGAGCATGTGCATCAGCCATGCTTTCATATTTCAGTTTTCCTTCCACTCTACTCTAGCCGTCCTGCTAAAAAAAAAAGGCCAATACCAAAATCACAAGCTCAGAGCCTTTTAATCAGGGAAGAAATAGAAGCTTAGTTCATTCACATGATTAAACACAATAGGATTCTTCTCCCTTTATGATCCTAATAGTGACACCTGGAATTAGGTTTTTTTCTTAATTTGGTTCAAATCTACAGAAAAATCAAGCCAATTTCTAGAAATCATCCTAGTCTGCTTCTGGACATCATTATCTTCTGTCAGGAATACATGTTGAAAAGGGACTTTTGCTGGTCAGCTCTTGCTCCTTGCATTACTTGATTCTACCCATTACCTCTGCAGCAGGGAAGGGAACAAAAAATTATCAGACAGAAGTGTTACAGTCTTTAGAACCCAATGGTAATGTCAATGATCATTAAGTAAGGCAAGATTTTACAAGCAGAAGTCTGTGTTTTCAAGTTCAAATGTTCCAGTTTTCATTCAGAGTGATTACAGGCTCGATCCTTATGCAATTATTTGCTCTGTTAGGCACAAATTTTTGACGGCTTTCTCAGCCATTACAGTCAGCACTTGAAATAAATGGCAACACCGTCTAAGAATGGAACACAGAAGTTCCCTCCTAAAGCAGGTGGCATCAGCACTCTCAAAACGTGTTCAGTGTTTCCAGTGATCCAGCCAATGTCAATGTCAGGACTTAATCTTCTCCTTTCAAGTGAGTAAGTGCTACCAAGACCTTTTATATCTTTCAACCCTTGCTAAAGGCTTGCCATCCCCTTGACCTCTGACTATTCTTTTCTTACCTCTAACCAGCTCAATCATGCACCAGGCAGCTACTTCCAGTACAGTGAGCTTGGTTCACACCTTTCCTATCTCGAACACGGGAAACTGAAGAAGAACTAAAGAACTGAACCTTCCCTGACACACTCCACTATTCACTGCTTTTTCACCACTTATTTTTCAGCTGGTGTCTGCTGTGTAAACAGGAAGCTCATCCGGTGGCTCCCACCTTGTGCTCCCTGTGTGGAGTAAAGTAGCTCAGGGTCTGCACCATGCTGTCATTCAGATGTCAGACACAGCCAGCCAGCCTCTGCTAATAAAGAACAGCCATGACCTCAAAGGGGTCTTCCAGGAGAGCTTTACATGGAAGGAGACCTAGCCTTTCAGTAGTATCACCAAGTCACAGCCCCTTTCACTGTGACCTGTCCCAGCACAACACTGTCCCGGCCTCGTGACCTGGAGTTTCTCAGCCTGCTGAATTCCGAGCATCCAGCTCTTGGGTTTGGACTAACTCGCAGAAGGAAGCATCCCTTGCTCACTTCTCGTTTCCTTTGTGGATCTGTGTTCGAAAATGTGAAGGGCCAGAGTCAGACATGCTATTGAGCAGCCTTGAACTCAATCCATGGGTTGTAAAAGAAAGCCTTTATACCATTATGCAGGAAAACAAAAGAAGAAACACTTGAAAGTATTCCTTCACTTTCCTTGGACAGAGGAAAGCAACTCTCTTTGTCCCCAGACTCCATTCAGTTCTGTCAGATAGAGACTTTCTGAATAAAACAGCCGCCCCATACCACACACGAACTTCTGACAGAATAGGCTGTACTTAAGAAAGGAAAAACAAAGAAAAACTTCCTCCTGTTTTTCAGTGGGTTTTAAAATCTCAGTCAGGCATTTCAACTTGTAGGCTCAGGTTTAAACCTGGAGATCCGACCAGAAGTACAGCCCTAAAATTGGAGAGACACTTGTGCAGCTGGCCATTGGATGAATGCAAAGAAAGGAAAACACTTGAACCCAAAGTCTGCTTCTCTGAAAACAAATCCTGTATTATTTCTTTGCAAACTAACCTCCGATGAGGTTCTGGCGAACACGTTAAGCAGCACACCCTGCATCTGCCAGCTCCAGTCAAATTAACACAGAGCCCCATGACAGTGACTAAGAGCAAGCATGAAACTGGCCTGAATACAGAAGTGCTCACAGTTTTTAAAGAAATGGATAATGGGTAATTTGTAGGAGTTGGTTGTCAAATTATATATTTAGGGGGGTTTTTTGAATGCAAGCTAATAATAGGCTTAAGCCTGTAACTTGCACTAGGAATAATGATTAAAGTAGCAAGCTTTGGCAGTTTCCGTCTGAAGGACTCTCTCAGCTGAACTCCTCCCACAGTCACAGCAAATCCTAAGAGGTATCTTAGGAGTGGATAATATGAATCACCACTTTTTAAAAGCAAGAAGGATAATGCAGATTGGCAACTATTTTTTTTTTTTTAAGAGCTAAAACCTGTCACGAAATAAAATCACTGCTGACCCACAGGAAGCCATTGGCACAGCCACTGATTAAAAGAATCTCATAAAATACATCCAGGGATGTTACATCCTTAACTCTGAATGATTTTTTGCCATTTTAGATGATAAACTGTACTACAGTTTCAGTCTCACTAACTTGACCAAATAATTTTTTAAACTGTCTGAAAACATAAAGATCTACTTAATCTTTTTCGTGATCAATACCACTGTATTACACAGAAGATTATGCAATAGATTTAGTATAAGTTAATAGAGAGCTATTTGTGACTCTAAAATGGTGACTTGCCTGGATACATCTAAAAGGGAAATTAGTATTAAGGGGTGATGTGGCAAGCTGAGGACTGGTTAGGTAGTAAAAAACTAACACCCTTAAAGAAAACAATAAAGAAGTAATTTTCACTTTTATAAAACCTTGATTGATAAAGCACTGACTATCTAGAGCATGCAATGAAAAGACAAAAATTCCATCCTGAACCTAATCTGAGCCTTGTCCATACATCAAATTACATCCTGCTAATAGGATTGGTTTAGAAAGAGCAACCAACAGTGAATACACTGAAATTATTTCAAGAGATCTTTATAGCAAATTACCTTACAGTGTACTCTTTCAGCAATTCGAGGGCCAGGCAACAGCTTTTTTGACTGTTTTAAAGACACTGGGGTTTAACAGCATTTATAGGCAAGGCTTATGTTCTGTTGGAGCTGTATAGAAGCAAATTGCTGCATACTGGGACTCCCCAGTAACCTCCATCTGTCTTCTACCTGCTTCCAGTACAGTGGAAGGTAGAAGGGACTCTCTGATTTTTTAAAAATGGGGTTTTTTTCCATAAACACACTGTTAGAAGCACACAAGAAAAGGAAACTTAAGAAATTAACAACCACGGTATATAACAAAAGTTTTAGCTAAAAGGAATACTCTTCAAGAAGCAACAACCAGGCTTTGGACAAATGCTACCATCCAGTTAAGGTTTAGCTGCCTTGCATAAATGTATCCATTCATCACAAAAAAATCAAACCCATAATGCTGAGCATTAGAAATAAAATGTGAATCTTAGTTTGGAACTAAGTAATTCTCTCTTCCACAACACTTTTTCCACTTAGTAAAATACCCACTGCCACTATAAATTGCTAAAGTGGAAAAAGCAGTCAGAAATAAAGGCAGAAAATTTTTAGTTTTTCTTGTCATTGCTGTTAAGTACAAAGATTTTCAGCCTGCAACCAAAAGAATAATTTATGTCAGAGGAAAAGAAAATAGTAAGAAGAATTTAAAGACATTTCATAACTTTGATATTTAATTCTTATATATAATAAACACACATTAGAGGATTGCAACAATATGCCTACTTAAGTGACTTCTTTCAGCTAAATGAAAAGGTTAATTATAAGGCTTGGATAATTATGTAAAATGAAAAAACATACAAAAACCCATCATGAATCTTAAAGATGACATCTTTATTTCAAGACTAAAGCCACAGACCTTTTTGTTTACACATTACAAATGGGTATGTGTTCATTTTATGAGACGGTGCCAAAAAGAAGGTCACGATTAGAGCAGTGAGGAACCACTAACATTAGTTAGATTCTACTTTATTCAGAGCAGGAAAAAAAGTGAGTATAAACTAATATCATCCTTCAAGCATAGAGGTTACTTCAAGGACATTAAACAGGAGAAAAGTGCATACTTCCATCAGCAACTCACTCAGTAAAATGCATTCAGTCTATCACAAGCAAAATCAAACTGATAACTTCTTGACATTGTTATGAATCAAGTGGATGGATTACTGCTCATTGCAACATTTTTCATCTCTACCTGAAAACAAAAGCAGTAAACCAGGTAGGCAACTCCAACCCTTGATATAAATGGGTATTTGTCTCTACTTAATTCATGAGCTGACTTTTGTTTACCTGGCCACGCGCATCTTTTGACCCAAGTGTGGACAGTCTCAAACGACCCAGGCATGGCTAGTCCAGCCACACTGATTCCAGTGGGACTCCTTTCAATTTGCTAAAAGCACAGGACTCCTATAGAGCAGGGTCAGAGAAAAGCAGCTCAGAACTCAGGAAAGGGCAGCCTTGCCTAAGCCCTACACCTCGAACACTGCCTGTCCACTTGCTACAGTGCATTTCCAATCCAAGGACATCCGTAAGTAATTCCGTGTCTGCACTCAAATGGGTACAACAGTGTAAGCCAAATGGGTACAACTGGCCTGTGAAGGAAGAATGGCTTGTGCAGGAAACAAAGCAGGAGGAATAAGTGTTGGAAGACTCACAGCTTTGCCACTTGGCTACGAAAGCCACAGCCATGTGCAGCAATGAGCCCTGAGCAAGGAACCCAGCAGCTGAAAACACTCAGCCCTCCAAGCTGCAGCGACTGTTCCTGAGAACAGACCCACAGTTGTCAACGTTAACACAATTTCACACTGTCTCTAATCACATTTTAATTTTAAAATAGCACATTTCCAATGGTGCATTTCTATTCCTTCCCATTTTACATGGAATTTGCATTTCTTAGAAGCAACTGGCTTCTCTGGGCTCACACACTTTGCTTGAGTCATACATTAAAACCTGCTCTGCTGCTAAACGGCCGTTCCCTTTTCATTAGATCCAACAGGAAGCAGAAACGCAAACACAACAAACTAAAAAGGGTAGGTTTGCATCTGATTCTTTGCAGACACAAAATAACAAGCAAATATAAATGCATCAAAAAGTAGCATTGAAAGCCACTTTTTCTTCTAAGTCCTCACGCTTATTTTGCTGTACTTGATTGCCTAGAAACCACGATAAATGAAGCTCTAAGAATACAATAACTAGAAAAATTACTGCAGCACAGAACAGGTAATTTGCATTCTATATTTAGCACATATGCATATGTTAGTGCTGACAGGAACAGCTGTTAGAAATGCCTAAGAATGCCTCAACCAGAGCTTTTGCAACTAAGTTTTTCATGGTAAACACAAGATGAAATATTTAATAATCAGAGTTTATCGTTTGGAAGAGCTTACATCTCAGACTGTTCATCACAGTTTATCATAAGTGCACAACAGGTTTTATGTTAGCCAGTGGATGGAAATAGCTTGAAGCTACCAGCTTTAGAGAAATACATAAATAATTATTTGTTTGCATTTAAGGAACAAATGGAGATACATTCCTAGACTGGTAGATTAAAGATACAAGATTAGAACCTGTCTCTCCTGCCTCTAGAGTGGAGAACACAAGAGGATTTGCTAACAGACAGATAAATCAGCATGATTTTCAAGAAAAAAGCACCACACTTACACTAGTAAGGAAGATACTAAAAAATAAATGTAATTAAGTTTACAGAGTAGCACCTAAGATGGGAAGGTATTGGATTTCCACAAATTTGGGAAGCTGCTTGCTTTCTGTGGCAAAAGGCAGGAGCTCTGCCTTCTTCTCCCTGCTACATACATGCTAGATGAATAAGGGAGAACAACCTGTGACTCCAGTCCCATGCTGGGCTTCCCAAGAACTTGTACTAAAGACTTGGAGGTGAGGAGGCAGTATCTTGGTGGGAGTACAGTTTGTCATCCTCAGACAAGCGCTCTTTCCTTAAGAAACTTATAGTTAGGGTAAAACTCCTAGTTTTACCTAGTTAGGGTAAAACTCCCTCACTCCAAAATAATACGGCCTCATAACACAAGAAAAAATCCTGTGTTATATTAGGAATCACCTTAAAACTGGTTCTGAAGGAGCAGCTGATGAGCCTTCTCAGCTGAGAGGAATACTAAGACACAAGCCTACATAATTATCACCGTATTAATTCCTTCACTGTGGTTGGGGCATCTCAGCAGAGAGCAGAGAAGCAGCACAGCCCCACTGGAAGGGCAGAGCCCAGCAGAGCACGCGCCGGTGCTGCAGGCCAGTCCCCTGCCATGGGGAGGGCACGAAGCGGAGCAGCCTCTCGGCTCTCAGCACCAGGCAGCGGCAGCCAAAGTCCCCGCGGAGGCAGAGCCGCGCTGGGGAAGCGCTGCAGACACCCCACCAGCAGGGAACGGTTCCAGAAGGGCCTAATGCTTTACGAGCTCCATTACCACAGGAAATCAATGAGGCCTGCCCTTCTGAGCCATTCATAAAATTAAACCTAATATGGTGTCAAGTACACACGGAAAACAAACAAGAGAGGAAAACAAAAACTCAAACCAGCTCCCTCTGATCTCTTGAGCTAAGTAATCCAAGATAGTGCACAGAACAGATGAATTTAGGCTTACATTGCTGAGATTTAGGATGATGCTATTCTTTGAGCAGACCCTTCAACAAAAATCTTCTGATGCTTTTCCTCGTTAGGTAACCAATTTGGATTGGTATTAGCTAGCCACACAGTTTGGATTCATATATCCTGCTTCACATTTCAAATTCATGTATGCTGCCAAAATGTATTTCAAGTGTAGGTGTAAGAAGAGCAAAATATAGCCTTTTTATTTTTGAAAAGAAAGAAAATATGAAACAGGGAAAATATTACTAAAACAGTAGAATCTAATTAATCACCAGGTCCATTAAAACAGGGTGGACACACATTATAACCAATTCTCCACAGAAATCAATTTTACTTTTAAAAAAACTAAAAATGACTGCCAGGTTTGCTCTTCCCATTTGCCTTCAGAACTGCTACCAGTTCTGGTTCCTAACACTAATGAAGTGGGGAGGAGAATGAAACATTGTCCCCTTACCACGTTTTATGGAAGAAGCAATACACAACATCCATCAATGTACTCTCAAGGAAGCCCAAAGGAGCTTCCAACCCTTCTTCAGCCTGGTTTGAGTGACAGTGTCTCTTTGCCACTGCGAGAAGAGTCTGAACCTGAACCACAGCAGTTCTTTCAGCAGTGGCAATGACCATGTCTCTGTCAGGGTGCTTTTGCTACGGAGTGGTGATTCCTCTTCTGCTACCAAGCAGAGCATAGCTGCTGACAATTTTAAGACTTTTTCTGGACTAGTGCAGAACGGCACTAATTAAAAATACTTAAATGTTTGTGACTGGTGTTTGATTTAGAGTAACTGAAAGTATCTTACTGCAACTGCAGAGGAGGCAAAGCAACAACTGAATCAAGCACCTTGGTTCCACCCAATCCAGCCACTTTGATTACAAGATCCAGAAATTGCTTTTTCAGGCTTTTGATTTCCGCTGGCTGAAAAGATTTATGACAGTAACACACATCACGATACAGTTCCTAACAACTTGACAAAGAAATACACTGTCGATATTGCCCACAATTACTTCAATCACTTTGCCTTCACTTAGAACATCTGGACGTGAACATATGAGCACCTATGGACAGAAATCTTCCCACCCTGACAGGCAAAGCTTCAATTTAAAATTTCCATAAGGAGTTTCTTACTGCACCATGATCCTGAATAAACATCCCTTACAGTATTTCACTGCTAACTCCAGGAAGTATCATTAATACCCTACCAATGAAATAGTTACCAAATCTACACCACCGCAGTATCCGAAAAGAGTAGCCATTAGTGGAATTTCTACTTACAATGTAACACTGAGCTAGAAAATGGAAACAAACACTACAAAGAGAACAAGCCCTGCTCCTAAAGCAATTCTATGGCTCAGGCGAGAAATGAGAACATGTTTATGAAGACTCTCTTATCCACATAACCTTTCTAGGAACACAATCTTTTTATGAAATATGTGATTCCTATTTATGCTCTATATTCCATGAGGATGTCATGCTCAGAAAGAAATGGCAGCTTCAGTAAAATACATCAAGAGAAATCCAAGAGCTTATTCTGCCTGTTTTGATCTGCTTAGAGTTCCTAAGACACAGGGCATTTTGTTACTCTCAAGTTATTTTTAAGCAGAAGCCATGTACATTTTCCACACAAAAAGAAATCAAGAAAAAAAAAAGTATCATGCACTTAATGACTAATTAAGACAACAAACTGAAGGAATTTTCACACCTCATTGGGCTAAGGACTTTTTACAGAATAATCCCTGCAAGTTTTACTTGGAACCTTTACAGAATTGTATTATCCTTTCAGAAAGCATGTAACTAGGAATCTGCAAGTAACTGGTAAGGGCCTCAATGCCGGTTCATAAATAATGAACTTAGTTTTTCTACTACACTTCATCTCTAAAACATCACATAGTAAGCTAATTCATCACTATGCAATGTACAGTGGGAGATAATTAAAGAATCTGCCTTTTACTTATTGATTGATTTCTTAGTTTAGTCACAAAAGGTACTGTGCCTAAATAAACTGAGTATGCTTTCACAGCCATCAGAAATAACCAAACGAGCTGTAGGGCAGTACCTTCAAAGTCCTAGTCTCTGTAATTTAAACTTACACATAAATTCTGTTGAAGTTCAGCGTCATTAATAACCCACCATAACAATACACACAAACCCAAGGCCACCAAGATGAGGCAATGGTGAATTGCAATGGGCTTCCTAAACACAAGGCAGAGGATTCTTACAGAAAGCTTCCAAGTAACTAAAATAGTTCCAGTCTCGCTCATTTTATTTGCAGGGAACAGCCTTTTTATGGAAAAGAAGTCACATTATGTCCTTTTCTTATTTTGTGAAAGCAGCAAGGTGGGAAAATGGAGCTCAACCCTGAAGACAACTTCATTAGTAATAATACTTTTAAGCATTACCATGCAACTCCCAGAGCTTTCATTCTGCCAGACAATAAGCCAATATTAAATATTATCAGTTATCTCCGTAGGAAATACTAAAGAGTAAATAGTAACTCAATTTCAGTCCAAAAATAAGAAAAGGAATCACAGAAAGAGTAGTAATTCAAATGCCTGATTTCTCCTTACAGTAGAAAGAGGTATCAAAGCTGAGATTTGTGAAGAGTTAGGAAGAAAGTTAAGCTCTACAATAAAAGGAAGATAATCCCATGCATTCAATGAGCCACTGACCCATTTCCTATCCAAGATCCTCATATAAAGAGATCTTTCTCTCTTATCAACGCACAAATCACACCAATATTGCAAACACCTGGCAACGCTGCTGGGGGCCAAGGAGGTACCTCATTCCCATTCTGCACATCAGGAACTGGTGTCAGAACTGTCTGCAGCAGAAACTCAACCTGAGGCTTTCCACCTCCTAGGCTAACTCTCGAGGCATGGAAAATCCCTCCTTGTTAAGGAGACTTGTTACAATAATACACAAAGTCCCTTGCATCGTGTTATCTGAGGGTTAAGATCTCTAGATAACACAGGTCACTTCAGTTTGCAATTCGACCCCTTTGCCAGAACAGATTTATTTTCTAGTTAACACCAATTAACCCAATTAAACAGATTTTATCCATTACTGGGGTTGGAAGTTGCTGCAAGGTGTAAAAAAACCACCAAAATACCCTCCAGAGTTTTCTTCTGGGATGGTCTTACAAGGCATAAATGCAGGATGCACCAGAGTGTGACAGTATCAGAGGGAAGGAAGCCAAAATGTTAGCTGTTGCATACAGATTTAGAAAGACAGGTTATGATAATTGCTTTTATACAGACACTTTGGCATAGTACTATTTGAGATTAATGTAAAGGGATAAGATTTAACAAAATCAGTTCCACCTGTTGCTCTGCTGTGGCTCAAACACATATTTAGAAGGAAGTGCCTCCAAATGTAGGGAGCACTGAGAAGGACCTTTGAAGTCCTAAACCTGCCAGAAACCAGATGCAGATGGAAAATTGATCTTCTGTCCTTCATCTGTTTCACTGAAGGCAGAAATTGACTTCCTGCAAGTTATTAATTAAATTTATTGGGCAAAAATTAATCCTTTGTGTGTGGCCATCACATTATCTTTCATTATTCAGAAGACTGAAATCATACTGTTCTAGCTCACTTCACCTTCATTTCCCCAGTCCTGGAAGAGGGTATACTGAAGTGCTATCCACATCAGGCTAAGCCATTAACACTGGCATCAATTATTGCTCCTGTTGTTGCTTCTGGGTTAATTCCTCTCAGACCTAAGGTTCAGCTTTCCTAAAAGCAGCTATTCATTAAAGTTCAGATAAAGCAAAAGGGACTTCATTCACGAGGTAAATACAAACGAAGCTTAGACCAGCATTTGGACCACGTCATCTGTAGTGAATGAAATAACAGAAGGAGCTTCAAAAATAGGAGTGCAATAAATGCCTGTTCAGGGCTCATCCTGGCAGCAGTTGTTGTCCGTGCTGGAAAATGCCCCCTCCAGCTCGGATGCCGCGGGGTCAGCTCCGCTGCAGAGGGGACAGTGTGTGGCCGAGCCCTGGTCCCACACTTGGGCTCAAGAGGGAGCCTTGTGCTGGAGCTGCTGCTCCAAAAGCCCTTCCCCAGCAAGAGGAGTTCACAGTCCACGACATTTATACAGTGCAGAAGGATGGGGCAGTCATCATCACTAACTCAAAAAAAAAAAAAAGAAAGAAAAACGGCCAGATTTTTCAGAGACGAAAATCATGATCAGTCCACCCTACATTGCCTATGAAAATGTTCTCAAGAACCATGAGAAACATTAGTTTAAAACCACAACAGACACAGCAATGTGCACATTACAGGAATTGTTTTATACAGCCCCATTGTTGGAAAAGGTGGTTGTTACCATCCCACCTCACAAGGACTTAACTACACTCACCACTACCAGCTGCTGAAAATGACTCGCTTCCTTGGGCATAAGAAAGACAAGATGGCATTACAATTTTTTGTATAAAGAATCCTCTCCCTGAGCTTTTCCAAGTGAGCAAAAACTTTACAGGCTCAACTCTGCTCTGTATTCCATGAAGAACAAAACATCTGAGAGCAGATTTTCATGTGTTCCCTATTTGCCCATACACGGCTTCACAAAAATGCACCCGGCACACACTGGCATGCCAATCACCCATGCTCACAAACATGTTTGTTCTGTGCTGGCACAAGCAGGCTACCTGCAGCTACCTTTTCTGTGCATTGGTCAGTGTATAGAAAATTTAACATTCTGAAAAACAAGTCCCTTGGATTAGAAGACAGACTGCAATAAAGCAAGAATTGAATTGGCCGATTATCTCAATATGTGGTTTTAATTACCTCTAACTCATAGCAGTCTGCTCATTTGCATCCTTCAGATGAGACCTTAAATATCCATACCCTCTGTGCCTGCCTTGGACAAAGAAGATAGCTTGGGGCTTTTTGGAAAGAAAACAGATTCCTGCCTCGTTTTACTTGGCTGCTACAGTCCTCTGAGGTGGCTGCAATTCAGCAAAGCCATAGGGCTTGCAGCTTGGGAATTAGGATGGAAATTGTTACATGAATGCAAATACTGTTCTTGGTCTTTTCTTGAAAAAAGCACCTATTTACTTACCAGCCTTAACAATTAAATGAGGTTCTAATTAAGGAACAATAAGCCACAAAGAAAAAAAAAAGCCTGACAAGAGTAGCCCAAAAGACACAATTTAAGACTAAACAGATCAAATAACCAAGTTATCATTTAAACCAAAGTTATCTAAAAAGGAACCAAAAGAATAAAGGGAAGATAGAATTTAAAATGAGCGTGGCGGAGTCAAGAGAAAAGCAGAGAAAATAAAAGACAAGGTATAAGACCTTGGCCACAGGAGCTGATTGGAGTTTACTAGTGAATGAAATCCCAGTTTAACAAAAATGCATTATTTCAGTCTGAATGTGCCTAGCTCTTTGTAGGGCACCCAGAGAGGATTAATCTCATGCCCCACCTCCTTTCACACAGTAGCCACAATCCGGCCCTTCAGGTCTGACTACTGCAAAATGCCAGACAAATTTTTATGGGAAGTCGCAGCTTCAAAATTACATTTCATGGCATCTTCTTACTTCAGATAAAACAAATATTCCTTTAGTTATGCCATGCTTCCAAGAACATCAATTCTGAAGCATCAGGTTTAAATACTACGCAGCAGACATACTACACCATTGGTTTTAAGCACCTGAATTAGGTGTTTTAAGTTACTGGTAAGGCCCTGCTGCAGCTTACAGCTGAAGCACCGTATGGAACCTGACAAGTGTATCTGAAATCCTGTAATTTTAACCTAGTTGTCACTTCATACTACAGCTAATCATCTTCCTCAAACATGTCACAACTATCTATTGCATTTTTAGAAGCCTTCACCTTCCCTTGTTCTTACAAGAACCCTCTCCCAAGCCATAAGCCTTAGGATGAGGACAGGTGCAAAGTAAGCCCATTACTTAAGAAAGGAAAATCAATTTTAATTACCAGATTGCAGCCTTTGCTGCAGAAATGTAGAGACCTGTAATTTTGATCTCTGCCTGAAGATATGCTTGGCTCTAGGGCAGTCTTCAGCGACACCAGACTGTTTCAGACTGCAGGGTGGCAGGATCCTGGTTGACAGCTGCAGAGTTTTGGAAGCAGGGAGGGCAGAAGCCTAGGACAGCCAGCAGCCCCTGCAGAGAACAGTGCTGCCCAGGGAGGGAGAGGCCTCCCCATCTCCATAGGAGACTGCACCTATGAAGAAGTTTAAAGCCTCTGAAGATCTGTCCAATAAAATCAATTCCAACCCTCTGGAAATAAACCTTAAATTTGGTACTAAAAGCCAACTCTCTTTCCTTCTTGCTGGGAGAAGGATTTCTGCACTGTTTTGTCTGAACTGGTTAGTCATACACCAGGTGATAACACGGGAGAAGACAAAAAAAAATAAACAACAATGAACAGTTCTAAACAAATCAGGATGGTTCCACACAATGCTGGCAGCCAGGGAGAGAACTCAGACGGTAAAAGCAGCAGGTGAAGTCATGGGCTCCAGGCTCGGCTCTACCTTAATCGATAAGCTTGTTTAGAAACAAACTGGCAAATACAGTGACCTCTCTGCCCTGCCCTTACATGCTTATCGTGTTTTGACTAAAAGATTGTTTTCAAAAGATGAGCAAGTTCCCAGCACAATCTCATTAAACCCTCTGCTACTGTTTTCCTGAAGAAAAGTGCACCAATGGTACATCCTACAAGTTCTGTTTCTTTGTAATAATTATACTACAGAAATAGTTTCTTCATATTAAATATTGGCAGGGCAGTTCTGTACGAATCAGTAGCCAAACACTGCAGTTAACATCTGCCACTTTAATAACCACCTCTACTTCTACTGAACAGGCTATTCAATTTAATGGATAGTTGTAAAATTCTAATAAATCTTGTGACTGGCACCCATCTCTGTCTATTTTATCTCATTATAGGCTTCTTGCTTGCTATAATTTTGTAGAAATGGTAGCTTTAGTTTTCCAAGACAGTGTTGAATTTGAAGAATTAAGATAATACACCACACAGTTTCAAGACAAGATAAAAAGCACCTCCATTCACAACTGTAACTGACTGTTCCTACTCCGCAGGACACTTCCATCGCTAACCACCCACCCTCTCCTCTTTTTAAATAAGGCTGCAGCTGGTCTCCAAGAGGTTCTAAATTAAGGCAGGAATGTGGTACAAAGTGCATGTGCATGAATTCAGATCTCTCCACACCCACTGAAACGCATCTCCAGAGAAACAAAAGCCCAGTACAGCAAGGGATGGAGAAACCAGCACTTGCGCTCCATGACACCCATCTTACAAAGCAATTGCTAAATGTGTCTCAGGAGTTAACTCGTCCACCCCAACAACTCTTGAACATCTTTAGTGAGAAACATGGAATATTGAATAATACATATTCTATTACATCTTGTGCTCTTCCACAGAGTAACAAGGTATTGCAAAAATTCAAGAAAATACAGAGATGGAGACTGTAAATTATGTCAATAAACATATCTGTAAATAACATGAAATAAAGATAAATAAAACAGTCTTTTGACTGTGGTCTCAAAGAGAAGTGGAACAGTTCAGAAACAGAGAATATTTACCTTGGAATATCTTTGCATGTTGGAAGGTAAAGATCAGATCAATGCATGTGTACTCCACTGAAGGCCAAACCCACCAATCAACATCTACTTGTGTGCTGGAGGGGTTTTTTTCTTAATTCCAGGAGCAAAACAAAGCCTCCTGAAAGTGAGGTGAAATGCCTTTGCACCTCCTTTGGATACTTTCACATATACAAATGATGCCTCTGTGTTTGTCTCACTTCCAGTTCAATCAGACATAGGACACAGACAAGTACGTGATGGAAGATGGAGCGAAGTCTTTCATTAGCCACTTACCAACTGACCACATGTATCAACCTCACAGTCTGAGCCTACAATCCCACTTATCTCCTCCAGAGGCTAGCCATCCTTCTCACATCTCTCTTGCATTCCTCACAGGCTTTCATTTCTCCTCCCTTCTTCCTCCTCTTGCTGTTAGTATGTCTCCTGTTTCACCAGCAGCTTCTGGTTTTGCACTTGCCATGGTTCAGCGAGGGCTTCCCACCTCTGCCACTCCTACAGCTCCAGCTCTACCAGTACTGCACTGACACACTCTCTGTAGAGCCACGATGCTGACTGGATCAAAAACTGACCCAGCCACACAACGATCCCGCAGTTTTCAATGCCTTGGCCAGAGAGGCAGGGATGGCACACCAGAGAGTGCCTGGGTAAAGGGAGCAGCAGGAATCACTGCAGAAAGCTGGTCTACCACCGAACTGCAGCCCTAGGCTGGCCTCTCCCTACTCCCACCCTCCCAGGGTTCCTTCCATGACCACCATTCCTCACTTGGAAGCACTGGCAACTCTCACCTGGAGTTCCTCATCCTCCAAATTTCACTCAGCACTTTGCTAGCAGTGACATGTGCAGCTCAAATCTCTGTTCCAATAAGTTGTATTAAAATGCCGTGGCTCAATGCCAGATGTTAAAGCTTGATAACTTACACGTTTTGTTTATTAAAGAGATGGAAGTGAAAATAGATGAAATCTGGATAGGCATATTCTCATGTTATTCATACTAGCATATATCCAAAGCACCATTTATTTCTGTGCATATGTAAACTGATGATGGATGAGATGAAAAGTCTTTTTTTAAAGAATTCCTATTAAAAACTGAATTAGTGAAAAATTCCCAGCTTACTAAACCATTAAACACTTTGACTCAATTTTGATCGATATTGATTTAATGATATTTCTTGGAGCTAAAACTAGCTGGTATGTTATTACGTATTTACAGAAAATAAAGGAACTAGAAATCTAGTGGTACAGGTTAATCAAACTGTCAACAAACCTTTGCTGCATAGCATAATCCACACAGCAATCTCAAAATACATTACAGAGCGTTTTATAATGCAAATAAACTTTAGCAGGTTTTATTTTATACATAAAACACTGTCATCTCTAAGGCATTACAATATTATATCAGAGTTGGAATTTTTACTTGAGATGCAGCATGTGTTTGAACTTGGGCAGGGTCTGGAGAGTTCCCAGATGTTAAAAGCAAAGCCCAGGACTCCCTGGTTCAGCTGGGATGACCAGAACCCCAACTAAAACTTCACTGGTTACATCCACTTCCTAAATGCAAAGCTGCTACAGAGCTTTGCTGTGCCACAACATACAGGCAATGGGACCAAACAGACCTGGGTGGAAGTTTCAAAAGCTCATTTTATTTGCTTTTTCCTGAGGAAGTTATATGGAAAAACTCAAATTGTATTCAAAACAGAGGGAGAGGGAACTCCACTGGGTCAAGCCTCACCTCAGTCACACCATCTTTACAACCACTACAACTCTTATTTATTCACAAACATAATTTCAACTGAAATGGAGACGACCCAGCAAAGTGCCTGCCAGAGAGGGGAAGCTGATAGTCTTTAAATTGGTGGTTTCATATATCTTGCTGCAGTGTATGGAGACTGCTTTTATACCCTCTCCAGTCTCATTCATGATGCTTAATGAGAAAACTGCAATGCTAAGCATTGCTTGGGCCATGAATCATAGTGTGGAGCAGTTATTCACACAGAAAATGCACAACTTACTGATTCAACAGCCTCAACAGAGTAGATCCCTGTCCTACAAGGTAACTTAAATTATTTGCTTAAATTAAATGTGACCCTCAAGGCAGTGAGCTTGCTTTCAAATTTCAGATAATAACACAGGCTCTGGTTTCAAGTGCCACTGGAATCAGTGGAAAGATTCAGAAACACTTCCAAAGGCTTTGGATTGAGCTCATGGAATGTGGGATCCCATTTGAGCCTACTCATTACCACCAGCAGTCTCAGGGGCAGAAAAGCAGAAATAAGGAACTACAAAAGGACTCCAATTACATAGCACGGCTTCAGGGCCCAGCAACTGGTCAGCCAGGCTATGAAACTCCAAGTATTTGACCTCTTTTTTGTTGAAAAATTATGTATTTCTGCAATCCTTACTTGGAATTACTAAGGACGAGAAGGATAATGCCATCTCGTTTCAAGCGCTTTGGCACACAATGTCAAAACACACACAAATTCATAACTGCCACCATACAACTCTAATTCCACTTCCAAAATTCACCTCCACAGAAGCTGTGCAAATCTTATGTCTCTCTAAAGTCAGTGAGGACTGACAACATCAGATCACAGGAAACCTTACACCAAAATCAATAAAATACACGTGAAAATTCTGTGGATACTCAAAATAAATTAGAATTAAATTTGGTCTACAGATAAATTCCAATATTTTAAGATTTCATATATTTAACATTGTTGCACTCTCACTTTAAAGAAGCCTACCCATGAAAGTGGAAGGTACCATCCCAGCTACATATTTTGCTGTTAAAATTATCTAATCCTCCTACAATAGTATCACCCAGAGACCTCAGCTGACACGCTGCATTCTGTATCTTCTGCAGCAAAAGGCAGGCAGAATGGAAAACAAGAAAACATGGAAATGTGTTGCTAGGATAAGACGTCATGGAAACCAAATGCATTGCACTTAAATAGTGTGCCATTCTGTATGTGCTTTAACACACAGAAATACCTTATTTTCTCCGAAGTTTAATTGTTTGCCTTTGGTGGATTTAGATTCAATTTTTTTTTTTCTTACAGTGCACCTGAGTTTTAATTCAAATATTGTCTTAGATTTTAATCTCTACCACTCGATAAGGATGGTGGGATAGTATAGATCCAATTTGGGCAGATTTTTTCTGCTAGAGCCTTGCAGAATCATATCCCAAAATGTCACGCGAATTATCACTTCGGATCAGATGCATCTCTCTTCTCTCATCCTGTAAGTTTCTGAAGCCCCAAGGACACTCTGAAGGAGAACAAATGAAAATGAAAATTTAGTTGCTGTGCAGAGCCTCAGGGGGCTTCTACTGATGTCTTTGGAGAGCAGGCAGCTAAGGTGGGAAAAAGTTTTCAAGAGAGGGAATTTTCCAGCAACGCATTTCAGGCACAGCCCATGGTCATGTATCTCTTAAAAAAATCCATTAAAGGTTCAAAAAAATTTCCAGTCTTTCAAAGATTACATTCCCTCTGCACACTTGAAATTACAGCATCATGGGTTTCTAAACAGTAGGCCACTGTTTGCCCGCTACAGCAATAGAATGTAAAAAAGGCACATTGCTGCTTTGTAAGAGCACATCCCACTATGAAGCCACATATCCTGTACACAGTATTTTCAGGATGCTTGCTCATTTTGAAACCAACACACAAAATGAAGTTAAATGACCTTAGAATACCTGAACACAGTCTCCAGAATGACATGCTGTCACTTCCCAGCTAGGGAGCTGTATTTTTAACATTTACTAAGTACATTTCATCACTGCTAAAGTGCAGAAAAGATACTGTGAACAGCATTATCACATAGTGTGATCACTACTATATTTTCCGCTTGTCATAATAACAATAACAATAATAATAATTATTACAATCTTCATCATAGTACAAGTGATTCTGCTTGTTAGAATTTGAATGGCAGACACTTCACATTGTCAAAAAGATCCCTGTTCCTCCACCTGCTGCTATCTGATGAAGCACCAAAAGTATCATTGTGATGTAACCTAAAGCATCCCTCTAAGAATTTGGGCTTTGATTAGGAGAATGAAGTTGGGCTGTGTTAAAAACCATTTCCATGCATTTCCCAACAGGCCTTTTACTTTGCCTGAACACTGGGTAAAACTGTCCTTGTACAGAATGTGGACCTTTTGAAAAACAAGCAGATCTTCTAGACAGGACATGATACTGCTTCAAAGCACACCGTAAGAACCAATAGATTTGCATGTGGCTTTGGGAACAAGATAAGGTCTCACCCACAGTCCCAGACTTGCAGCTTGCAGAATTATAAGCATTAGGAGAGCAGGAAGTAGGACTGAAAAGGATTTCATGGTAAGTCCTTCATTAGTCCTGGCAGCATCTGAGAATTGGTCTGAACACTGAGCAAGTCTCTTCACTGTATTTGTATGTATTTATATGGCTTAAATATATCCAAGCATAGCATTTCCATGATCTCTTCTAATCAAGCTCATTTTGGAAAATATCCAAAACAGGAGTGGAAACAAATGAGCTGGCGTTAGAGCACCCCACGAGACAATTACAGTCTAACCCAGGAGGCAAAAACTCCTTTTTTTGAAGACTGAGAGATTTTTCTTCAGAACCATTTCCAGATATTGTCACCTTTTTAAATGGAAAGATGACTGCAAGTCTGACTATTTGCTATCAGAACGTCAGCATTCCTGCAGCATCCAAAAGTTACAAAGGGCATTCTTTGATCCTGTTAATATGGAAATGAGGGCACAGAGAGTGCTTTCTTTAAAGAAAAACAGCTGTATCAATAAAAGCTATTCGTGAAAGCGATGAACAATTTTCTCAACAAAATTATATTTAGGTTCTTTAAGCTGAAAATCCTTTAGTTTAACAGATACTGCAGAATCCTCCTTTTGATGAGCAGTCACGTACAGCCATGGAAGTGGTTTGCCCACATTTTCCATGTGCCACCCTCACACAGAGTACTGCCAGATCTCCTGGGGGAGATCTCCGACTAACATCACATGAAAGCAGAACAGCTCGTGTGAAAGATATGCAGGATCTAACTTCAGTGGGGAAAACCAGTGAGGAAAAAAGGGTACAACTTACCTCTGCTGGCAAAAGTTGGGAAGAAGTACCCTTCAGGTAAAACCTGGCAGTAAATATAAAGTACCATTTGCTTTCTTACCAAATGATGCCCAGGGAGATTGCTAAGCAGTTCCTCCATTCTTCCCAGCTGTGGCCTGGGTCTGTTCCTGAGAAGAGCCTTCCCAGCACCAGAGTGGCTCTGTGCAGGGCACCAGATGAAAATAAGAGGAACACGGGAAAAGGAGGGAATCAGCTCACTACCAGCACTGGCCAAACCCTGTGGAAAAGGCTATGATGGGAAGAGCCAGGCACGTTGTGCAGAGCAAACCGGTGATTCCTGGAGGACAGCCTCCAATCTGATGGAGCACACAGAGAATCTGGCAACCAACAAGCACTCGCAGGGCACCAGGTCAGTAAGGAAATCAGTCCTGGATTTTAATTTCTGTTCCCAGTGCAGATGCACCCCTCTGCCGCCAGTTTGCTCTGGGCCCTTCAGAGCAGGAGCTGGTACTTGTGCAGCCCTTGCGTAACAGCACCCCGACTGTAGCTGCTCTCCACACCTCACTGCAGCAATGATGAATTAGTCTCTGTCAAGTTCAACAGATCATAATGAAGTGAAAAGAAGAGAGTGAGAATGCTCTGATATTAGAATTAGGTAATTTATTAAGTAGCAATAGCAAGGCCCTTGTTACTAGCAAGGATCTAGAGTGTCCCTTCAACAGCTTGTCTTTGTTTAAAGCTTTGTTTCCTGGAAGTGAGAAAGTAACAAAGAAAAGGCCATAAATAATTGTTCAAGACATTAACTCTTTTCTCCCCTGCAGCTTTTAAAAGCAGTACAAGCTATAAACTACCCTATAAACAGATATTGAGCTTCCTGTGACAACTTCAGTGTCAAGCTAAGCTTGGCACTCTGCAACAGTATGAAGTTTTCCACTCCTATTTTGAATATGGATACAGTTTCAGACTGCTGTAGAGCCTATTTTACAAGTTTTCTCTTTTATTAGGTCTCTGCTCCAATTATCTTTATACACATTCATATTTATTGTACAATATTGTGCTCTGGTGTTCACGTGCTTCTGGGGCACACAGTGTGTGAAATACTGCTCTAAGCAACACAGGATTTCCATTTGGTTTTGCAATTGCAGACAGCAAATACTATCAAGCTACAACACTATCCAGAAGCTGTGCACCTCCTTGCACAGACAGTGTTAACAGACAGAAGTTTATAGCATGTTAATTATAAATTTACTTTTATTTTACTTAACATTTCCTTTCTCCATACAAATGATTCTGCACTCAATTAATTGACCATATGTATTTATGCAGCATGTACACACATCATACCCACCACCACTTCAATGATTACTGCTAAAAATCCATGGTATTAAAAAAACTAGTCACACTTTACATAAAAAAGAGGAGCTATGTACTACTTAACAAACAGTAAGGTCACAATCTCCATCTGGCCAAAAAGCATGTCATAACAAAAAGGAACAGCTGGAACTTGTACTGCAGAGTTCTACTCTGTCTTTATTTTTCTATATATGTTTTTAGCACTTTCCAAAATCATCTTAGCAAGACTTTTTAAGACTAATACCATCATCAGTTATATCAAAGGCATATTACTTAACTACTTCTGTTGCACATTTCAAGTTCTTTTATTGTACCTTTCAGCATGATTTTATTCACATCACTCAATCTGCCTACTAATAGCCACTCGTTAGGAGTTGTTAAGCTACTTATCAGCCAAGGCACAAGCTACCCACTGACACACTTGCAGTTCTCTCTTACAGAGAAGGCCCTGCCAGCAACCAGGCAGCCAACCCAGGGAAGGGCAGTTTTTTACAGATCTAGTAATTTTAAGAAAAAAAAAACAAATAGAAAAACAAATTTTCAAGGCTTCATTTTCATGCTCAGTAGCAGACATTTACTGTAACTGATGTTTAGAGACAGAGATCTGTAAAATGTTCGTAATAATACTTAAGTCTCCTCTGCAGTCTAAACCTTGGAGTAAAAACACAGAATGAGCAACAGACATACCAGTGCTGTTAATGTATTCATCCTCACAAACAGATGCATTATAATTCTGTCTGTATAAGGCAGCACGAAAAACATCTCTAGAATAATAATCCATTCAGTGATATTCTCACATTGATATGCTTCTCTGATTTTGATGTTTTTAGTCGATTAAAAATTGATAGTAAAACAACTAAGCATTTGCTCTGAGTGTCCGAGTGTCGAAGAAATTGACATTTTGTTAAATGAACACTCACTTTTCTAGACTATTAAGTGAGATTTAGTAATACTCATATTCTAGCATGAGAAATGCTCTTGCATTTGAACAACACTGGTGCTGTACGCATTACAGTGCACACAGAGCCCTGCATGGCTCCCAGGCTGCTGGGGAGAAATGCCTGTGCAAGCAGCAGTAAGCCTGGCAGGGATGGAATCACACCCATTCCTCTGCTGACACCCACCACACCACTGGGACCAAACCCAGGCTCCAGGGAGGGGATGAAACCTTTGCCTTGACTTTGCCTGAGCTAAGACTCACTCAGAAGTTTCAGCTGGGGAAAATGTGGTCTATAAATCTTGTCTTGAAGGGATACAGGATATATTTACATCATTCCATATTATTTATGACTGAGTCTTGCACTCACCAAAACCAAGGATGCTCCCAACAAGAATAATGAAAAAAAAATAGGTCAGGCTCCACTGCACAAATTTTGAAAGCTTCACATTGAGCTATCAAACAAAGAGTAAGAAAAGAGCAACCACATCATTTCCTCACATATCCAGAGGTAATATCTAGGAATATTACAATTTGACATCTGATTTTGTTTCACACTGGACAAAATCAGCATCTTCTTTAGCTTCCTGTGGATATAAGGTATTTACAATATTGGATCACCTTTAGTGTCCATTTCTCAAGTCATCAGACCATAATACGTTTGGAGTAAGACAGAAAACAGACATTGATGTTTGATCTGCTTAGAAGTGGCTTGCAATAAGTGACCATTTGTCTACAATATTAATTTGTGTCCAACAGACCTGGATTAAAAGTATAAATATTATATAATTTAAAAATATAATTAAGATTTCTCCATATGTCTCAATTCTTCTAAAAAAATCCACGAATGTGAACTAGACATAGTATTTGAAGGTCAAAAGCTTTTTAAGCCAGCAGTCATAGAAGACTTCTAAAATCAATAAGACATATAAAACTGATTGCAAGCTTATAAAAAGCATCAAATCTTTTAGCCTGGGTGACACAAATATAGCATTTCACACTGTAAGCAATTTCCTGGCAACGTAGGCCAGTTTACCTTTGCACTATGAAGGGGTTTTTTGCATCTCTAGACTACGAGTAACTGCAGTGGTTATTTAGGAAGCAGACAAGTCCATAAGGCACAGTGCAAGACCAAGAATAGCAGCTCTTTGCGGCTAAGACGCGGTGTCACACATGGGTCACCTCACACCTTGGGAGCAAACAGCCTGGCTTGGCTTTGAGGATGGGCTGATTAGTCTCTAAGGAAAAAAGATGCGGGGAAAAATAACTTAACAGAGAGGGGGAGGGTTGTAGTAGCTGATGTAAACATTCAATCTCAAACCCTGGCTCCCCAGCCAACCATTTCCAAAGGCCTTACCAACACTCCACATAAGATGGCAAACGAGCGTAGGTGTTCCAAGCTCTCTGCATCCAACTGCCCTCCACGGATGGCCAACAGCGCTGCTGCAGCAGCAGGTGTTCACAAGGACAGTCACGTGAAATCCACAACAAACGGCCTAGACCTGATGTCAGGACACCGCCATGCCTTCAGCAAAGCCCTGCTCATGCTCAGAGGTGCAGTCATGCATCCAAAGGATCAGACCCTTCTGACTGGTCTCCGCCAGGTGACTCCAAAACCCTTAGGCCCCTTTTATATTCAGTTTGCAGAGCCTACACTATGTCCAAAAATGTTCAAATCACATTAAGCTTCCAAGTTGTTTCTGAAGATGAAACTGATAAAATGGGCATGTGTGCTGTTAAAAATTTTAATAACATGATTTTTTTAATATAAACAAGCAGATTCACACTTTCCACAAGTCAATCATCTTTGACTAAAAAGGACTTACAGGAAACACCAAAGAATACCAGCTAATCCCAAATTTTAGGGATCACTGTGTTAAACCTTGCAGTTACAATGTGAGTGAGCAGATGCAGAAGGTATTGAAATTCTCCCACTGGTGCTGGGGGTGCAGGCAGAATGCTCTTCTAATCAATTCAAGAATATCTTTGATACTTTCTGCATCAAAACAATGCCAGTTAGAACACCGACATTTAAACCTGTGTCTGTGAGCAGAGCTAGGACACAGCTAAATTTACTCTGGATATGCCCTAAGCAGTAATCTACACAGGAAGGGAAAATACTAACATAGAATGTAGAAGGTGTATCTGTAACACCGTTATGATTTTGAAGATGTACTGAAATAGGAAGGATGATATGAAATGTCACAGCAGATCTTTATAGAGAACCCAAAGAAAGATAATGTTGCCCAGAACCAGTGCAGAAAACATGAATGTTAATAAGATTTTTTTTCCATCTGTATTTCTGGCTTGATACTGTGTGACACTGTTTTCTGCAACACAATGCACTATTTCAAACACAAAAGGAAACACTGTCCACTGGAAATTAGTATGTGGTAATAACATTCCTTTGCAAGACATAAGTGATTTAATAATGAGATTTGGGGTTATGTCATCTGACCATATTGTTTCTTTATGGCAAATTAACTAACTCACATTTGCAGCATTACAGCCAGGCCTACAATTTTCATTCCAGGATGATATCCACACAGGATGAGCTAAGAATTAATAAGAAACACTAAACAAGTATCAGGATACATACTGTTCTTAACAGTGCCACTGCTTCAAAGGTAGTTTTTAATGTTGCATTATTTTTGTACACATGGAAGAAATCTTTGCCAGTTCATGCAAGGAGATGTGGCACAAGGATATTCACTGATGTGGCATGAACCACCAAAATGCATGAGAGGCAACTCCACCCAACTCCACCCGGAACAGTAAAAGAAAATTCAGGGATATACTTAGGGGCTGCTTAGTTTGTCACTCAACCAAAACCAAAACACATGCAAATTCTTGGCAGAACATGGTTAATTATTAACTTTATTTATCATCTTACAAAGTAAACTGTAACAATTCATAAAAACAAATATCCAGAACATTGAAACCACACATTAATAATAATAAAAACCCCAAACTGCAGATCACAGAATTAGACTCCATTAGGCACATTGTTGCACTAAGTGGCACCCATTTAGAGGAAGCAACAGAGCCAAAAAATCCAGTCTTCTACACAGAAATCCAACATGAGCAAATGGAACTAGATTAATACAGCAAATTCATATAAATTTAGGACAAGAATAGAAATCAGGCATGCTTTTCCACTGTTGTTTGTTTTTCATTTTGCTAAGACAGAAAATACTACGTTTGCTAAAATATTTTCATTAAGAAAAAAGCATCCATATTTAAGACAACTTTTATTTTATTTATTAGAAATATTGCCCTTCTTACAGGTTAACATGAGCTCGTAATGGAGCATTTTCTTAAATCATGTCACACTCAAGGGACAGAAGAAATGATGTGTGGCAATACCAATACCCTCTTTCACAGATTTCCTGACATAACTGGACTTCCAAAGTTGCCTTTGTCCCTTTCCTTTTTGCTCCTACTGAAAATACAGCAAAAATAAAAATGCTAGCCCTAGTAGTTTCAGGTATTACAAATTTTCCTTGACACCAGTAGCTGGAGTTCAGCTACTCTGAAGCACAATGAGAGTCAACCTCACTTCTTTTAAGATGGGATACACCCCAAGACTGAACAATGCATCAGTGTAATGAGACGAGAAATATTTTAAATATCTACAAATGTTAACATTATTACTTCTTAGATTAAAAGACTTTAATAAAAAATTTCTTGAATATGGAATTACTGTACCTTTTTGTGACAGTCATTACTGTCATTGGTAACTCTGGTTATTATTTTGAACAGTTGTAAATAAGACTTTATACCTTCTTGACAGCAAACTTACATTGTTAGTCACATATTTGAGTCAATTCCTTCCCTCTGAGCATAACTTTACCCCTTGAGAAGTAAGTATACAAGAACGTGTTCTGAAGGGACTTATTTCATGTATTTTCAGAGATGTGACAAGGGGGAATCAGGAAATAAAAATCAAGAAGAGACAGCCTTTTATAATCAATGTTTTTCCATACCCTACTCATGCCCCCCGTATTCCCATGACTTTGGAAATACACTCATTTCAAGGATGAAATTCTAAAAAAGGACCCACTGAAGTCATAAACAGCTTGATCCAACTTGCTTTTGCTTCCACAATCTACATTGCTTAAAATTTACAAGATTTTATTCAAATGGGTCATCTGCATAAGGTTCTAAGAAAGACAGCCTGGGTAAAAACCGAAAAGTTTTAACACTATGATGCAATCAAAAGCAATAGTTCTGAAACTGCGTGGTGGATCCAGTGACGACATCAGCTCATGGAAAAAAAAATGGGGAAAAAAATTTGACCAAAATACAGGATGTCAAAACTAAGAAAAAGTATTTATTAGCATCTCTGATTAAAACCAGATGCTTTCAATTCAGAAACCATTTTTCTCTCAGTTCTATTTTCTTCTTCCTGCTTCTCACTAATGACCTCTCCTCATAAGGAAGCCAAGCAGTCACCTTCATGCCAGGTCACCAACTACAGGCTCATAAACTCTGCACTGGCACCACACAGCACTCAGCAGAGGCTGCAGTAATCCTTTGTGTGATGCTCCCTCTTCTTATTTCAAAAGAAGTATGAATGCCAACGAAGCAGGGTCCTCCACAGAGAATGGGAGCCGAGTAACGACAAACACCGGTACGGTTAGACGGCGTTCTCGTTTATTGTTCAAATCAAGCAGGATTATGCAGCATTTCCAACTAGTCATCCGTTGTCCATGCACTGTAACTAACTCTATGATTGGATACTTAGGTAAAATCAAGCCTGTCTACTGTCTACTAATTGGATAACATACGGCAAACAAGTGTCCTCCCTCCTCCCAGCTTGCGGCTATCGCATCCCGTTAAACCTCCCTTTTCTCCCATGGACACCTCAAGGACACTCTCAGCACTAAGTCATGCTAATCTCAGCACTCAGGGCAAGCAGGCCCTGCTAAGTCTGGCTTGTTCACTATGTTCAGATACAGACCCTGTCCATTCTGCTCTAAGAATTCTTCTACATGCCAACACCTGAAACCTCCACATCTCAAGGCAAGGTTATTTTATAGCTATCTTATCCATCCATTAAACAGGTAATTTCCAGGAAATGTGAGTAGCTCTATTTAGCTACCCCTTGGGAAAAAAGCAAGGGAAATTGGGGCTGCTGTAGGACACTACTCAGGCTGGCTTGCATTCTTCCATTGACTTGCATTTCTTTGCAAAGAGCTTCAGTTTTGAGGCTGTTGTCATGTTGTCTGCTCAAAAACAAAGGTTTTTCTTCGTGGCTGAGATACCCAAGCAATACAAGTGGGCCAGGGCACAGCGCAAGCAGAGCCCCAGGTTTCTGTCTGGCAGCTGGTGCTCTCACTGACACAGTTCTGGCCCAGGACAGCCAGCAGCACCCCAGACAATGCCCGGGCACAGGGAGCAGCACGTGTCACACGCTGTTCACACGGGCAGTGGGCAGTGACCAAACGCTGAGAGAGGTTCACACACCCACATGTGAGCCAGGCTGGGCCACCCGACCACAGCACCTGAGACCTGTTCCAGGCCTTGGGTGATTCTCAATGGCAGTCCTGACAAATGAGGGCTTAGGCTTTCAGATGCTACTTTCACAACACACGAATTCTGTGTAGGAAAGACAACAGATTGATTGAACTCTTATTTCACATATCAAATCTTAACTATGGGAAATTGTGTAGAAAGTGGTCTAAAGAATTGCTTATATATATATTGCACGTGTATATTGCACATATAATGCCAGCCTGAGCTCTGCAACAGAAATCAAATGCTGTTTGTGTAAACTGCTGTCTGACTTCCACATACTAATTATTCATAGCTGGCTGACATGGACATCTCATCGGCTGCCTCCAAAGTCTGAACTATCCTTCATCATCCTCTTCAATATGCTCCAGACTCAGATGAGGTTTTTTAATTAACAGAAAAAAAATCTAAAAGCTACTAACACTAGATGTTTCTGAGCCATGAAAAAATCATGTGATAAAATACCACAATGAAGCCCTGAAAATCGACCATTTTTTTTCAATATTATATACTCAACATGAAAAAATAACCCCCAAAATTATTTATACACAAGAGACAGGCTTTAAAATCCCTGAGAAACAGAATGGGAAAGTCAAATAAGTATCTTGGAACACCAACCTAAACATTTCCAATCCTGTTGCATCTTTTTTTGGTAAAGTTTAATTGCAGAGACATGCTCTCTTTCTCGCTGGGATCCAGCTGCCACTGTTTCCCTCTGCCTGCAGTCACAAAAGCCACAGAAAACGTGGCAGGAGTGGATGTGTGCTTCAACAGCAGGTCCTTCAATTCACAGTCCAGCATAGTAATCACGACATCAACGAATGTACAGAACTAAGCACTGGCACAGCTGGTACCAGACACATCCTCAGCTGTCTCAGCTCCACCCGCAAAGCACGGGGACAGTGCAGAGGCTGGGGCAATGTCACCTGAGGGGCTCCCACGGAACAGCACAGCCTGTCTGAAGGCAAACCAAGCCTTGGTGCTGAAGAACAGATGCTTGCTGCTTCACTGATGAAATGTTCCAATATTGTATTTTTCCCGTTGTCCACTGGACACTATTACTGTTTTTCCTTCATTGCCTGTGCCAGATATAAAAAAAGGGCAGGAGGGAATAAGAAGAAATATGTGTTTCCAAGACTGCAGCTCCTGTCTATTAAAAGAACATTTTAAAAAAGTTATAGCTACATCTAGAATACTATTTATCCAGCTTTAAAAGTGGAAGCATTTAGTCCAGTAGAAGAAAAAAATTTAAAGGACCATCAAGCTTATTCCTTCTTTAGGACTCCTCTTGCAGTGCACAATACTACAGCACTATAATCAAGTACTGTCTAGATAATTTTTAAAAATTAACAGATTTATTCCAGATGTGAAAGTCTTTGAGGCTAAAGAACGCAATAACACGTCAATACCACAAAGATTGTGGAGATTAAAAATAGAAGCAGAAGGTTTTGTGTTCACTTCAGTTCTATTGGAACAAGAAATGCTGAACACAGTGTAGTCTCCTGAAATGGCTGAGATGTCTTGTAGTCTTTCTCATACCGAGTCCCCTACATCACCAGTTGAAGTCTTTTAGGATTATCTAGGTATTCTTTCTTTTTACATGCTCTTTTGGATGTTTTCTTCTTTTAGTTCTAGTTGTGCAGTCCATCTCTGGACAGCAGAGTCCTTAACCCTGGAGAGCAGAGTCCTTAACCATGCAAGCCCCAAGTGTATGCCCACTTATAACCATGTGTTTCAGCCCTAATTGGTTTCAATATGACTTAAGCCCATAATAAAAGCACTATGTCCCATGCAACTACGCTTGTACCTACACATTTTCATAAGCAAATAAAATAATCCACAGTTGCACAACTTTATAACACTATTCCGATAAAAATTTCTTCTACGTGAATGTCACAGTGCAATTTCCAGTCCAGTCAGTTTTTCACAGGACAATCCACAATAAAATGCCCCACAGCTTTTTATACTAGACTGTAAAGAAAGATGTAACACTTGTTCTTGGCTCTAACTGGTAGCACAGTACTCCCAGAGTAGCAATTCCGTTTCTTAAAGTATAATGGTGTCCAACCTCAATATACTATGTTGTATCAACCTGAGGTTTGTCAATAATACATAACTTTATGTCTGAATCTAATACTTTTTTAAGAACTCATATACAGAATTAGTTTCCCAAACATAAGAGCCTGTTCTAAACCTAAAGATGAATCACCACTGGAGAACTACCATCTGGAAATAAAGTACAGTTTTTCCTGCAGCACAGGAAAGAATGGCCTTTAAGAAGAATTGCAGTTCATCCACAAGACATTAGACCCAAGGTAGGAAATACAAGAACTTTTTCATGGCTGTGTGATCAGCAGATATTTGAATTTCTTATGACCTGAAAGAAAAACTCAAACAAAATAGCCATCAACTTATGAATCCTTGAGATATCACAGAAAAATAAAAAAGGGTGGAGGGAATCACTGCTCAATGTCTTGAGCTACTGGTATATATTATTTATATTCTTATTGACATGTTGGTTGGAGACTTAACTTTAAGGGCTCATGTTCATCTAGAGATGTTTCAGGAGAACTGGTCGTGGGCATCAGCAAATTCAGCTGCTGTTGGACATGAACCCACTGCAGCTTTGCTGCCTGCCCTGCTGAGGCTCTGGGAAGGGCACAACACTGCTTCTGCCACTGACGGGAGGTCTGAGCACACACCTCCAGCCACCAGCCCAAGGGCAGAGGAAGGACTCTGGCTCAGAAGCAGCACCCACTTCTGCCTCAAGCTGCTGGGCAAGTCTTTCAGCCAGCTTTGGATTTAAAAACTCTTTTGCTTCCAACCCAAAACTTTCTGTATGTCTGTGTCCTTGTCTGCCAAATTGATCTTCCCTCTCTCATTATTTTCCCAACCAATTATACAGGTCTGAGTTTGCTCCAGTTTTAAACTGGGTTCAGTGAGAGCCAGAGCCCCTACAGATCTCCAGACACTGCAAATTGGAAGGCACAACATGTTAAAGTAAACCTCAAGATATATACAATAGAGTTTTACTTTGTTGACTGCGTATTTTGAGGTACCAAATGTCATAATGGTTAATTGTTCCAAGCCAAAAGACATTGATGCAAATTCAGCAACAGCTGCAGGTAATTCATTTCACGTGACTGAATAGAAACACACACATCAGAAAACTAACTGTAATAAAGTTATCTTCTAAGTCTGTATAACAATAAAAGCATCGGTGATTCCTTTGAAAGGGTGTGAGTCAGTATAAAAGCCAAAACACTACTGAGTAGCAATAAATATAATAGGATTAAAATTATCTCCTTGCACCAGACAGCTGAGACTGAGCATCAAGAAACCCCACATATTCTTGTTTGATTTGAAGGCCTCCTATGACAGTGATCTGTCTCTTGTCCTTCTTGACCTCAGCTGCTATTTAAGGAATTGGGAGCATGGTGGGGAAGGGGCTTGCACATCTGAGCCACAAAGCTGCAGAAAAATCCGTGACTCAGAACGGGGTAACTTGCGCATGCCTGTCCCTAAGGGAGCTGCTGCCTCCCATAACATTCCCTTAAGTGGGAAGATTTGTTCATTTGAAGAAACAGTGTGTGAGGTTTTTCCTTCCCCTCCTTCTATGAATGTATATTCCTTTATATCTTTAAATATGCCTACATACATGCACACATTGCTTGCAAAAATAATGACGTCTGTGTACGGATTTTTACATTTCAAAAGCTACTTCCTTAAATATCACTGAAAATAAATCATTGCCTAAAGAGATGTTTCCACGGCTAAATTCTTAAGTTCCTTAATGTGTCACATTTAGCCTTTAATGGAATACATAGTCCTTGCTCACATTTTTATGTCTAAATTTTAGTTATTCTGTCAGTGACAGACTAACTTCTTACCCTCCTCACTCCATAGCAGTGGGTAGAAAAAATTGTGTACTTTACTTTGCAGACCATTCCGTTTACTACACAAACAATCAAAAGTTTCTGTTATTCAGATCTTATGAAACACAGTAACAGAGGACTAAACCACCATAAATGCTGGATATTACAAGAGGACCGAGCTCTTTGAATCAACTACATTTTCATGAAGTTTAATGAAGCCAAACTAACTCAGTGGGAAAACCGTAAGGCTTCAGACCAAGTTCAGTAGATTCTGAGTACACCAGGAAAACACCACGATGAATGGTAAAAGGGAGATTAAAATAAAAAACTAGTCATAAATGTATGGCATGGTCCTGAACAGAATCTTTTATCTCATGTGTTGAACACAGCAATACTCTCCCAAATTCCTAAAACAGAAACAATTTATGCCTTTGACATACAATGTCAAAGGACAGAGACACCTACCACTTGGCCTCTCCCATTATTTTTTGGATATATTGAAAATCCTGCAAAGAAATTAAACGTATCTTCTCATCCAGCCCTCAGCTGCCTCTTTTTCCCATAAAAGAATTGCTTGAATACAGTCTTCAGGAAATTACCCTGTTGGATCCAGATTTTTCATATCCCTGAGCTGCACACCCAGCCCTGGAAAGCAGGAGATAGGCATTTTTGTCTTTGGCTGGTGATTACACTGATTGGTCTATGAATTACTTTTTTTAAGGCAATACTAGAAAAAGCAGAAAGTGCAAGGCTGGAGAAATTCTTCATTGCTTCCTCATGATTCTTGCCTTGCAGCAAAAGGTAAAGAGAAACAGCTTCAAAATGTTTTCCAGGAAATGGCTGGATCAACTTGCATTTAGGAGGAAAGGCAATCCCTGTATTCCCTCGTTTCCTCACTGTCTTGAAGGCAAGGACCTGCCTTGGGATTTTAAGGTGACTACACACTTTTGGCTGCAGACCAGAGGCCCCTGCCCATGACATGTGTCTTCTGACAAGCTACTGAATGTATCCTTCACCAGAACATGTATCCTACGATTGAATTCTTCAGCTGACACGCACTCGCATGGAGTTACTCCCTTTTTATTACAAATTCAATAAAGCACCAAGGAAGCCTAGAAAATGAGACCAGGCATCGTCAGTTCTGTTCTTCATCTGATGACCTGACCTTAACCATATAGTGAAACATTATTTAAACAAAAAATGCTTGAAGATCCCTTTCCATTTACTCAGTAATCCAAAAGAAAGACTGTCAATTCCTTGATTTAACACTGACTCTCTTTTTTAAGCAAGCAATGAAGATGTTTGCTTAAAAAGCAATTTTTTTTCCATGCAGGAGACAAACATGCTCGCTCCATGTGTGACAATCCAGTTCAAGTTAAACTGCCAGTATCAATGAGACTGAAGCACATGCCTAAAATGCCTTGCTGAACTGGGACCATACTCTAAATAACTTTCTCTCACAAAAGCTATGTCCAGCTGCTCACTGAATAGTCAGGAGACGATGTGGATATGGGAGTTCTTCCATATTTAAAAGCTGTGTTCATACCCCAAAAAATACAGTCCAGTTTCGCTTTTTATAGAGGGGAAAAGAAAGCCTGGTGGCTGAGAAAGTATTAATAGTGTGAGGCCAAACATTCATCTGAGGACTACAGCCACCGAATAACTTTCTTAGGAAGGCTTGCTATGGGCTGTTCTACCATGCCAAAGTATTGGTAACTGGTTTCTAGCTCTTCCAGGGGGACTCATTATTGCATTATTGACGTGAAACTTTGAAAAAATATGCACTATTTAACTGCATGATTACAGCTGCATACAACTCTCCAAACAGATTTCAATAAAAATAATACAAGATCTCATCAACAATCAAGGTATTTTCATATCTAAAATCAGTGTTAAGAAGTAATTGAACAAAATTATTTTCAAAGCCATTCAGTTCTGCTCATTTCCCTGCGCCTGACAGAACCAAAGGAAATACTTTTCCACAGATATAAACAAGCATATACTTCCATCATACAGAAAAAAACCCGGAATTGTTTAATTGACAGTCATATACCTGAGTGATGATCATAATGACAGTATTAAAATCATCACAAGCACCCTTACCCATGCTTGGATTCTAGTTCATTTACATAAGATGTAAATTTACTGCCATTATCAAGTTTTGCATACAAAACCCAGTAACATTATTTTAAGGGAAACAATTTCAAAACCAAATACCTGTTTAATGCACTGTGCTTCACCTCTCATGTGGCATATTTTTGCTGACTATCACTAAAGTACAGAAGGCATAATTACATCCAAAATTTTAAAACTTGGTGTTACAGCAGATCTCAGGTATGAGCACACTGCAGGAGAGGCCAAGTATGCCACTTCAAGAACCACGTATACCGTGTGATCCAAGAGAAATGTGCTGAGAAGCATGAAATTACTTATCAGGGAAAGGGTGTAAATTTAGGGGGGTATCACAGCATGGTTGAGGATGGAAGGAGACTCCAGAGGTCACCTTGTCCAACGCTCCCTCTCAAGCAGGGCCGCCTAAAACAGGTTACCCAGAACCACGTCCAGAAGCTTCTGAGCATCTCGAAGGATAGGGAGTCCACAACTACCCTGTGCAAGCTGTAATAGTGCCTCAAAGTAACAAAATGTTTTCCTTATGTTCACTGTAGTTATATAAATTATTTTATTTAGCAGAAAACCTGGATTAAGATGTTTCTACACATGCACCCCTTCCCAATGCATCCATCTTTTCCTCTATGCATACTGTTCAGAACCCTGATCTCAGCAGGATCCAGTTATTTCTGAAGTTGCACTTTATAGCAGACTGTTGAATTGATCCAACTTTAAAATGCTACAAAAAGAAACTTACTCAGAGAAAGGGAAAAAAAAACAAACTCTATGAGATTTTCTTCCTTTTCCTGTTTTCTTCTTTCTTTCGGTTTTGTTTTTTTGTTTGTAAACCCAGACATCAGTGGAATCATAACCCACCTGCAAACAGCAACAAGGCAGCAGTGACAGTGAAAAGGACTTTCAAAACCCAGCTTCACGCCACATCGTGTAGCACCCTCAGTCCTATTTTTCCAAGTTTGGCTCCCCAGGAAGCTGTACTTTGTGGGTACTCAAATTAACACCAAAGGCTAAATTGGGCATAGCACTTGCGCTGAGCAGAGAAGAGGTGCAGGATACAGCAACCACAACCCAACTCTTCCCCTCAATGCAGGCCTGGTGCTGGAAAATAGGTGCAAGTAACATGACTCTGGCCCAGCTGGCGCTGAACCCTCCGCAGCCAGGAAGTTAACAGAAGCCAAAAAGGCCCTTTATTTTTTTTCTTCTTTTCCACATACGAGTGTGAAAGGAGACACGCTTCAGTATGTCAGGGATGTTTTACAGCCATGCTGCACATTGTTCTAAATGACAGTGCCAGGGAGGGGCAGGGTGGGAGCTGGAATCTTTATATAGCACTGAGAGCAGTAATTCAGCCCCTTACAGTCACATGAACACAAACTCTGTCTTTCTCTGGTATTAGGCTATTAGGCAGATAAGGCTCCACTTTGGATTTGAAAGACTTAAACTGACAAACGATCTTGTTTTTCTTCACCCTGCATACCCTGGCAGAGGGCTGGAGGAATCTCAGCACTTTCCACTGCTTATATAACAGGTGTACTCATAAATATGCAAAGATGATTTGAAAATACAGTTTCTAATCCACGCTTTATGCCTGAACAATTTAAATGACTTTCATCATATAGACAGCATTGCCAGCTCTTTGCAAGTAGTTCCTTTTTAATTTTAGGCTCTATTAGCTGTATTTTTGTTTAGTGTGGGTTTCACATGAATTGAGGGAAAGAAACCCCACCCACACTGAATGGGGATATAATCAAGAGAAATGCATTTTTTAGATGGAAAATAGATGTCATGACTTAGCTCCAGATCAGATTTCGAGAAATTTAAGATGCACATTTTCCATAAATGCCTCACAGTGCATGGAGGATATCCTAATCTAGCTCTAAGCAAACATGACAAAGTAGAACTAAACAGCAATAACCAAAAAAGCAAACATCAAGCATGACTAACAGAACACGTTACTCAGCTAGTGTCTCTATAGACTGTGAGTTTCAGCAGTTAACAAGTTTGTTACTCCAAGACAAAAATTTGTTTGAATCAACTCAAGAATAAAAGACTTCAATTTGCAACATGTTGGCCCTGACATGCCTCAAAAGCAATCTTTCACGTGTGAAAAAAAGAAGCCATTTGAAAAGGGGGCATCACATGAATTACCTACATGATGATCCTGCACCAAGTCTACTGTTTAAGTAGTGGTGGAAAGAGAGATGACCAAGGAAGGTGGAGCAGGATGGTGGAATGACCCTGACAGGCCACACCACGGCCAGATGCCTTCAGAGAGAACAAAGTCAGAAATTAAACAATGGGGAGAAAACAGAGAGAGAGGTGAGAAGAAGCTAAAAACAAAAGTAAAGGCACATATCCTGGCTTTCTCTCTCTGTCACACAGAAACAGGTGATACCAACCGTGTATTAAATAACCAGAAATGCTACAGAGCTTTCGTGGTAATGAGCTCCTTCCAGCAAATGGGTAACAACTTCTCTAAATATGGACCGGTTTCCCAGTTCTGAATGAGAACCCCGTCTTTCCACTGGGAGTACATCACGGCCCGTTGTTCCATATAAGTAAATGCTCTGTCTCAAACAAAAAATGTTCTCTTAGTACCAGCAACAACTACACACAAAGTGAAGAAAGAGTATCTGTTTCTTTCTGCCATACATCCTAATACAGATCTTTAAATATCACAGACTGCTTCTGACTATTCACAGACACAGCTTTAAGGGAAGTACACCCATTAGTGCAGTCCTGATGCCAGCATAGCTTTTGCCACTTATTTTTAGGTGAACTGGACTTCATTCAGAGTGAAAAAATAAATACAAGAATTTATTTTGGAAACACTTATACTCCCTCCTTATTTGAACCCCTGAAAACGAAGCCTCAGCTTTTACATTCGAAGTACTTCCATACTGCTATTTTGGGGAGACTTCAATCACCTTTCAAATGTAATTCCTTTTGTAATTTTATTGTAATTCCTACTGTACTCTCCTAGGAGCCCAGCTCCATGAGGTTTGGCTGCTTTATTGTCTGTGCTGGGCCCAGGGGTGGAATGCAGAAACCAGTGAAGGGGGTAACCCCGTCCATGACAACAGTCATGCAATATTCTCAAAAGGAGCCTGGAGAAGAACAGGTGCCACAGTATTTCAGAAGGATGCGGCCACTCAGATGCTTTATCCTCTCTTAACTCTAACACAACTATGTGAACAATTTCTGAGGAAGAAGGATACATAATATGTTTCACTAATACTTAAGTAAGACATTTAGGTAGCATCTACCGGCTACCATTTTCAAACTATCACTTTTTACAAGATCCCCATTAAGAAAAGAACCTTTTGTTCTAGGCAAAAGTCAGGGGGGACTTCTTTGGGTGTCTGAGATAGAGCAGATTTACGACAGAGTTAAAAAACCTGTAAAATTCAGAACACAAAGCTGTTCATGGTTAAAAAGCTCACTTTAAAGAAGAGTTGGCTTCTTCTTCCCAATTTCAGTCTAATCTAGTCCTAGATACTCAATTTGCTTCGGTCTGAAGAAGGTACTAAGGATCAAGTTGGCAGATGAGGCCTGGTGTTATTTCTAGCATATATCCTGCACCAGAAGACAAAGAAAGTCAAATCTGAAACTGCATTTGTTATTTACCAGAAGCAACCAATTACAATACTTAAGAGTAAATGTGCATTTGAAGAAACATACTTGTGCAGTTTCACATTTTGAATGATGTGCAATAGGCATAGCATCGCAGGTGATATTACCTTATCAAAATACACAGAAAAGCACTTTGAGGTCAGCCAAAGCCAGACCACCAGCGAGGAATGACAAACAGCATTACACAGTAAGTGCACTCCATGTTCCAGAGATTCTGTGGTTTTTGCATGATCTTCAGGACAGAAAAGAGCCCAGAATATTTCCTCAATAGTACAAAGAGTTGGTACTTGAACCAGCTGGGGTTCCTCCCAGGAGAGAGTAACTGGCACTGATGAGAAAGGGTCCAGGCTTCCTATACTTGTTTGAAAGGTATCCTACGGAGAGAAAGCTCTTACGGACCAGGTTACCACAAGTTACCAAATGTCTCTGAAAAGTCCAGCAGTCAAAGATGAAATTTAACATCGCTGTGGCTATTTCTGGCTCAATGCATCCCACACACAGCTTCCTCACTTTTCACAAGGTGACCCCAGTCACCTCACTCAGCCATACAGCACCTTTTGTAGAACAAAAAACAGACAGCAGGCTGACCTTCAAAGCCAAGAAGAAATATCAGATTTGCCAGGAGCCCTCATCTTCCTGAGAATTACCACCAGCAGACAATACCAGCCACAGCATTATTGTGCTCAGGAAGAAAAACACTGTCTGGGCTAAGCAACAACAAATATCTTCTCCCACTGCAAACAAAGAAATATGTTCTCTGTTTCACCTTGCTCCAGAAGTGACTGCAGGAGGTCAAAGACACCAGCTTTGTGAAACTCACAATAAACAACACAGTTTTCACAGACGTTCAGACGGTAGGACAAAGGTACAGAGTCACTTTTGCTGCTCCTACACCCTCACCTGTCAGCACAATGAAGAGCAAATACAAGGTACCACAGTCAGCCACTGAGGCAGAAGCAAAGGCATCAGAGCAAAGAGCAACCTTAGGAACAGGATGCAGGGAGGACTAATCTTCAGAGGAAGTGAGTACTTTCTTATTTTTTATCCTAATTATTACAAGGGACAATACCTTTACATAAAAACCAATGATTAGGCGAAGTACAATAAACTTTAGGAAGCTTTTAAAAACGTTTTTTTCTGCCACTTCTTGCTTACACAGAAGTCCCCTGAGCTACTGGCAAATATATGAGTAGCCAGTATTTAAGAAAGTATTATCAGAGCGGCTGCCTTTGATACCCACTCAAACTGTAATGTATGCACATCCTTACAGTGTTCAATATTGACTTAAAACAAATTACTATTGCAAGTAAATGTCAAGTCATCTCTAGTAAAATACTGAAAACATACTAAACCTGAAATTCTAAGATGTTGCAGTGCCTTTTAGAGTTACCAGGAAAACATATATCATAATATTGGACTAAAACATTTTAAAAATGCCACTACAAAAGTACTTAAACCAGTATATTTCTGGTCAAGGGCGGCTTCAGCGGTTTACATACCTATGTACACACACAAACTTCTTACATTTATTATGTCTTAGAAAGGAGCCTTCTATCAGTTCTACTTGTGGGTAGATTTTTTTAGAAAGCTGTTGAGTCTTCTCTTCTATGCAAGTGTTTCGGTGTTTATCTAGCGTTATTAATATTTTCTGTCTTATCTTCAACCTCCATTTGTCTAATTTCCATTCCAAGGAGTTCAATCTTCTCATGCTTTGGACTGCTAATGCTTTGCAGTACAGGAAAGTATTCCTCCATTCCCAACATGAGACTTCTCAAATAATCAAAACAAACTCCAATCTTTCCCCTGGTAAACAGTGTTTATTAAGACTGCTTTAATCCCCAATGTCCATGCCTCTGCTCTTGGTCACTCTTCCAGATCTCTTCTGAACTGCTTGTCCAATTCTCACAAGCCTATGGTATGGATACTCAAATGACTGAAGTCAGCGTTTGTAAGAGACACGGATATAACCTTGTGACTGGAATGTGTCAAACTTTAACAGCATAAAATTCATAAACATAAAACGCAAGACTTTTTTTCATCATCATTAAAAAAAAAGATTAAATTTAACTGCTGATAGTCCCATTGTTGTTGCTCAACACAACAAATCACCTTTTTTCTATTACAACACAGAGCCAATTTGAAGTAGAGCAAATTAAAAGTACTGCCTGTTATTTTCCCTCTCAGAAGTAAAAATCACTCCACAGTCCAACAGTACTTTTTTCCTAAAAAAGGTTAACCCCTCACTTCATAACACTCAGAAAACTTACAGCATCTTCTAAAGAATGTATTCGGGTTTTTTTTCAGACTAAAAAAATATGGCAAATGAAACTCAGCTCTTCCAGCAAATTCAGCAAAGGGGTTTGCCATTATCATCATTCAGGAAAGAGCAGGGATATTCCTACATTTTGCTGTTTCACTAGGTAACTGTTGTTTGTTCATCCTCAGGCATCTGCCAAAGAAGTCTAGCATTTCAAATAATTTTTATTTCAAGATTAGTCACTAAATTTGAACGGCTTGCATGCCACCACAATGCCATAATTTTATTTGTTCAAACATTCATCAAAAATATGTGATTATTTAAATATTTCTTTCAATAAGGATAAGAGGCATGGCACACAAAATTCTAAATTTTGCTCATTCTCCTTGCAATCATAACGACAAAAAATATGAGTTAATACGACTAAGGATATCCCCTCAAAAGAAAAAAGATGAAGTTTTATTATTTGAAGTCTTATTACCAGAAATAAATTTTCTGTACAATTCCAGAACTGTTCTGTAATGTGATATGAGAAGTCCAAAGACCAGTTTGGTCTATTTTCTCATTAAATGGCATTAATAGATGCAATACCCCTGTAGCCATCCTGCTAATACCACGTAACTCACTCTGGAGGGTCCATGCAGATGGAATAGTCCAGGGCTGCTTTCTCTGAGGAGACTGTTGCTAGGGTCTCTCTATTTTGCCAGGCTGTTTATGGACACATGGACATCCACACAGTAGGAAAAAGAGTGTCAGAACACTTTGTTTGGGTCTCTACGCCAACCAAAAGTCTCTGAACTTTTGCTGGTCTAGGCAAACTTTCAACCATCAGCCTACCAGTGAGAAATCTGGCTCCATTACTTACACTTCAGTATTTGTCACAGAGTTCACTAAGAAACATTTTCCTGGCTTCTGAGCAGTTCTTACCAGACCAGACTTACAAGATCTTTTTTTGATATTTTAATGTTACATACAGATCAAGCTAAGGTTTGAATGAAGAAACTGCAGATGTCACAGTTTGTTGATACGGACTCTGGATCCAGAGAGAAATAGGACCAATCAAGTCCTAACATTCATTTTTACTTACTTAAGCAGACAACCCTTGAAGAATCCCTCCGTCCCTTCTAGTGCCACCATTCTGCAAACCCAGCCATACACATAAAAGCAAAAACCCCCTCAAGCATCCTGAATGATAGCATATATATGGTCTAGTCTTTGGAAATCAAACAGCCCCTTCAAAAGTCAGAGGAGACATCTTCTCTTCCAAGTTGTCAAGGTCCTTCATGAGAGTCCCTTCTCTAGTTATCCACTCAATCACTCAACACAATAGCCTTAGAAAGAGATCACTGAGACACCATATACTTTTCAACATTAACTTCTGTTGTAAAATAATGTGGCAATTATCCACACCCCGGCACCTGACGCTGCTCTAAGCACTGCGGGTTATGTGTCAAACAGACTGTGCCTACCAAACTGCCAAGAACCAGCAAATGACTCTGCTCTCCAAAAACGGACTGCGAGAAGCACCCTGGCACACCTCCCTCCATCCCCTGAGAGCCATGCACAGAGTGCCCTGGATTTCACATGGCTTTAAGGCAGAAACCACCTCCTCTGTGACAAGAGGCTCCAGTTAAAGCCATGGCCATGGTCTTCCCACCACCTGTCTCAAGCTGTACTGCTTCAAGTACTACTACTCCTATATTTGCTGTTTTATTGCAGAATATGATGGTGCCCCCAATATGTTTTACACTGTTTTGAAATTATACTTAATCCTAGTGATGAATAATAGTGGCTAGCAATTAGAAGCCCTAGCTAAGACTACCGGGGGGAAAAAACAAAAAAAAAATATTTATTTACACAGGTCTAAAATGAGCAATTCCCCAATGCGCTGCACCAAGTGGAGTTAAATAAAACCAGTTCCTGTCTTTTAGTGTATGTTTACCCTAGTAATACAAGGAAAGACCAGAATTCTGCAGAGAGCAATCACGTTTTGGAAATGCCCCCGCACCACTACAGTCAAGGAGAGAACCAGGAGCTGTGGTTAACAATCAGGAAAGGCTCTTTGCAAGCCAGGAAAAGACTGCTGCATCCAGACCTTGCGCTGGGGCTACTGACTGCAAGGAGGTTCTCAAGAAGAAAAGGGGAAAAAAAAGGAGGCGGGGGAGGAAAGAAGGCAGAATGGGATCATCGTGAGTTTGGCAAAAATGAAGCTCACCCACTGGGAAGATAGGGGAATATACATGCATAATTTTACATGGATTAAGAGTTTGTGTCAAATCTGTGATGCACTGTGGTGAATTCTTATACTGCAGTGACTCATCTTGTCTGACAGTTGCTGGGGAATTAAAGCAGTTATTTTTAAAAAATTATATGTCCTGCTTGACGTGTTATACAAATAGCCTCTTAAAAAATTAAAATGCAGTCGATGCATTTTTAAGTAAAGGAGAGCTATGGAACATTTAGGATTCTCTGTACCATACCACAAACATCCATTCTGAGCTAGGAAGACCTAAAGGAATCTGCTGATACCCCTTCAGAGAAACAGTGATCTTTTTGCTGTTCCCAATCCAAATCCTGCATCAAAAATTAGTCTATTATCTCTGCTTTTATACGGCATGAAAACGCTTTTCCCTGAGAAAAATTAAACACAAAGGAAAGAGGTGTGCTAAACCAGAATTCCTCCGATACCGAAGGATATTTGGTTTGCTGGAATCATTCCCCTTGTGATGGATTAACAAAGGCAGGTCAACACCCTTCCAGGGAAACGCAGCACGTGTGCTCACAGCCATAGGTGCACACAGGTTTGGCAAGGGGAAGCAGTGCTGGCTCCTGCTCCCTGCTCTGTGCAGCACGAGCACGCAGACGTACCCTGAAGCTGCAAAGGGCAGCTCCTTGCAGCATGTGTTCTCCTTAGAAATACACTGCTTACTCCCTGCTCTGCCTGTAAAACTGACACCCCCTTGGCAACTTTCACACATCCTTGGGAAAAGTGTTTGGAGTATGTCAGTTGTGTAATACAGTAAAGATCATCTGAATGATCTATTAAGTGTAACCCTTGGGCATCAATGCTGCTCAACATCAGCTGGCAATAAAGGTATATTTACAGCATGCCTTCAGGACAGCTGTTCTGGGAACATCCTGGAGATCTGCATAGTCTGTTCTACAAGGCATTACCATGTACTTCAACTGAATGAGTGGAAGAGAATTCTTTTGACACCCATTAAAAGCCTTTAAGTCTAAAAAGCCCAGTGAAGGAGGCAAATAAAAAAAAATTATATTTTAAAAAAAAATCCTTCAAATTCCAGTGCCTTAAAATACAAATGGTTAACTCATGAATGAATTGAACTTGTTTTTAAAATAATCAAGTTATTGTCCCTCTCCAACTTGAGCACCATCAGAGAAACAAAACAGCTGATGAGAGGAGCTTCATCTTACAAAGAAAGGTTTGTGTTGACAGTGCTCTTGATTTTATCATAATTCCCATGATATCCAGTATATTTTCTCAAAGCCCTAGTTTTCCATGTAACTTACATGAAAATTTCAGCTTTATGTATTTTGAGTAAATTAGTCCTCTCTCTATCAGAAAAATATAACTGAAAACATGAGCCAACTGCATCCTAACAGCTCAAAAAACAAGAAGCAAATGTGAGTATTGAATTTCTTAGTTCATTTCTCACCTAAACTCAGGAAGTATTAACACTCTGTCACTGCACAGGTGATACTCACTTCTAAGCAGAGCACTATCTCTCAAGGAGTGAATTAAAAGGATGACTTTGAGTCCCAAATCACAGAGGTGTGCTAGTTATTGAAATTTTCACACTTTAAAACCTCTCTGCGAGTGAAGAGTCAGCTGGCAAATGTTAGGGAGAAATAGCAACAAGAGGACTTAACTACACATCTCTGGTCTGAACCCAGCAACTACAGGCAAGGCATTTTGGACATAACTTATACCTAATAAAATAATAAACCTGGCCAGAAAGTGACTCAATCAACCCAAGTAATATTACCAAATATAATTGAGCCAGTCAATACAATGAAAGAAGAGGACCAAATTAATTAGGTGACTTCACGTCCAGTGCCTTTGGGAATAAGTAATCACTTATTAAAGATCTGCTGAGACTTTTTTTGGAAAGTGCTCTTTGGAGAAAAGTTGAGACTTTCAAAAAAAGAAACCAGCCATGCCTAACATGTTTAAAATGGAATAGGACTGGAAGTATAGTATGGAATATAGGGAGAATAGTTTCTGAACAGGATGGTTTTCATGTTTTCCATGTGGTATCTGTGGTTCTTTAAGTGTTTTTACTATGTTATCTGACACTTGGATAAAATACTGGAAGAAATATAGAGCATCTTTCCCCAATTAATTTTGAAATAATTGGAAGGGCAATTTAATTTTGTATACCCTTAAATTGAGGGCAAAATAAGAAAAGGGGGAGGGGGCATTTTTTTAATTCTTAAGTGTTTTTAAGAATGGAGGGGTTGTAGGATTGCTTTTTTTTTAAAAAAAAGAGCACATTTCAGGACTCCTGGTTTTATTTAATCAGTTCTTCAGTTAACAACCCCCAAGCTATTCTAAAAAACAGGATGATTCATCTATTTCCACCCAGTACAATTTTATACATCGTTAGAAAACTAAAACCTCGTAAAATCCTAAGCAGCCCTGAAGAACAGCTACTGCAGAGTGACATGTTGATTGCATCAGCCTAGAAGGGCTACTTTTGAGCAATGCAAGCTTTAGCAGCTCAGTGGAAACTACCAGAGTGTCAAAGAACGCGTACGTAACACACCAGCATCAAGCACGTTCACTCAAAAACAGCAAAACAAATGCCTCCAGAATATCTGGAATCAAGGATGATTCCACAACTTCCAATATTTACAAAATTTAAAGTGCTTTTGAGCCCCTATGTCCTGAGAAACACAGAAGCAATATCCCCTTTTCAAAATGAAGTGAAAACACCAACAAGAAGTGTGCTGTTGATGCCTTAGGCTGAATATAACACTACATGCCAGCACATCTCTGTGAACGTCATTCTGCACACCCTTCAGAGTGCCCGGTTACCTCCGGCACTCGCTCCTTGTGTGGGACAGGTAACCTGCACACAGACACGGAGGAACCTGCTAAGGGTTTCTGAGTCTGGCTGATCTTCACCTTCCAAGTCATACTAACGAAATGAACAAAATCTAAAATGGTTATTCTCATTTGCATCCATAGTACCTTTAAACAGCTATGTTTAAACCAAAAAAAGCCCATTCAGACCACAGCAAAGGGGAGGTGGAAGGCATGTGGCTTGCCCACAGTAACCAAGGGGTTAGGATTGTCACAGAGACAAACTTTGCAGAACACCATTAAACGTCTTCTGACCTTCCTCCTCCCTTTCAACAAACAAGCAGTGCACAACTGCTAAAAAAAAAAAAGGCATTTTGCTCTGTGGTCTACAAAGCACATGCTCTCTGCCCAGCAGACACTTCCTGAGGCTCTCCTGCCACATCCCTGCTGCCAGTGAGGCTATGTTGAGTGGGCACAAGGAACTCAGGATTTGGCTACACGGGGTGGGGAAACTACCATGGCCAAACTGAAATGTGTGCTGACGACTACCAGTGAAGACTGTGATTACACACCTGCACAGTGCCCGCTGTGCTAGTGGCACAGTAACCAGGTCTGGGCACAGGGACAACAGCTATTTTATGTTCAGTTTTGAGATGCACTGCGTGGGCAGGACCCACGCTATCACACTTCCTAGAGCTAGGAAGGAGACAGCTTTAGCTCACAGCCGAGGAATAACCACGCAATAATCCTGCTGGTGCTCCTCTCTTTCCCACAAAGAAGCAGCTCTCTTTCAGAAGCTGTTCCTAAAGCTGCACTGTCCATAGCAGGTTTTGGCACGGAGAACCACGTGGCTTGGATACAGGCAGCAGCTCTAAGACTCACAGCACCCAGAAATATAAAACTCACACTGGAACAATACAACAAACACAATGTTTCAGAAATGCAGCACTTGAAAAAACATCTTCCTAGCAAGTCTGACTCGAGAAAGCACTTCAAAAAGGGGCATAAATTACAGCAGTGACTCTGCTTCCAATGTTATCAATGAGACCCAAACACATTAAAGCATGCAGTTGCCTATCGCCTTCGAAAGTCTCCTGCTTCACGAAGGCAGCAGAGACACCCTTAACACATCATGAGCAGAACACATGTTAAAACCTCAATCACGTGAACTTTTATGCACTTGCATAAGTGTATCTCAGTGAATGAAGGCAGTGGACTGCCTCATAAAGGCCAAGAGAAGCACAAGCATAAGGTACTGCACGTTCAGGGTGTAAAGAGACACAAAGTTGCATTGAAAACCACTTAACTCAGGAGTAGCATGGCAAGAGTATGAGCAGACTTCTTCAGCACAATAAAACTGTACAAATTACTGATCCCACTCTCTCTGTAGGGACTAATTTTGGTAACAGGCCAGGAGTTGCAACATGCCTAAAGGTAGGAGCTTTAAGCAGTAAATTATTTCATTTTCTCAGGCACTGAACACTGTCCTGTACTTGAACACACCAAGAGCAGCTTTGGGGGAAGACGCTGAAAATGTGATACTGCCTGTTCTTTACCTGCCTCCCAATTCCAACTGATCCTCATTTAGGCTGTCACAGTCAGAACACACGAGCCACCCCGTCTGCTGGGTGTAACGCCAGTGGCACATAAGGAAAGATATTGTCAGTGGGCTAAACTCATTCCAGATCTAGCTGCAGGGAAGTTACAGCAGTGCAGATACAGATGCCCAATTTCAAACCACGTCCCACTTCCTCTGAGCTTTCCTGGATTATGCTTACAGCAACAGAAACTGCACCGTAAAACAGTATTACAACTTTGGTACACTGCATTAGCATATTTATTGAAGGTCTATGCCAGTTTGATTTTGGGTTTTTCGTAAGCATTTACTAACAGCTGTTTTAATTAGTATCTCATTGGTGTGTAGACAATGATGCGACACACACCAAGAAGCAGTTTCTGCATAAAGCGACAACGTTACACGTACCACGATATAAACAGCTCTTCCCACCCTCACTACCACAGATGAGGGCCAATGGACTGGCAGTACAACACGGAAAGGCAATATTGTATTTAACTCCTCAAGTTTTCAGGGCACCCTCAGGGAGGGGGAGGCACAGAAATGAGAGCCACAGGCAATCTCAGTAGCTCATTCTCTTCACCCTCAAAGCGTTAAAAGGAAAATACAATGTCAACATCAGCTCCTCCCTGCTGATGAAACTGGCTCCAGCGCATTCTACTTTCTGGCTCGGAGCCCTTACAAACCGTTACAAAAAGACAGAAGATAGACAGCTCAATATATCGACCATTTCCAATAACTAATTTGGGACACGCTGGGCAATTTGTCCCTTCTATGAAGTGCTGTAGCCTCTTGGTGGTGAATGAACCCTGATATATGGGGGGCATTATTAAAAAAAAGAAAAAAAAAAAAAAGAGGGGGCAGCTAATAGCAGATTTGCATTTCAGGAAAGAGCCAACGCTAGCATCAGTACATATAAATACTGCCCACTCCCTTCCTCCGGGAGACACCGATTACATCTGATACACTAAAATCGTCTCCACGACTCTGGTCGCTCAGTGCCCATCAGCGAGGACACCGACAGGCACTCCTCGCTGCCTGCCTCTCGCTCCTACCCGGCGCTGACACACATGGAAGCGGGGAGCGGGAGCCGGGCTGAGGAGCGGCGGCCGGGCTGGGGCTCCTGCTCATCCTCCTGCCACGGCAACAGCTCGGGCTGCGTGTGCGCCTTCCCAGCCCGGGGACCGGCGGAGCATCACAACCAACCACGCCAAGAAGCCACCACAAGCTTTCAATTATATATTAAAAAAAAAAAAAATCCGCAATTAAAAAAATATATATCGTTTCGTCTTAGTGACCTGACTGGTATTGTCCACAACGACCTTATCGGGGGTGTTTTGTTGCAGCCGACACACACACTCTGCGTGGACTCCGTGGGAGTCTCTCGATGCGGCCACAGCGGGGTCTGGCACGCAGGTACACGGCACGTTTCCGTGAAGCTGCGTTTCCTTGGCAGGGCAGGAGCCCCTCCAAGCCATCCCCACGGATTTTTCCAGCTCCCGCACCACCGCGTGCGCGGCCAAGCCCCGCAGCCAGAGCCCCCCTGCCGCCTCCTCCCGCACCGCGGCGGAGCGCGGGGGGCTCGCAGGTAGAACAAAACCCCCGCGCCGGGGTCCCCCGCCAGCGGAAGGGGCCGTCAGGGGAGCCTCCCGGGCGCCATCGGGCCGGGGCCGGCAATGCAGGGCCGTAGGGCGGAGGGTGTGCGATGGGGGAGCGGGCCGGGGGTGCCGCGCCGCTGCCGCTGCCGCGCCGCCCGC